>JAJJWW010005559.1:0-111675 GCA_023531295.1 Papaver armeniacum
AAAATGAAGGCGTGCGACGATCCACGGTCCCCCTTCAATCCCAGGAGCAAATCCTAGCCATCAAAGGTTACCAGACGACGCATGGTAACCTTTGGCCCGAAAACCTAAGTTTGGCCACGCCAAACCATGCCATGCCATGCCATGCCAACGGAATGCCAACCTAGCCGTGCCACCATGCTGGCCTTCCCTACGCGGCTACCAAAAACGAAGGCGTGCGACGATCAACGGCCCCCCTTTAATCCACAGGAGCAAATCCTAGACATGCAAGGTTACTAGACGACGCATGGTAACCTTTGGCCCGAAAACCTAAGTTTGGCCACGCCAAACCATGCCATGCCAACGGCATGCCAACCTAGCCGCGCCACCATGCTGGCCTTCCCTACACTTCTACCAAAAACTAAGGAGTGCGATGATCCACGGTCCCCCTTCAATCCCAGGAGCAAATCTTAGCCATCCAAAGTTACCAGACGACGCATGGTAACCTTTGGCCCGAAAACCTAAGTTTGGCCACACCAAACCATGCCAACCTAGCCGCGCCACCATGCTGGCCTTTCCTACGTGGCTACCAAAACAAAAGCGTGCAATGATCAACGACTATCTTTTCTCTTGAGATGCAAAATCTCGACCGTCGAAGGTCACCAAGCTAGCAAGTCTCCCCAGTGCGACTTGCCAGGCAACAACAACATGCTACATGTTTTCCACAAAAAAATTCGAGACATCAACACATATCACAAACTGGGGGATACTCTTTGGGTATTGGTTTGGCGGTTTACAGCGCGCGGCGTACACTACGCCCGTCATAAGGAAGTGTCATAAGGATGAGGCGGTTAGTAAATACAGGGAGTTAATGGTGAAACGTTCTTTTTATGGAACATCAATTCCATGCGTTAACGGTTTTATGGAACATTAATTCCATGCATTAACGGTTTTATGGAACATCAATTCCATGTGTTAACGTTACCACCTCCTCCCATTTATTCACCCATTTTTCCCTTCCTTAATGAGACCGGAGTACGTTTCACTTCGACTTGTATAAATAGGTCTTACCTATTTCCACCGAAGAGGGGGGTTCAGTCAGGAGCATACACCACTCAGAAAACGTTTGCTAGCTTTCCCATCTGTTAGCATCCCACTTTCTGATACAAGTCGTAACACAACTACTCTTCCAGAATTAACTATTCTGGTCTCATCACTTTCCTTGCTTCCCTCCCCAAAACCAACCCATTATCCTCCACTTTTTGACCGAAGCAAGTCTGGAACGGCCATTTCTAGGTTTAGGCCGGACTTGTACAGATTGATCTCTCAAATCTAAAGTACTCCCTTGCAGTACATTGTTTAGGGTTTAGATTCGTTTCCCACCCACACACCGAAATTACCGAAATCAGCAGAAACCATTTTCACCCACAAACAATTGGCGACCACAGTGGGAGGTTGATATTTCAGTTACAATGTCAATTTTCGACCATCGATCTCATGCTTCGAACCAGACATCAAGATGATAGAAGCAGGCGACCCATTCAGGGATCGACGACTCAGTTACCAGATGACCCAACTATCATCCATGACACGGCAAGGGACGATTGGGGACTTCCTAGAGGATAGAAGCAAACGATCCACCCGAGAATCGACGACTCGGTTATCAGGCAACTCAGTAACGACTGGGGACTTTCCACAATCACGGCGGTGCTTCCCGTAAAACATGGTCATACACCTGGAAGGTTTCCTTTTTCATCAGGAGACCTAAAAAACCATGTAAGTCCTACCTAGACAAGATGCGTAGTTTACCTTTTCAAGTTTTCACGGGAATAAAAAAAACACAATAGCCATGTTCTGTTTCACCCCATGTCATCTACCAAATACACGGTTCCATGTTTTTCCTGGGATGCCGGCAACAATTTCAACCAAGACAACATCATTTCCAAAAAAAAAAAAACAATTCATTCCTAAATGATTCATTCCAAAAGAATAATCCAAAACCGTCAAGGTAACATTTATCTATCAACCCAAAAAAAAAAAAAATCCAGAAAATCAAAACCATAAACCAGGCACTTCCATTTTCCTTTCAAAAAAAAAAAAAAAGAAGTTCAGAAGACAGAAATGTATTCAAGGAAACTTTTCCAACAGCGGCTTGCTCCTCTTAGCAAAGGCCTCCCTCGTGCTCTGGAAAGCCACCATTTTCAACTTCAGCTGCCTGCACAATCTTTTAAATTCCGCTTCCTGCTTCTTCACCATGTCTGTGGAAGGACCTTCGACTATTTGGCCCAGCAACTTTTCAACCTCGGAGAAACCGTCGACGAACCAAGGAGCATTGAACTCGAACTTTATGCACATGTCACGGGGGAACCTCCAGCTCGAGATTATGTCCTCAGAAACCGTATGACCAGTCACGTTGCACATGTCGTCAATCGAAGACAAGGCTTCCTCCACACGCTTGACCAGCGCGTATCGGCTAGTAATTTTCTTGGTCGTGGAAATATGACCGTAGCTTTCCCATATCTTGGTATATAACGCCTCATGTTTAGTCGGGCACGCTAAATCCCCCAATCAACACGTGATCCGGATAAGGAACCGGTATGGAGGAACAAAGGTGGCGCCTGCGACTGCATCAGTAACTGGCGAAGGATTCCTAACAATAATTGCACCAACATTCACGTGAGCAATATCCGGTGTCTGAGTCACAACAACACTTCCATCTTGATCGGCCTCTGTTTCAAAGCCACCAGGCTTGGCTAACATGGCTGAAAACAAGGCCGTGTCTTCACCAGTTTCCATCTCAAGTTCGTCTTGAACCGGAGCCGCTCGTGATATCATGGCTTAGACACTCTTTAAAAAAAAAGAGGAAGAAGGAAGGAAGAATAAGAGCATGGAGAAGACTCACTGATTCGCTTTCAGACCGACTAGAGGAAGATTCAGCACTGCTATCGGAAGAACTACTCTCACCATCTCTGGATTCGGGCTAACGGATTTTCGCTTGGGATCCCTCAGCAATGGATGTTCCGCTAAAATCGCAGGAGAAGGCTTACCGCGACGATTTTCTACCACATCATTCACGAATCCATGGATAGCAAGAAACTCATCCTGCCAAAATATGTTATATTTGGAGGTTGTTGATGGATTTCATTCCGCAAGCAGAAAAGGGAGACTTTGACCCGATGCAAGAGCACTAGCATCGAGAACGCAGGTGGACAACGGGATTTCTGGAACAACTCGCTGACGAACGAGTGGGACCCCTTGGTCAAAACCCATATGCGGAGCCGCCCTATCAATGTTGTAAGAGATCGCTTTGCAAAATCCTCGAAAGAAAGACGGTACATGACCGGGCGTGCAGCTTCGCATGAACACCATCTCTCCAACACTCAGATCCTCTTTATCAGAAGACAAAGACATGTTCGGAACAGGAGCAAAGGTACTGATCTGAGTTATAGACGCATGCACCGGAGCCCATGGACGAAAATTAACCGTGTACGAGTTGTCAAGAAATCCAACCAGGTTCGAGCCAATTTTTGGACGCCTATTCGACCAGCGCAAAGATCCTGGAGCCACCCCAAGACTCGGGAAGTACAGACCAACGGTTTTGGGGCGTACTTCTCGAAGTGCTCCCACGGCCACGCCTGAATAAAGGCGGCATGAATGTACGAATCCACTTTCATATAGCCTTTTGAAGCACACATATCCGAGACCAGCTGATCCAAGTGTGCGTACAGAGAACCAAGAAACAAACCGCCAATAGGGAGAACGACGCCTTTTGCCAGTTTTATAGCAAACTTGATAAGTTCCTGCCTTATTGACGAGGTGTCAAACTCGCAAATAATATTTTCTACTTCTCTTTACACTAGTAAGTAATATAGTGAAAGTAGATTCGTCCCAAGGGAGGTATGAAGTAATAGTTGTTATGCAAATACTCTTAGCAAAGATTATTTTGTTATAGAAATTCTGAAAATCGTAAAGTTGTATTCAAATATGAGATGGAATTGATTAAGGAATCATTCTCGACCACGAAACATAAACCAAATCAATATATAACACGTTCTTCGGATTATCTTATTACTAACAACCCTAGGATAATTAGTACGCTCAACTATCCTGTTATTATCTCATAAGCTTACCGGATACGGAAGCGCTCGACTACCGGTTTTTACTTGCCAAGTTTCCTAGAGGTACGCTTTCTAGGTGTGACCTAAACAAGTTCTCTAAGTTTTGTGAGATAAGGTTGCTCCTAGTGATGAATTCAAAAGCATGAATCACCTACTAGTGTCAATTTCTACAAATGGGCATCTAACAAAATCCCATCATCAATACCCACATATTGCTACTTGTGTTTAATCCTCTAGACAATTACGGGTCGAAGAAAATCTAAACTAGCAATAGGATTATGAATCAACTATTTAATTTCGAACTTAAACAATCAACAAATAATCCATAAACATTATTAGCATGGTAGAAATCAAACAATAACGAAACTTGTGAAGAAACGAGCTATTGCATATCAATTATAGGTTCATATTTTCGGGCTTTGAAATCACCCTTAATCAAAAATAGTTTTAGTTACTCATAAGTATGAAGTTCATCATCATAATAATAATTGAAATAAAATAAAGAAGATGAAAATATAAAAACGAAAGCAAACCCTAGCTGCGGCTCTCTCCCAAAAACTCCAAGTAGAATATGTGATACGTGATGACCAAAATTGTAGAAAGACTTCTCTTTTATAGCTCATCTTGTTCCAAAATTAGGTCTAATCTTCAAAAGTCCAATAGATAGAAGTCCACCAAGCCCATGTGTGAGAATAACTCATGTGAAAATCTGCTCCAAAAGTGGTCGCCGGAGGTCGTAAAACGGCCGGAAAAGTTACCGAAAATCAACTTCATGTGACCGGCAAAGTCCACCTTGGTCCTTTGGTCAAACAAGTCAGCTCAGTCAACTCAGTCAAGATCACTGAGTCAGGTGAATCTGTCTTAACTGGGTGACTAGGCTGAGTTGGGTTCTTGGCCAAAGCCTGAGCTGCTTCAGTCTTGCACAAGCCTTAGTTGGTGTTGAACCATCATTGCGCTTCACAGCCCTGCACATCAATTCTGTAGCTCATTCACTTCACTGCACCAGTTACACTTTAACAACTTTATTCCCTAACTGCATTCGCACTTGATGAACAACATACCATCACCAAAACCTTCTTAGCAACACTGTCATATCTTTGTTTGCTCTTCCGAATCTTCTCGACCAACTCCAAGACCACCAACACCCCTGCAAGTACCACCAAGTTTGAACACTGCACAGCCTTGCTTCTCTCTGTAATATCTACTTCAGCTGCAAATTGATCTACAGCCCTAGCACCTGTAGCAGCATAGACATCATCGCACTCTCCATTTCTTCCATTCTAATACCACTATCTTCATTGCCATTCTGTTCTTCTTGCAGCAATCATTACCACCATTTGCTAAGCCTGCGCCTGATCCTAGCACATTGTAGATTCATACACCAGTCTTCGTAGTCCTAACAACCTTCACCTGTAATTACTTATATCATCTGCACCTCAAGCCTAAGACTCCAGCAACACAATCCATGTTCTCGACTGCACATATTAACTACTCCATCACTGCACTACTCATTTCGAACCCATACTGGTGTGCATACAAATCCAGTTCAAGACCCACTTATCCTTTTCTTTCTCGGCATCTCAAATCTGTTGAACAGACCACCAAATCCCACGATCCAGATAGCTCTTTCCTTGTTCTAGTTCAGCCGTAGCGACTACCATCAGACTATTCCATTGCAGCTTTCCTTGCAATCTTCAGATTCACACACAATCCCTTTTGCTGCCTCAATTCATATCCCATGGCCTTAATTCTTCACTGCACTTCAAACCAACCAAAAGCACCTATTCTACCTGCATCATCCACTGCGACTAACAGCAAAACTGCACATACAAGGCAGCTCTCTTGTAAATCCAATGCATTCAAGAGTATCACAGCACCATCCACTTCGCTCAAATCCCAGCTGTATCTCTATTTCTCAGATTCAACCAACATTACAGATCCATATGCACTGTCAGATCAGCTTCAATGCCTTCCTCCTTCCATCACCAGCTCAGGGCCATTTCAGTTGCTCATAGCTGCAACAAACATCATTTGTTCATGCTTCACTCCAACAACAGCACAGCTTCTCTGTAATTGCTTCAGTTCTTCTCATAAGTCAGGTTCAATAACATCATCACCATTTACTCAATCCGTACTCAGCATCAGTGACTATTAGTTCCATTCCCTCAATCCTTGCTTACCTGAACTGCCAGATTCACCTTCATTCATCTGTCAAATCAACATCAGTTCAGACTACATCCAACCCTGGCTGTATTTCAGGCCTTTTCTCAAGCATCTGATGTGCACAATCCGGTGCATCTTCTACACTCTATTTACCCAGAATCCCCAAGAATTCAACCCATTTCTGCCTGTAACCACCAGCCACACACTCCATTTTCTTCTCTGATTTCTCAACAATCAACAGACCCTCAAACAAAACCAAAACCACCATGAGTTCAATCCATCCATACAAATCCAGTTCAAAACCAAAATCAACTTCAACTCGAACACAATTCAGCTCTAGATTCGAGCTAATACCACCGTGAACTCCAGCCATCTTCCCTGCCAGAAACTGTCGATTCAACAACAACTTGGTAGAAAGAATGGATTTAGATTCCTGACCGGGAATGGTGGTTAAAGTAAAACCTTTTCCTTGAAGATCTTTTTGAATTTCTTCAAAAGAAGCTTCGTATTTGCGACCGGTTGGAGCCTTTTTCAGTATGGGAATGAATGAAGAACTGAAGATCAAAAGAAAGAAGAAGAAGAAGATTTACAGTAGCAGAAACGGAAATTACGGAGGTGAATTGAAGAAAAATTGCAGAGAGAAAGTAAAAAAGAAGAATAGGAGGGTGAGAAAACTATATATAGAGACGAATTCTCGAGAAGATAAACGCATTTAATGCGAGAAGGGACGTGAACGGTTGAGAAATAACGGTTGAAAGAGATGTGTCAAGAAATGGGTGGAAGAAAAGATACGTGTAATAAATTCTGCGTAATAGTACGGAATCATACAAATATAGAAAAATATGAAGAAATGAACAGCTGCGGCATTTTGAAAATACTAGTTCTCATGACGTTCTCTTCTTCGCTGAGAAGACATGAGAAGAGGCAAGATGTAGGATCAGAATATCGCAACACCAAGATTCTCGCGAAATCCATAAACGACACACTGCGAAGATATCGCGGGCTGGAAGTAAAAACGACGTAATGGATGACGACAGCTACAACACGAGAAAGATGTGAAGATGTAGCGAGATCGAGGAGTGTCGCGAGATTTGACATTTGTACATTTAAGAGGCTTCGCAAGACATATCCGAAAATAAAGGACAGCTTAGCTGTCATCCACTATGTAATGTCCTATATAAAGAGCCGAATAGGCTTAAAGGAGGAGAGAGATTTTTCGAGTGTTGAGCAAGTCATTAAGAGAGAGAAAATTTAGAGTGGTTGTAATTCTTTAGTTTATCTCCTCTTCACCTTGTAATATTTCTGGAGTTTGATCAATAAAAATTATAATTGTTCATCTTAAAATGATTTGATTGTGTGGATTCTTGTGAGGGGTGTAGTCTGGGATTTCCTGCAACTACAGGTTTCTTACAGCAGATGCAATTACTGCTGTCTGTTCAACTTCAAGGCCATTAATACCAGCGTGAATATTGATGGAGTTCGTACAAAATACAGCCAAAAGGAACATGTACAGTTTATATATACCACCTGTCATTACACAAAACCATACTGAGTCCCAGCAACATTGCATAGAGTTTTGAGGCAACTGTATAATAAGGAAACGAGGAAAAAAAAAGGTGGTGATTAAATAAAAGGATATTATTACCAAAAATTCTTGGTGAAAATAATAAACTCCAATCTGAGACCAATGTTTTAGATGTATTAACTTAAGTGGAAATTGAATTAATGCCCCTACTATCCATGGGTCTTCACAAATATCCTTATCCATTATATAAATACCCCTAATCCAAAAACAAAGGAAATTCAATTAATTATGTTTCCTTTAATATCCCTCTTAGACTTTACTGTTTACTTTTATTTTTGAGATCTGAAAAAAACGATCGATCTCTCCTCATTTTTATTTCTCGGCATCACCACCACCGCCTCTGGCCTCTGCCATTACAATACCCTTGCAACCGCCACCATCCCCATTTTTGCTACCACAACTACCATCTCTATCCCCACCACCGCAACCACCACAACCATCTCCATATCAGCTATCAACCACATTTAAAATTACAGAGAATTTCTTTGTCGGAAATCAATCTCAGATTCAGGTTGTTGATTTGGAGCCGAATTTTAATTAATCTCTAAAAGAATTATCAATCTTGTTTGTTTTAGGTTGTTGATTTTAGAGATTTGAAATCAAAAATCAAATCAGAAACTAAAATTTTCCGATTCGGAGATTTTCCAACATGATTTTGCTGTATATTTGTATTGAAAATCAACTTGAGATTATTGATTCATTATAGAAATAGGTATAATCTTCTCTTGCTTTAGGTTTTTTAATTTTATTTTCATGTATATATTAGATTCATCGCAGTAAATTGGGATTCTTAATATGTTCAATTTAAGTGTTTGGTGAATGTTATTTTTGTGGTGGTTGTGGTGGTGGACGTTTGTTGCACTGGAGGTGATGGCGGTGGCTTTTATTGTAGTAGCAAGGGTGATGGTGTGGTTGATATAAAAATAGTTAATATTGGTGTTGTTGTTGTGGAGGTAGTGGTGGTGGATGTTGATGCATTAGTGTTGGTACTTGTTGTTGTGGTGGTGGTGGGTGTTACAGTGGAGGTGATGGTGGTGGATTTTGTTTATTAGTGAGGATGGTGGTGTTGTTGCATATGTGGTGGTGGTTGCTGTGTATACAATACAGGCTCAGAAATGTGCTACTGGTAGTAAGGAAATGACAAGAAAATTGCTAAGAAAGATGTCGTGGAAGAAAATCTCGAGGATGGCAAAGTTGTATAGTCCAGCTGCTGTGGACAAAGTGTAAGTATTTAATTGGTTTTTATGTTCTTCGAAAGGATATTTATATTGTTGTTTTTTGCTGTGTAAGTTCTCATGTCACTTGCAAAGATGTCCCATTAACTATCTTGTCACATAAAGAGCTTGTGTTTGAGAAAATGCATATCATTTTCCGAGGTTTTAGTTTAGTGCCAAAATGAAGACTAGAAAGAGAAATGGGGAGGTGATTAACTGGACAAGTATTAGGGTTAAGATATACTCCGTAACTTATATATAGGTCTATTGTTAGGGAACTGGACCGTAGGTTCTTACCTGCAGTTGGCTAGTTGTGATCATTATATTTGAAATGGTTTGAATTTTATGTGAGTAAATGATTGCAAAGAGATAGTTTGACCTGCAATTACCCCAATTGAAATGTTTGGTGGAGGCAGTTTCCAATTTCTGCTGTTTTTACAGCCCCGGTAGGCTGGTCAGGTCGAATATTGGGTTGAGTTGGTTTCCACTTTGAAAAAGCTGGTAATGGAGGAGGTGGGATTGGTTTATGGTAGTGGTACAAGAGTTGGTGATGGAGGAGTTGCGGTAATGGAGCGGCGGTGGTTGTTGTTGTCTTGTTTGCAGCTGATAGAAAGGTAAACCCTATCTCTTGCATTAATTTACAATGAATCTATTAGCTTTCTATTACATTTCCAGAAACGGGGGAGCCTTTGATATGTAGTAAGACACTCACGCATTAACAATATAAATTGATCTAAGTGTAAGGAGTAAACAACAAATATTTGTGTATCAACAATAGAAATTGACCTTAGTTTAGGAAGTCAACAACCAATGTTTTTGTATCAACAATGGAAAAATGGAATCAACAACCAATATTTGTGTATCAACAATAGAAATTGATCTTAGTGTAAGGAGTCAACAACAAATATTTGTGTATCAACAATAGAAATTGACCTTAGTTTAGGGAGTCAACAACCAATGTTTGTGTATCAACAATGGAAAAATGGAATCAACAACCAAATTTGTGTATCAACAATATAAATTGATCTTAGTGTAAGGAGTCAACAACAAATATTTGTGTACAAATAATAGAAATTGACCTTAGTTTAGGGAGTCAACAACCAATGTTTTGTGTATCAACAATGGAAAAATGGAATCAACAACCAATATTTGTGTATCAACAATAGAAATTGACCTTAGTTTAGGAAGTCAACAACCAATGTTTGTGTATCAACAATAGAAAAATGGAATCAACAACCAAATTTGACAAATATTTTTGAACTTTTGATTTTTGGATCAACTTCAGTTGTTGACACCTAAT
This sequence comes from Papaver armeniacum, assembly GCA_023531295.1. Classification (NCBI taxonomy): domain Eukaryota; kingdom Viridiplantae; phylum Streptophyta; class Magnoliopsida; order Ranunculales; family Papaveraceae; genus Papaver; species Papaver armeniacum. The sequence goes on from JAJJWW010005559.1 coordinate 10,357, forward strand.
ATTGGCGGCGGCGGCGGTGGTGGCGGTGTGTGGCTGCGGCGGCGGTGGTTGTATTTAGTAAGTGGTGGTGGTGGTGGAGTGGTGGTGGCGGTGTTGGAATGTTATTGGTGGTTGTATTTAGTAAGTGTTGTTGTTGGTGGTGGTGGTGGTGGTGGTGGAGTGGTGGTGGTATAAGAGTATTAAGGTAATCTATTTCTAAGGTCAATTTCTATTGTTGATACCCTTAGTTTTGCCACCCAATAAATATACCCTTATACAACAATATAAATACCCCTATCATTTAAATACCTTATCCATTAAAAAATAGATTACCTTAATACCCTCACTTACAATATTATTTTCCATTCAAAAATTTTATCCATTAAAAAATAGATTTTTCTGTTATTTCATTTCACCACCACCAACAGCACCGCCGCCACCAATCCGCCACCACCACCACTCCACCACCACCACCACCAACACTTACTAAATACAACCACCAATAACATTCCAACACCGCCACCACCACTCCACCACCACCACCACTTACTAAATACAACCACCGCCGTCGCAGCCACACACCGCCACCGCCACCGCCGCCGCCGCCAATATTAGGTGTCAACAACTGAAGTTGATCCAAAAAATCAAAAGTTCAAAAATATTTGTCAAATTTGGTTGTTGATTCCATTTTTCTATTGTTGATGCACAAACATTGGTTGTTGACTTCCTAAACTAAGGTCAATTTCTATTGTTGATACACAAATATTGGTTGTTGATTCCATTTTTCCATTGTTGATACACAAAACATTGGTTGTTGACTCCCTAAACTAAGGTCAATTTCTATTATTTGTACACAAATATTTGTTGTTGACTCCTTACACTAAGATCAATTTAGATTGTTGATACACAAATTTGGTTGTTGATTCCATTTTTCCATTGTTGATACACAAACATTGGTTGTTGACTCCCTAAACTAAGGTCAATTCCTATTGTTGATACACAAATATTTGTTGTTGACTCCTTACACTAAGATCAATTTCTATTGTTGATACACAAATATTGGTTGTTGATTCCATTTTTCCATTGTTGATACAAAAACATTGGTTGTTGACTTCCTAAACTAAGGTCAATTTCTATTGTTGATACACAAATATTTGTTGTTGACTCCTTACACTTAGATCAATTTCTATTGTTAATGCGTGAGTGTCTTATTACATATCAAAGGCTACCCCGTTTCTGGAAATGTAATAGAAAACTAATAGATTCATTGTAAATTAATGTAAGAGATAGGGTTTACCTTTCTGTCAGCTGCAAACAAGACAACAACAACCACCGCCGCTCCATTACTGCAACTCCTCCATCACCAACTCTTGTACCACTACCATAAACCAATCCCACCTCCTCCATTACCAGCTTTTTCAAAGTGGAAACCAACTCAACCCAATATTCGACCTGACCAGCCTACTGGGGCTGTAAAAACAGCAGAAATTGGAAACTGCCTCCACCAAACATTTCAATTGGGGTAATTGCAGGTCAAACTATCTCTTTGCAATCATTTACTCACATAAAATTCAAACCATTTCAAATATAATGATCACAACTAGCCAACTGCAGGTAAGAACCTACGGTCCAGTTCCTTAACAATAGACCTATATATAAGTTACGGAATATATCTTAACCCCAATACTTGTCCAGTTAATCACCTCCCCATTTCTCTTTCTAGTCTTCATTTTGGCACTAAACTAAAACCTCGGAAAATAATATGCATTTTCTCAAACACAAGCTCTTTATGTGACAAGATAGTTAATGGGACATCTTTGCAAGTGACATGAGAACTTACACAGCAAAAAACAACAATATAAATATCCTTTAAAGTTCAAAATCTTGGAGCTGATGGGGATAAGGATCTTGTATTAAAATTCGTATATTTGCAGAGCTCAAAATATTTTGTTCCATTTACATATATGTTTTTAACGTCAAACTGGTAGATAATTAATAACAGTGCCTAACACAAAATGTGTCAAAATAATTTTAGCTTGAATGAAGTGTACACCAAAAAGATTGTTATACACTGATTTTCATTAGGTCTAATAAAAAATTTGATGCAAAAAAAGTGAAGGATAATTAGATTTTAACAATGGCATCACCTCCCTGTATATGTATTATGTACCTAATTAAATCCTTGATATGAATTTGATTTCAAATCTTTTAGAGTTTAAAAAGTTCAATATCCGAACTTTAAATAATAAATTAATGATCAACGAAACTTTAAATTTCTTCTCATACGTATGTTCATTCTAAATAATGTACTATGATTTACAGGTATATGAGACAGTTATTAGGATAGTCAAGGAGGAGTATCCTAATTGGGAAGAGGACCATGACGAAGTTAACGGCGGTACATTTTTTGCAGATCTCTCACTAGGAGATGGTTATTCGGACTCTCTCACGGGTATTTATAATATAAATCCTTATGCTTAGTTTTTTTGTGGGAATGTTATTTATGTCCCTACTATCCATGGGTCATGCACAAATACCCTTATGGATCTTTAATAATACCCCAATGGCAGAATCGAAATTATGAACAGGAAAATAATTAACATAATCCCATTTTTAACCTTTACATCTCACGCTTCAGCTTCTTCTTTATTTCTCACTCGAGAAAAACCAATAGAACTCTCACCATCTTCATCTCCGTCGATCGCCACCACCATCTCCATCTCTGTCGCCACCACAACCAACGACACCAACACCATCATTGTCTCCATCGCCTTCATCACCATCTCAGTGAATTATCACATATCTCTTCTCTTTCATTAAATCAATCACCACCAACAACAACACTGCATCTCAGCCACCATCTCCATCTCTCCCACCACCATCTCATCGTAAGCCGCCATCACCATCACCATCTCAATCACCGCCACTACAATTTATACGTTTGGATTTCAACAGATCTAGAAATCGAGATTTAGGTTTTCGAGTTCAATCAAATCTCGAAATCAAATCTTGAAATCACTGGCCTTGAATCGATGAACACGTGGAGTAGATGGAGAGACGTGATATAAATTAGGGTTTGTAGTGAATCTGAGAGTTACAGAAATCCAGAGACCAATAAAAATCAGATTTGAAATGGAAGAATCGAAGATGGGTTGAATTTGAGTTATCAATAGTGAAGATTATCCATCGTTCGAAGATACGGTTTGTGTGATGATGTTGAGATGGGGCTTGTTTTGAATTTGCGGTTGATTACGAGAGAATGGAGAGTGATGGGTTCGCTCCAGATCGAGAAGAAGAAATGGGATCTAGTGGTTATTGATGTCGAGAAGAGAAGATAGTTGCTGCAGTAATGGGTTTGATTTATGAGTCTCAGGAAGGGAACTTAAGCGAAGAAATCGGTAAAGGAAGAAGAACGTCGATGAATTCAATTTTGGGTGATTAGGTGAATGTTGGTGTTGTTGGGGTTGTTGATTTATTATGAAATTGGGTTTAATTTGAAGGTTATGTTAATGGCGAGGAGATGGTTAATTGCGGGAATGGGTTTTTGAGAATTACGATTGAAGTTGATTGTGTTATTATATTGAATTTGTTGGAGATGGATGAAATGGGGATTGAAGGTGTCATTTCTACGAGATGGAGAAGGTAGGAGTACTTTGTGATACTACATATTACATGGAAGTTGTGGACTTTTGGAGGCGGTCAGAAGTGAGAATGAATGGGATTGAGTATGAGATACGGGTGCAAGACAAGATGGAGTCGGTGATGTTGTTGGAAGCATATGAGATGATACGAGAAATAGCAAGAAGATGTAGGTACATGAAATGGTAGGTTTTTATGATAATGTACATGAACCGGGATAGCATATGGAGTCTTGGGTATGGTGGTCTTGAATCGCAACATATAGTGACATGAAGTTGCATAGTGTTTGTGGTAATCGAAATGGTGGAACCGAAAATTGCAATATTGCGGGGTTAGTGTTTGAATGAAGTGGAGGTGGTTTGTTGTGTTAGAAGTAGTGGTTTGTTGCAGTGGACTTGTGTTGGATGCCTCAAACTATTGGAAACAAGTTGACCAAGTTGCTTCCGCTATTGGAGACAACTTGAGCTAGTTGCTTCCATTTTTTAGAGACAACTTGAGAAAGTTGCTTTCACTTTTGGAGGCAACTTCAGCTAGTTGATTCCATATTGGAGGCAACTTGAGCTAGTTGATTCAGGTTCCGAGGCAACTTGGTTATGTTTTTGGGTCCATTCATTCATCGGAAATTATCTTATACCTATATCTTAGAGTAGTTGTGACGAATTTGTGGTGCAATGGTAACACAAGGTTATGTTGAGTTGCTGATGATGGTTGTGCTGCTGATGATCATGCTTTAAAGTCAAGAGGGTAGATGAATGCTTAGGAAGTTGAGAAGGAACTCAATATGTATCCAGGCATTGAAAGAAGAAGAAGAAGTTGTTACTACTTGTGTGCATAGACGGTTGTGGTCATGAAGCTGTTGCAGGTAGAGTTGCAGTAGCAGAGATGGAGGATGTGGTGTTGTATGGTGGTGGTTTGAATTGTTGGTTGAGCATTGATGGTGTGGCGAACCTGTGGTGCAATGGTAGCACAATTGACTACATGTCAGAAGATGTGTGTTCGACTTACACTAGGTTCACTTATTTGTGTATAATTTTTATTTTTTTGGAGACAACTTGTGCTAGTTGCTTCCATATGTGGAGACAACTTGAGCTAGTGCCTCCATTATTGAAGACAACTTGACAAGTTGCCTCAATTTGGAGATAACTTTCAGCAAGTTGCCTCTAGATGATGGTGGTGGAATTGGTGGTTGATGGTGGTGATTGGTGGCGGTGGATGAAAGTGGTGGTGGTTGGCGGCGGCGGTTGTGGTGGTCGTTGGTGGTGGTGGTTGTGGTGGTGGTTGGTGGTGGTGGTTATGGTGGTGGTTGGTGGTTGGTGGTGGTGGTTGTTGGCGGTGGTGGACAGTGGTGGTGGTTGGCGGTGGTGGTGGTCATTGGTGGTGGTTGTTGGCGGTGGTGGTCGGTGGTGGTGGTTGGCGGTGGTGGACAATGGTGATAGCGGACAGTAGATGTTTTCTTATTTTGTTTGTATTTTTTTTTTTTTTGAATAGTGGTTAGTGGTAATGGTTTTGTATATACATTACACAAAAGAGGGTATTTTAGTAATGTATTATCCTTAGAGGTATTTGTAAAGTTCAAAAGGGTATATTTGCAATGGGTCTCATAGTAGGGGTATATAGATACTTTTCCCTAGTTTTTTTTTTTCAATACTAAAACTGGACCTAATTTCCTACCCAAATCCAGCCAGTTGGACTGGTGCTACTGCTAGAACCAACCCCTTTATACAATTAATATAAACTTCTATTATGGGGACTGAACCCCTGACTTCCTCCTTATGCTTAGATTAATTGTATATGGTTCCATTTTTGTCTTTGTGACTCAAATTCTTCCATGAAATGATTGATTTATCAGCATGAACTTTAAAAAGAATTATACTATAGTTTTTTTCTTCTTTTTCTTGAATAAGGAAAAACATAGTGGAAAAACACCAAGATGGTACTGCAAGTCAAATATAAGGAAGACTAAAACATGGATTTATGTAGATGACTAATGACCGATTTCCAATTCCTATGTTTCCGAAAAATCGAAACAATTATAGTTAAAAGATCTGTATTTTACGCCCAATAAAACATAAGAGACTTAACCACAATGATCATTTGTTATACTAACTCCTTTAGGATGATACTCAATAATATAGTACCCTCGTAAAAATACCAAAAAGACTGGTCCTAGGTTGGGGTGCAAAAATTTGTTTGTAAAGTACAAGTTTTTTTTAATGGGGAGGAAAAAAGCGAAAATAAGCTTATAAATATACCAAATTTAAAATTAAGCTCAAAATAGGCTTTGGAGCAAGTTGTGCTAGGGGTGGAAGTTGACGCCCATGCATTGGTCTGGCTCCACTCCTAGCTCGGTCAATTAGCTTATACACTTAGTGCCTGATCGATCCTCCTTGATTAGGTTTACATTTCGTTCTCATTGAAATGTTTTAAGTTTGGACAGGCTATAACAATATTTAATTTTTGTCATATATGTCTTTTTTATCTTTTTTCTTCTGTTTGAAAGATCTTAAATACTCCTTTACTGTTCCATATCAGAGATTTGTCTATTCAATTGTCCCTTAAATACTCTGTTTGAAAGATCTTAAATACTCCTTTAGCGCTCTAATATATATATATATATATATATATATATATATATTTTGTGTTTCTACCACAAATTAAAATTAGAGTTCGGATAATATTGGAGAAAGCACTTGATGTCGACCTTTACGATGCATTCAACAATCTCGACCTGAATAAGGTGAGAAGAGTTGGCGATCTTGTTTCGCAAATGAAGTCCCTACTACCAAAACCCAAAGCTAATTAGCAGAAGTATCGAACCTACATGCAAGCCAATGGGATTGCACTTATTATTATGTTGTTTTTTTATTTATTAAGATCGATGTTACTATTTCTAAATAAACAAATTAATGTTTTATTATTGTGTTTTTTGTGTTCTCTTCACATTGTTTTATTGAAAATTGTCTTTGTAAAATTCTTATAGAATGATTGTGCTTTAATTTTACTCTGGACAGCTTCAAAAGAAGAAGAAAAAAGAAGTAAAAAATCCACTTTGGAGTCTTATAAAATGAGTTTGTTGTAAAACTATTCTCTAAGTTTACTGGAACGTTAACCTAATGAATTTATTATACAAATTAAGGAGGATCCTTCGCGCTGATGTAACAAAACCCAAATAAATAAATAAATATAGTGTGCCACATGACACTCAAACTTGGAAGAAAATCATCGATAGACTTCAAACTCTAAGCCGACCGTTGTGTAAATCAGCATTATGCATATGGTTGAAAATTCTTGCTTTGACTGGAACAACATTGTGAATAGCTCTCCACAGAAAAATCAAAAACTTGTAAGGTACTTTCAACTTCCAGTAAGATAACCAAAAATGTTGAGATAAACCCATAGAGTTATCTGTTAGCAGATCTTTATCACAAAACATCTTATAAGTTGAGGCAGTAGTAAAATACCAGTGGTTGTAGGGCCAGATTAGTTTATCCTCTTGATCTAATTGAATGAGAATGGTTAAAATGGAGTTCACCTGATCAGCTATAAATAGAAGGCGAAGAAGCGACACATTTCACTGTTCAATATCAGTATCTATAAGATCTGAAACCAGCTGATAATTATAAGTATTCAAATCACCCCAGTCCTGTAAAGCAGAATTCAGAGAAGGAATCCAATTAGATGTCCAGATGTTGATATGAGCACCATTACCAACTTGCCATTTAGCATTTTTCAACACAATCTCAAGCCCAACAGAGATACTTTGCCAAATCCAACTTGAATTTGAGTTAACCGGTGGAGGGAATAAACGCATGTCATGATGAGGAAAATGTTCACCTTTCAACAACTTTGCCCATAATGATTATTGACCCCCATTTCTTCCATGGGGAAGGGAGGTTATGGCGTAGTGTGGGAAAGTGATTTGAGGGCAAGTTGTAGTGGCAGCAGAGATATTTACATTGAGGGGGACTAATTTTTTTATGTAAACAATGGACAAATCGGTGGACTAAATATAAAATCTATGATAAAACTAAGAGTGTTTTCATGATTTGGTGATTTTAAGAGGGGGGGTGCGCGCTAGAGCCGTGGTTAGTCAGCCCTTGCTCCACCCCTGCAGTTATAGACCATTTTTTTACATATTATTCGTTTGAATCTTTGATGTCTAATATACAAGCTGCATAACGGTTTTCCGTAAAAGGCTTTTTTCCTCTTAAAGGCCAGTGGTGTTTGGATATATATCCTAGGTGGATATTATTAATTAAAATCAAATTTTATTAGTATGACCCACATAAAATTTAGATATATCTTTATATTTCAAAAACAATATCTCATCATGAAGCATGTTGGAAGAGCATTGCACCGCTGACTCTTGCTTTCTTTCTGTTTTTTTTTTCTTTCAATCAACAAATTTTTTTCTTCAAATCAAAATCGTGATTACATGATCGCTTACAAGTATAATAAAAACATCAAAGTACAAGATAATCAAACCCTAAGAGCCATAAACATAAAGATATCAATTACAAGTAAATCGCGAAGAGAAAGAGCCATAAACTGCAAAGATATCCAGTTTTTGTAAATGTAACAGGGAAAAATAATGGTATAATCCGGAATCGATAACGACCATTTAATCTGATTTTTTTCTTTTTCTTCTTATTCTTCTTCTTCAATAAGAGATGCTCCTGGAAGAAATGAGTAATTTTCCCAAAATCTTGCCTGGATGCCCTAAATATCTTGGATTGAATGTGGATTCAAAGCAATATTGTGTTGAATAGTGTATGTTCTTGAATCGAGAATAGCAAGTCACGAACCGGCCGGGGACGGAGCTTAGTGTAGTTCGAATAAATCCCTGTTTCTTGATAATTCATCATAAATCTTTAAAACTTAAACATTTAGGAAGAGAAAATTGTTAGTAGCCCCCTTGAATTTTTTTTTGCATAATTAGCCTCCCCTGAAAAATATTTCTGGCTCCGTCCCTGGAACCAGCGATCAATGTTCGAGTAAATCGCCCTCAAAGCGGGGAGAAACTCGCCCAAAATATCGAATAAAAATCGCTCCAAATAGGGAAGATATATGTCAAAAGACATCAAAAGCATTAAAAAGAAACTGATTTTATTCAATTAAAACTTAAAAAGAAGAAGAAAATAGATGTCTCCCATCTAACTTGAGTTTGGATGAGAGTATCTATTCTGAGCAAGAGGCAAATAGAGGCTAGATTTTTTCTTTTTCCTAAGAGAGAAGATGAAAAGAGATGAGAAAGTTCGGAACTTGTTTTTAGAAAATGCTATACCTCCAAGATCTTATCTCCCAAATACTTCCGCACTACATGTCATCACATTAGGAGTCTAATTCAATGATAATATGCCAACATTGGGCATAAAAGGTCTAACACTATAGTGAACTTTATTTCTCGATTATAAGTATTTGTTGACTATGGTGAGCCACTCTTACATGTTAGATTAGTCCGTTTCGCAGGTCCGTTGTGAAAGATATTTCTCTAGAAATTAAAACCCTCAGACGTAAAATACTTTGAGATCCTCTTAACATACTTGTGATACAAAAAGTTCCAATTTTTGGAACCTTTTCTTCAAAAAGTTCCAGTTGTTGGCTAAATGCGGATGAATGGAGAGATTTCATTTTTGATATAATAATGTAACACCAGTGTTTTTAGCATGGCGCATGCTAAAAGATGCGCCATGGTGTTAGAGCATAGCTTGGTTGAACACCAAAGCGTTGGTATGTCAAGTTTGGTTGTCATATTTTAGTGAACCAAAACTCATTTAAAGAGTCGCTTGATTATTTACTAGAGTCAACTTCAATATGTTAGCTAGAAAGTTATTAGGATATGAGACATACAAGTATTACTCGAAGACTTGAAGAATGTGAAGAAGTAAAGAGCTACAACGACGACATCATCCTTCCTCTTGAGGTTAGTAATTTTTTGACTTGAACAATTTCATTCCTAACGTATCTTTCAAGTCATGCTATATTGAAAACATAAACTGCATGAAGCTGTGAATGATTATACTCTAGTTAGACGTAGTAGTAAGGAATTATAATACGAAGTATAACGCCTATCTTTTGAACTTCAGATATAAGACATCAAACATAATCATATGAATGTTATTGTGATTATGTATGGGTATCAAAGAAGATTTCGTCCTAGGAAACAATGTTTTACATTCGTTTAAAGGAAGTACATTCATAAACTTGTTTTGGTGAATCGAAAGGGGAAACGCTAAGCTTATCGGTATCGTTATTCATTGTAAATCTTTGGATTACCAATATGTGTGTTTAGTATAACCGTTCATAACTTGTTTATGTATCTTGGTAAAACTAATCACAATGCCCGACTTATGTATGGATGACTTTATTAGTGAAACCAATCTTAAGTAATCACCGAGATGGTATGATCGATATTTGTAATTGGTGTGACCAATCCTATTCATTGGGTAACCGAACCTAGTACTTGGTGTGATCGATCACAAGAGAATGTGTAATCGATCATTGTAGTAGGTTAACAAGTCTTAGTAATTGGTGTAACCGATCCTATGACTTGTGAAACTGATCACGAGTAATACCATGAGAATGTGGTAACCGATCCTATGTACTTAGTTAACAAAATTTTGGAAACTATTGTGTCCGATCCTAGTAGCCACATGGAGGTAGAGCAAGAAACTTGTTTTTGGTAGAACCGTTAAACCCATGATTGTTGATTTGATATTTGATCAATCACATAGTTCTAGGAAATCGATAGAACCAATTCTAAACTTGTTTGAAGTGTGGCAAACCTGTTCCAAGATTGTAAATATGAAAAAGGATTTACAAAGTAAAGATGTCGACATACTTTGAACATGTGCAAAGAATTTTACCTAATATTGTTCAAAGATATTCCTTAATAACTAAAGGAGAATCCCGGATGAAATAAATTGAGAATCTTTTAATTAAGGTTTTTAGTATTATATGCTTTTAATTTCCAGCAATTAAATGCATATCTTTAGAAAATAAAAATTGGTAATGTGCATTTACTAATTGGAGATTTTCTATTGAGATTTCAATCAATATTTGACAGAGCATTTCCGTGAATTATGAAAACCGATTTGGGATTTTATTGCATATCTTTAAGAATATTCGGTTTTGGAAATTCCTTGGTGTCCAAACTTCCTTGGTCTATAAATATTGAAGTTTGCATTTCGAGCAAACTAATCCTCGAGCCAACAAAATTACCTTGTTGTTTTGTTACTGGTGGATCCGCTCATTCTGAGTGGAAAGTACCCTAATTAGGCGAAATCTCTTACGATCAGCTGTTTTTAAAGACTTCTTTGGGATTGAGAAGATCGTACGTGGTACCGTTGGTGGGAAACTAGATAATTGCGTTTATTATTAGTTTTCGATTGATTTGATTGACTAGCGGTTGTTGAACTTTGATTGCACCTAGTTTGTTTATGCTTGAGAATCTTCTCTCCCGATAGAAGATTCACTCAAACTAGATCAAGTATCGTGAGGATCTTTAGACTGCTTGTATATCTAAAGGCGTCTTGTGATAATACATCGTTAACAGACTTCGTTCTATGTGTGATTGATCACAAGAGATTGAAGTTGTTTGTGTGCAGGTGTTTATTGAAGATCTAAGAAGATTTCTTATTTGAGTTCATAATCTTTGGTGTGCACAAAACTTGATCGTTTGGGGATCCAACTATAATCGGTTTATCTTTTGATAGATTATATTGATTAGTTATGTAGATCGGCATCATTATTTAGTGTCTTGATTAGATCCTATTATTGATTGCATAGTCTAAACAATTACTGTTGGTAGTTGTTGAATAAATTGATTTACGAACCCGACAAAGGAGTTTATTGGAATAAACAGAAGAGACTTTTGTCAAACTCATATCACTTTGTTTGAAAAGAGTTGTTACCGAAAAAATTTGTTATTCCTTTGCTATTTGGAATACAAACCAAAGGAATTGTTCCAAGTGTGTGACTTATTGCAAGTTAGAGGCGCAAGGATACTGAGGAAACTAGGTGAACTATAGGTTTTGTTTCTTGGTCTCAACTATGAAGTTGGTTTAGATTTTGTATATCGGCTTAATCCTGAGAGTATTCAATTCTGGACAAGGTCCCGAGGTTTTTTTGCATTTGCGGTTTCCTCGTTAACAAAATCTTGCTGTGTCTTTTACTTTTCTATTTCTGCAATTATAATTGTTTTTATTTTAATTAGAAGTAAAATACACAAACTTTAATTCCTAATTAATTGATAAGCAATCCTATAGTGTTTGGTTAAGTCCGAACCTATTATCAAGTAATCATACTTCGTTGTTAATCAACCACGCAAGTTATCTTGTTGTTGTATTGTATCGATCTCGTATCCATAGAAAATCACAAGAAGTGTGAACCGATTCGTTGTATTGTCTCGACTCAGTCCATAGACAATCACTTTCGGAGAAAGGACTTATAGGTGGAAAAGTTTTAGATTGAGGTATATTTGGGTACCCTCGACTTTTCACATGGCCTGAGATGAAGCTTCATCCAAAGCTTCCGTTGGTTGGTAAGAGGTAGATTGGCTTCAGGCCAATACCGCGCCAAAATGGCGCATTATGTTTGGAATTTGGCCAAGAGCCAAATCTCGCATCAAATGATGCATTAGGCCAGTTGGGTAGATGGCCTAGAGCATTGCAACGTATCCTTTGCGCATTATGAAGGCTATTGACTTGGAACCAATATTGCACAATGATTGTGCATCAGGCCAGAGAGGGCTGGCCAAGATAATATTGCACAATCATTGTGCAATACGCCGTATAGAATGTCGCAATCATTTGCCGGGATCATTGCTCATGAATAGTGAAGCAAGCATGTCAATTTTCTCCCTAATTCTAACTTAAGTATATAACAATTTCTGAACACCGAAACTAGTTCACGAGCTTTGTTTATTTTGCATTGTTCATCAATATAAATATAAAACCCCCTGCAAACTAGAAACTTAATCCTGACACTTTTGTTACCTAGTTGCATACTAGAGTCGTCCTATAAAAACCTAGGTTTACTCTAGAGAGTAACTGTATTAGGTTACGACTTTGAAAGACTTCACTAAGGGATTCTGATAGGTGTAGAATACACCGTATTTAATATATAATATTTATGCTTTCTTTGCGAATTTTCTTGTAAATTATGTATCTTATGTGTGCTTTTGAGTTTATTAGGTGCAATGGAGTCATTTGGAGCAAAAAGACCAATTGGAACTCGTTCAAATACAAGATTTCTACTTTTCATTGTGTAGAGGACGAGAAGATGAAGACGATGGCGAAAGAACGGAGTCATTCCGAGTTCGTATGAAGAAGTTATGAGCAAAACAAGAAAAAGGGCAAAATGGTCATTTTCTAGGCCAAGTGCTATTGCCACCCCACCGTACGTTAAGGGGTAGTCATTATGTTAAGGGGTGGACTGTTTAAAGGAACCGCTTAAAGGAAGTCATATCATTTAATGAGGGGAAGTCGATTTCAAAAAAGTGTTAAGGGCAATCTACCATGAGTTAAGGGCTGTCACCACCATCTTCTTTCCCGTCAACGTAACCCGGCGAGTTCCCCTGTTCAATCTCATGTTTCGCATCGAATATAGTTAATGTGGATTTTAAGGGTTCGAGCTGGAATATGTAGGTGAAGTGATGAATGAGTTTAGAGACATGGGTTAATCTCGAAATGGAGTTTGGAGTTATGGCTTCGATGCCGTATTTGATGGATGATCGGTGGTGATCGTGAAGGAGGAAGAGATGGCTGCTATCGTCGATGTTGCCGGGTGATCGTCCTCGCGATGAGGACTGCTCTTTGGTTTGCCGCCATTGATGGAAGTGATGAAGAGTTTATGATGAGAAGTGATGTTCGGGAAAGTGAGTTCTGTGATCGGTCACTTATAGCAGGACAGGGAAGTATGATGGAAGCAACGGCGAGAGGTTAAAGCTCGAAAGCGGGGAATGTATTAATGGACCGTGAGAGACAATGGAGAGGATGGTGTTGGATGTGAAGGTCGAAATGGTGGATGTATTTCTGGTGACTTAGTAAAGGGTTATGTTGAGTTTGGACTACGGAAATACATGGGATGTTGCTATGGTCGAGCTTGCGCAGGCATGAAGATGGATCGAGTTGAGTCCGGGTTCTTCCATTGATGGCACACGTGTGATGACGCCGGTCGCCGCTGAGAATGAAGGCAAGTTGATGAAGCAAACAGAGATGAAGGATGGAGCTGTTATCAAGCTCGAGTAACAACAGGGAATGGAGTTGATCGACTCTTGCTGCCTGTAATGATGACAATCGCGAGAACGATGCCGATGCAGAGACGAGAATGATTGAGACTAGGAAGGTTATCGGGAGAACGAGTCGAGCATGCGTCGAATAGAGAAGGAAGTGTCCCCGTCGCTATTACTCGGGTTGATGGAGTTTGAGATGAATCATGATGACTACGAGGGAAGATCGAGGGAGGTATACCGTCGTTCTATGGAACCGACAGGGCTGAATGAATTTAGGTGGGGTGGACTTTCACCACCTACGTGGGCCTAAGCTGATTGCAACCACATCTCATGAGCAAAGCTTGGACGTGAGTTTCCTACGGAAGTTTCGATGATATTTGGCAAGAGTTTGGCAACCCTCCGCACGGAAGTCATGCACCTGGACACAATTCCTAAGAGATGCTCTTTCCTATTTTTGCTAGGTTTCCTAGTTTCTTCAAGAGGAGGTTATAAAACTCTATATATAGAGAAGCCTAGGCACAATTTGGATATATCATATCTATCACGTCTTTTTCTAATTCTTTTCCTCTACTTGTTTTCTAGGGTTTAGAACATGAAACTTCTTTTTCTTCTTGTGATGAACTCCTTGAATATGAGTACCTAATTATCTATTGGTTATGGAATAGTTGGATTTCACATAATATGATTCTTTGATTCAATATATTAGTTTTGTCTCATATCTATCGTTTGCAATTCTCCTGAAAATATTGTTTTATGATTGATTGATTGTTTTGTCAAGTTGCAAATTGGTAGAACTTCTAATCACATCTATTGCTAGTCTAGGGTTTATTATACGCAAAAAGTGATATTCCTTGATACAAGTAGCATAATATGATTATAGTTTGTAGTGATATATTCTTATGATCATATGTGAATCGTAACTTTTGTTAAATTGAATTAGTGCGCTTTCCACGTTCAATTGCTTTGATTGGCCTGATTTCATAGAACTTAACGATCTAGGGAATTAAACTTGATTAGTGCTTTTACACGTTAGGTTGTTCCTTTAGATAGAATTCATATTCGCATCTTTTAATGTGTTTGTTGATGACATGAGGAGGTTTTATGGATATTCTTGCGATCAAGGTATTCTAGGGTCTTTGATAAAAGTTGAGATTAAATATCAATTCTAGTTATTGTGAAAAGCATGTTAGTGAATGAAAACGAAATCCTTAACCAATATCTCTTCTATCTTATTTGTTTGCTTATTTGTTTCTTTGCCTTTAATTGTTTTATTTAGTTTATTATAATCACAAAACTACCGGTGTTATTTTTAGAAACCATAACAATTTGACAACCTAGACCTCTCATGGATCGATCCTTTCTTGCCCTTGCTATATTTATATTTTGAGTAGTAAGAAAGTGTAATTATTTTTTGACGCTTACGACAAATGATCGATTCGTCTGCCAGTCGACTATCTTTTTACCCGATAGTTTTTGTTATCTGGATCTTATTATTATTGATCTTCTAAGTTTTTGAAACATTAAGAACTTGATAAATAGAAATCACAAAGTACTCTTCATCTCAGAATTTGTGATTCCACAAGATATATAGATATCTGAATCACTTCTGGTTTGATTTGTTTAGGTTGTTCGTGTGAGGTAGATATGATTAGGCATCTCTTTAACTTTTAAAGAGAGTAAGTGTAACCTAATCTTGAGTTTGATGGTATCTTATTTTCTTGAAGATCCCTAATATCATACATATTTCCGCACTTGATTGAATATCTTTCGAAGGGAATCAAATAGGCTTCTTAGAATAGTCATAAAAGACTTCACTTAGGTTGAAGCAACTCCTAGGTCTGTAAAGAATGTCAACTAGGGGAATCATGTGTTCTATAGAATTTTATGAGATCCAGGATACGTAAGGTGAAAAGTGTGGGTACAACAACCACACCCAATATTTCGATTAGCAATCGTATGGACTAACTCCAATATAATTTCAAGAGAATCAACTAGACTCAATCTTAACAAAGTATATCAAAGAGTTATATTATCTCAATTTCTCAATTTAATCCTTTACTCAAGCAAATAGAAATCTGCGAGTTTAATTAAATACAAAGAGATAACTTGGATGGTACCAAAGACCAATATCCAAGTGTCAATCAATGTAAATCAACAACTAAATTCTAATTGATTGAACATAACGCACAAACCTATGATATTTCAATTATATAACAAAATATAATGCTAATAGAAAAATAACATAATTTAGAATTTTGTTAACGAGGAAACCGCAAAATGCGGGAAAAACCACGGGACCTAGTCCAGATTGAACACACACCGTATTAAGCCACTACAAACACTAGCCTACTACAAACTAACTTGGCCCGGACTGTAGTTGAACCCCAACCAATCTCACACTGATCCAAGGTACAGTTGCGCTCCTCACGTCTCTGATCCCAGCAGGATACTACGCACTTGATTCCCTTAGCTAATCTCACCCACAACTAAGAGTTGCTACGACCCAAAGTCGAAGACTTTAATAAACAAATATGTATCACACAGAAAATTCTACGGTAATAGATAAATCTGTCTCCCACAGAAATACCTACGAGTTTTGTTCCGTCTTTTGATAAATCAAAGTGAACGATGAAACATCCTAGTATTATCAATCACCTCAAAATAATTAATCGACGCAGTAGAAATAAGATATTGTGGAATCACAAACGATGAGACGAAGGCGTTTGTGATTACTTTTATATCTTGTCTATCGGAGATATCAATCTCAAGCCAATCGTTACGATTGTACTCAATATGATAGAAACAACAAGATCAGATCACACAACTACAAGAAAGTAATATCGGTCTGGCTTCACAATCCCAATTAAGTCGTCAAGTCGTTAACCTACAGGGTCTCGGTAGAAACCAAATGTTAAAGGAGAATCAACTCTAGCTTATACAACTAGTATCACACAGGAGGTGGGGATTAGGTTTCCAGGTTGCTAGAGTTCTCCCTTATATAGTCTTTCAAATCTCGGGGTTTGCAATCAATGTTAGCTTAGTAACAAAGCATTCAATATTCACCGTTAGATGAAAACCTGATTAGATTCAAGCTAATATTTTTCAACCGTTAGATCAAAAACTTAGCTTGTTACACACAAATGAAATGCATGTTTTTAAGTTTTTGTAACCGTACCCAAACATGTACCTTTGTTGGTTCAACAATAGTTAACCAAATGGTTAGCCATATGAGCACTTCCATATTAACCATATTCTTATTCACCATAACTAGTTCAAATGACTCAAATGAACTAGTTAGAAAGTTGTTCAATTGCTAAGATCTCATAGAAGTATACAAGACACATTCGAAGCAAAAATGATTTGATTCGCTTGAATCAATTCATGAACTTTATAGCCACGGTTTGCAAACTTAAGTATAATTTCATGAATAATCGTTTTTTTAGAATATAACCAACCTAAGTACGCGGACTTAAGTACTTGGAATAAGTTTATAATAAGTTTACAAACTCAAAAAGCAGATTTTCCAGGGAAGAGAACCTCCGACAAGACGCTGACCGGGTTCGCGGACTCTTGTTCCGGTTTCTGAGCGACAAAGTAAGCATACTTTGGTTCAAGGAATAAGGACTTATACATGTATGTGTTTCCACACAATGCATATATCCAACAATGGTTATATAATCTAAACTCTCATTTCAATCATTGAAACATTCTTAGAGGACGTTATATAGTTGTTATTCACAAACTATTTTTCACAAATCCATTTTCAAGTAATTGAAACATAACATGACTTTCGTCACTAGGTAAAGATGAACTTGGTCAAAGCGAAAGCTTTCAACACATATTTCGAGAAATGGATAAGTAGATAAACTCGCTCGAAATAACAAATGTGCATAATCAAAGTCTATATAGCAAAACGACTTTTGTCTCAAGATAGGAGATAGAGTAGATAGACCTTTTAGTCGATGAAGTTCCACAAGTTCCTTGAGTAGTTCTTTGTCTTGTATGGTGATCTCCATGGAGTTCTTGAGCTCAACTACACTTTCTATCCTAGTCCGAGACTTAGCTATAGTAGACTAGAAATCAAGACTTATAGTTTTGATCACTAACATTGACAAACATGCTTGAGATAGCAACGCATACGAGTTCGACCGAGCAGTGCTCTAACAATCTCGCCTTTGTCAATTTTAGTGACAAAACTATCAATACATATGGAATACAGAAATATATAAATAAACTTTTGTAGCTCTTCTTCCAGATGCCTAATCTTCAACATTGACTCGAAATCTTCGTCACTTCCAAGTACTACAATGATTCCAAAGGTTGTAAGTTTAGTATCACCGTTGTTGAAAATCCATAGCTATAACAATGAGAAAACAAGAATTCTCAATCATTGTTATACAATGTCATTGTATTATTACGCATCATCAAAGTTCAATTGTATCAC
Source organism: Papaver armeniacum (assembly GCA_023531295.1). Taxonomy (NCBI): domain Eukaryota; kingdom Viridiplantae; phylum Streptophyta; class Magnoliopsida; order Ranunculales; family Papaveraceae; genus Papaver; species Papaver armeniacum. The sequence goes on from JAJJWW010005559.1 coordinate 28,653, forward strand.
AACTTCGACAACAATACTATGGTGATATGTATCACTCCCCCTTAGTCAATACTCCATCTCACATGGAAACCACTCCCCCTTACATAATGATCCGAAAACCATATGTATTTTTAGAGTGAACTATACATTAATTCTCCCCCTTTTTGTCAATAAAATTGGAAAAGGTACGAAACAGGATCCTAATGAAAATTTCCATAGAGACATTTCATGACCAAAAGTAAGCACATATCAACTTATTTAGATGCAATCATAAAGCCGATGCTAAATGCTTTCATCAAGGAGTTTATAAGGATACAAGATAACCCCTATAATATTCAGCCGCACTCCCCACAAAGATTTGGCAATTAAGCACAAGTTCAAAATGTCACTCCCGAAAAAAACAACAAGAGCGACCTTAATTTCAAGAGAAAAGAAGGATTTCTTTGGACATAACAAATCACATACGAATATGAATTTGAATCCAAAAATACTCAATTAAATTTACCACAAGAAAACCCATGATTAATCTAATCGGAAATACTCAACATAAGAGAACTTATGGAGCCTCACAGTATATACATAATTATGGATCATGGAAGATAAATACTGCGAAATAAACAAGGATTCATTCTATTTTTCATCACTATTTTCACAATGACATACAATAGACATAATCCTCGTAAACAAAAGTTCATCCTATCTTCCATCAATATTCGCATAATGACATAATAGGCTTCAAACTTTTGTGATGTCAAAAGTTCATTCATTCTTTTATCAATACATGCATATCGACATACGAAAGACTTAACTTTTGACAAGGTATGGGACAATCATAGTTAACGGATGCAAACACACATATCCCATAAAAATTGCAATATATAAAACCATAAAGATTAATACTGCAAAAATCTTCTTCCAAACTATTTTTTAGAATTCAAACAAATAAACCTAAAAACATGAAGATGAAAACGTTGGACATAGCTATGTGCAATCAAAATAATGGCTATTCCAAACTCTAGTTATTCTCTCGAACAAAAAAAAAAAAGACTTACTAGTAAAATAAAATTAAAGTTCACAACCCGAGCAAGTCGTCTAGCCTTGACGCAGTCCATGATGAGCTTCTTTTGATTCTGTATTAGAATATTCTGATTAGCAAGGATTCTGGCCTGACCATCTGAGAGTTGGTTTATTTGCTGTTGAAGATTTGCAAACTCGACCTTTGATCGTTCTGAAAACGAGTTAAATCCTTGACAGAATCATCAATCCTAGAGTTGTGATCCTTTATTTCAAGCATCTTCTTTAGAACCAGCTCCTGAATTGACTCACGTCCCTGATTGTATTCCTCCATATCAAGATGCATAATCTCTTGAGATTTTGCAAAGTTCTCCATATTTTCTTTTCTTGTTAGGGAAGGAAAAACACAATATAGAGTAAATATATATGTGTTTGTAAACATGAGTCGGAAACTCTTGTTATGAAAACCCTAAGAATTCACAGGAGGAGGACGGGAACGTTTGTGGACCGTCAACACAAAAACTCAAACAATAATATACAACATACTTGAGCATTTCTCAATTATTTTCCTTGCACCTCTCAAGTTGGGAACAAGGAACAGAATACCTGGAATCAGGTGGTAGAGTGAGAAATAATCCCACTATGATCATTGAGAAAGAAGTTATACATATCATGTGACAATTTGATATTTGTGTTCTTAACCTTTCTTCGGTTGACATTCATCCCAGAAGAGTAAGACACAGCTTGTTTAACATATCCATTAGAAGGTTTTCTCTGAGGACTAAATCTAGGACCTCTTGAGATTGGTTCAAGAGGATCAGGATAGAGAGAAATCCGTTTTCTAGACTTAGATTGACCAGAATCATTCTTATAAACAATGGGAATGTTTTCATTAGTGGCACAAAAATTTATACCATTGGGATGAACTTGTACCATGTGATGATTTCTAGAAAAAATATCATTTTTATACGATTTCTGGTTTTCTATGGGCATGAGATTCACTGTATAAGTCGATAGACTATTTACTCCATTAATAGTAGAAAGAAGCAAATTATGAAGATTCGAGATTCGTTTCCTTCTAGCAAAACAATGAATAGCATAGTGATTCTTTTTCACACAGAATGTACAGGTTCGTGGAGGAGAAGCAATAACTGGCGCATGTTTTAACTTCATAGCCATATGAGAAGATTGTAAGTCACGTAAATCTTTCTTGACACAATCTTCTTTTGGAGGACATCTCTTTATGTGGTGTAATTCATGAGAATTAGTTAGTACAGAAGAATTTCTCCTTAAGACATAGTTTTCCTTTTCCAAGGATATGCACTGTTCATGAGCTAGAATAAGAGATGCACCTAGTTTCTCTTTTTCGACACGAAGTATGTTTAGATCTGATGAATGCGTCTCGATCAAACGTTTTTCTCTAATTGAGTCTTCCTCGACAATATCCTCAAGAACACTAATATTTTCACGCTATAGAGTAGTTTCTTGGAGAAGTTTTCCAATATTGTTAGAGAAGGACTCAATGATGTTATAGAGTTCACGTTCTCGACCAAGAGACTTTTCAAATTCATCAATAAGCTGAGCATGATCCTGAAAATCAATATCCTCAGTAGAATTTTTTGAGATTTTGGTGAGCTCCATTTCAGCTTTTGCCATTGTGTCAAATGTCTCATTGGAGGGAGAGATGTCAACAATTGATGGAACAACCTTCCTACCTCGGGATTCGGAAGAATCAGCGAAGGAGTAATCCTTTGAGGTATTCCCAAGACATTTGGCATAGTTAAAAGCTTTAGAAGACATCTCGGTATGCGTATATGCCAGAGACCATATTCTATCCTCAGACTCAGATTGCCACAAACACAGACTTGTAAGGTCTTTAAACATGTTTGCCTGCTCTGATACCAATTGAAATTGCGGAGGTACAACAACCACACCCAATATTTCCATTATCAATCTATAAGGACTAGCTCCAATATACTTTCAAGAGAATCAACTAGACTCAATCTTAACAAAGTATATCAAGGAGTTATATTATCTCGATCTCTCGATTTAATCCTTACTCAAGCAAATAGAAATCTGCGAGTTTAATTAAACAAGAGAGATAACTTGGATGGTACCAAAGACCAATATCCAAGTGTCAATCAATGTAAATCAACAACCAAGGGTTGGATATTCTAATTGATTGAACTTAACGCACAACCTGTGATATTTAAATTATATAACAAAATATAATGCGGAATAGAAATAACACAGATACTGAATTTTGTTAAGGAGGAAACCGCAAATGCAGAAAAACCCAGGGACCTAGTCCAGATTGAACACACACCGTATTAAGCTTCTGCATAAACACTAGCCTACTACAAACTAACTTCGGTCTGGACTGTAGTTCAACCTCAATCAATCTCATACTGATCCAAGGTACAGTTGCACTCCAAACGTCTTTGATCCCAGCAGGATATTATGCACTTGATTCCCTTAGCTGATCTCACCCACAACTAAGAGTTGCTACGACCCAAAGTCGAAGACTTTAATAAACAAATATGTATCACGTATAAGTCTACATTAATAGATAAATCTGTCTCCCACAGAAATACCTACGAGTTTTGTTCCGTCTTTTGATAAATCAAGGTGAACAGGAACCAACTGATAACACAGACTTATATTCCCGATGAAACATCCTAGTATTATCAATCACCTCACAATCATCTTAATCGACGCGGCGAAAGAAGATATTGTGGAATCACAAACGATGAGACCAAGGTGTTTGTGATTACTTTTATATCTTTCCTATAGGAGATATCAATCTCAATCCAATCGTTACGATTGTACTCAATACGATAGAAACAACAAGATCAGATCACACAACTACAATAAAGTAGTATCGGTCTGGCTTCACAATCCCAATGAAGTCTTCAAGTCGTAAACCTACAGGGTCACGGTAGAAACCTAAGGTTAAAGGATAATCGACTCTAGCTTATACAACTAGTATCACACAGGAAGTGTGGGGATTAAGTTTCCCAGTTGCTAGAGTTCTTCCTTATATAGTCTTTCAAATTAGGGTTTGCAATCAATGTTAGCTTAATAACAAAGCATTAAATATTCACCGTTAGATGAAAACCTGATTAGATTCAAGCTAATATCTTTCAACCATTAGATCGAAAACTTAGCTTGTTACACACAAATGAAATGAAAGTTTTTAGGTTTGTGTAACCGTACCCAAACATGTACATTTGTTGGTTCAACAATAGTTAACCAAATGGTTAGCCATATGAGCACTTCCATATTAACCATATTCTTATTCACCATAACTAGTTCAAATGACTCAAATGAACTAGTTAGAGAGTTGTTCAATTGCTTAGATCTCATAGAAGTATACAAGACACAATCAAAGCAAAACGATTTGATTCACTAGAATCGATTCATGAACTTTATAGCCACGGTTTGCAAACTTGCATCCCTTAGTTAATATAAGTATAAGTTCACGAATAATCGTTTTTTATAATATAACCAACCTAAGTACGCGGACTAGGTACGCGGATTTAAGTACCCGGAATAATTTTGTAACAAGTTTACAAACTCCAAAGAAATTTTCTCGGAAGAGAACCTCCGACAAGACGCGTGACCGGGTTCAGGACTCTTATTTTCGAGTAGCAAAGTAAGCATACTTTGGTTCAAGGAATAAGGACTTATACATGTATGTGTTTCCACACAATGCTTATATCCAACAATGGTTATATAATCTAAACTATCATTTCAATCATTGAAACATTCTTAGAGGACGTTATATAGTTGTTATTCACAAACTATTTTTCGTCAAAGCCATTTTCAAGTAATTGAAACATAACATGACTTTCGTCACTAGGTAAAGATGAACTTGGTCAAAGCGAAAGCTTACCAACACATATTTAGAGAAATAGATATGCGAGGTAAACTCGGCTCGAAATAACAAATGTGCATAATCAAAGTTTATATAGCAAAACGACTTTTGTTTCAAGATAGAAGATAGAGTAGATAGACCTTTTAGTCGATGAAGTTCCACAAGTTCCTTGAGTAGTTATTCGTCTTGTATGGTTTCTATCCTAGTCCGAGACTTAGCTATAGTAGACTAGAAATCAAGACTTATAGTTTTGATCAATAACATTGACAAACATGCTTGAGATAGCAACGCATGCGAGTTCGACCGAGCAGTTCTCTAACAATCTCCCCATTTGTCAATTTTAGTGACAAAACTATCAATACATATGGAATACAAAAATAGATAAATAAACTTTTGTAGATCTTCTTCCACATGCCTAATCTTCAACATTGAATCGAAATCTTCGTCACTTCCAAGTACTCCAATGATTCCAAAGGTTGTAAGTTTAGTATCATCGTTGTTGAAAATCCGTAGCTATAACAATGAGAAAACAAGAATTCTCAATCATTGTTATACAGTGTCATAGTATTATTACACAGCATCAAAGTTCAATTGTATCACAACTTCGACAATAATACTATGGTGATATGTATCACCCCCTTAGTCAATACTCCATCTCACATGGAAACCACTCCCCTTACATAATGATCCGAAACCATATGTATTTGTAGAGTGAACTATACATTAATTCTCCCCTTTTTGTCAATAAAATTGGAAAAGGTATGAAAAACAGGATCCTAATGAAAATTTCCATAGAGACATTTCATGACCAAAAGTAAGCACATATCAACTTATTTAGATGCAATCATAAAGCCGAAGCTAAATGCTTTCATCAAGGAGTTTATAAGGATACAAGATAACCCCTATAATATTCCATAGCCGCACTCCCCACAAAGATTTGGCAATTAAGCACAAGTTCAATTAAGAACTCTCCCCCATAAAATGTCACTCCCGAAAGAACAACATGAGTGACCTTAATTTCAAGAGAAAAGAAGGATTTCTTTGGACATAACAAATCACATATGAATATTAATTTGAATCCAAAAATACTCAATTAAATTAATCACAAGAAAACCATGATTAATCATGATTAATCTAATCATAATTATGGATTAGGGAAGAAATACTCAACATAAGAGAATTTTTGGAGCCTCACAGTATATACATAATTATGGATTAGGGAAGATCAATACTTCGAAATAAACAAGGATTCATTCTATTTTCCATCACTATTTGCACAATGACATACAATAGACATAATCCTCGTAAACAAAAGTTCATCCTATCTTCCATAAATATTCGCATAATGACATAATATGGTTCAAACTTTTGTGATGTCAAAAGTTCATTCATTCTTTTATCAATACATGCATATCGACATACGAAAGACTTAATTTTTGACAAGGTATGGGACAATCATAGTTAACAGATGCAAACACACATATCCCATAACAAATTGCAATATATAAAACCATAAAGATTAATACTGCAAAAATCTTCTTCCAAACTATAGAATTTAAACAAATAAACCTAAAAACATGAAGATGAAAACGTTGGACATAGTTATGCGCAATCACAATAATGGTTATTCCAAACTCTAGTTATTCTCCTGAACAAAACAAAAAAGAAGACTTACTAGGAAAATAAAATTAAAGTTCATTGAGAACCTCATATCTTTCAATGAATCTATCGAAGAAGGTATCAATGATTTCCTTTATTCTTTTGACCGTAGACACACCATGTTCGTAAGTTAGAACACTAACTTTGCGATCAACAACCCGAGCAAGCTGTCTAGCCTTGACGCAGTCCAGGATGAGCTTCTTTTGATTCTGTATCAGAATATTCTGATTAGCAAGGATTCTGTCCTGACCATCTAAGAGTTGGTTTATTTGCAGTTGAAGATTTGCAAACTCGACCTTTGAATCATTCTGAAAACGAGTTAAATCCTTGACAGAAACATCAATCCAGGAGTTGTGATCCTTTCTTTCAAGCATCTTCTTTAGAACCAGCTCCTGAATTGACTCACGTCCCTGATTGTATTCCTCCATATCAAGATGCACAATCTCTTGAGATTTTGCAAAGTTCTCCATATTTTCCTTTTTTGTTAGGGAAGGAAAAACACAATATAGAGTAAATATATATGTGTTTGTAAACATGAGTCGGAAACTCTTGTTATGAAAACCCTAAGAACTCACAGGAGGAGGACAGGAACGTTTGTGTACCCTCAGCACAAAAACTCAAACAATAATATACAACATACTTGAGCATTTCTCAATTATTTTCCTTGCACCTCTCAAGTTAGGAACAAGGAACAGAATACCTGGAATCAGGTGGTAGAGTGAGAAATAATCCCACTATGATCATTGAGAAAGAAGTTGTACATATCATCTGACAGTTTGATCTTTGTGTTCTTAACCTTTCTTCGGTTGACTTTCATCCCAGAAGAGTAAGACACAGATTATTTAACATATCCATCAGAAGGTTTTCTCTGAGGACTAAATCTAGGACCTCTTGAGATTGGTTCAAGAGGATCAGGATAGAGAGAAATCTGTTTTCTAGACTTAGATTGACCATAATCATTCTTATAAACACAGGGAATGTGTTCATTAGTAGCACAAAAATTTATACCATTGGGATGAACTTGTACCTGTGATGATTTCTAGAAAAAAGATCATTTTTATACGATTTCTGGTTTTCTATGGGCATGAGATTCACTGCAGAAGTCGATAGACTATTTACTCCATTGATAGTAGAAAGAAGCAAATTATGAAGATTCAAGATTTGTTTCCTTCTGGCAAAACAATGAATAGCATAGTGATTCTTTTTCACACAGAATGTACAGGTTCGTGGAGGAGAAGCAATAACTGGCACATGTTTTAACTTCATCCATATGAGAAGATTGTAAGTCACGTAAATCTTTCTTGACACAATCTTCCTCTGGAGGACATCTCTTTATGTGATGTAATTCATGAGAATTTGTTGGTACAGAAGAATTTCTCCTTAAGACAGAGTTTTCCTTTTCCAAGGATCTGCACTGTTCATGAGCTAGAATAAGAGATGCACCTAGTTTCTCTTTTTCGACACGAAGTATGTTTAGATCTGATGAATGCGTCTCGATCAAACGTTTTTCTCTAATTGAGTCTTCCTTGACAATATCCTCAAGAACACTAATCTTTTCACGCTGTAGATTAGTTTCTTGGAGAAGTTTTTACTATTGTTAGAGAAGGACTCAATGATGATATAGAGTTCACGGTCTCGACCAAGAGACTTTTCAAATTGATCAATAAGCTGAGCATGATCCTGAAAATCAATATCCTCAGTAGAATTTTTTGAGATTCTGGTGAGCTCCATTTCAGCTTTTACCATTGTGTCAAATGTCTCATTGGAGGGAGAGATGTCAACAATTGATGGAACAACCTTCCTACCTCGGGATTCGGAAGAATCAACTAAGGAGTAATCCTTTGAGGTATTCCCAAGACATTTGGCATAGTTAAAAGCTTTAAAAGACATATCGGTATGCGTAAATGCTAGAGAAGATATTTTGTCCTCAGACTCAGATTGCCACAAACACAGACTTGTAAGGTCTTTAAACGTGTTTGCCTGCTCTGATACCAATTGAAAAAGCGGGGGTACAACAACCACACCCAATATTTCGATTAGAAATCTGTATGGACTAACTCCAATATACTTTCAAGAGAATCAACTAGACTCAATCTTAACAAAATATATCAAGGAGTTATATTATCTCGATCTCTCGATTTAATCCTTACTCAAGAAAATAGAAATCTGCGAGTTTAATTAAATACAAGAGAGATAACTTGGATAGTAACAAAGACCAATATCCAAGTGTCAATCAATGTAAATCAACAACCAAAGGTTGGATATTCTAATTGATTGAATTTAACGCATAACCTGTGATATTTCAATTATATAACAAAATATAATGCGGAATAGAAATAACACAGACACCATAATTTTGTTAACGAGGAAACCGCAAATGCAGAAAAATCCCGGGACCTAGTCCAGATTGAACACACACTGTATTAAGCCACTACAGACACTAGCCTACTACAAACTAACTTCGGTCTGGACTGTAGTTGAACCCCAATTAATCTCACACTGATCCAAGGTACAGTTGCGCTCCTTACGTCTCTGATCCCAGCAGGATACTACGCACTTGATTCCCTTAGCTGATCTCACCCACAACTAAGAGTTGCTACGACCCAAAGTCGAAGACTTTAATAAACAAATATGTATTACACCGAAAAGTCTACGGTAATAGATAAATGTGTCTCCCACAGAAATACCTACGAGTTTTGTTCCGTCTTTTGATAAATCAAGGTGAACAGGAACCAACTGATAACCCGGACTTATATTCCCGAAGAACAGCCTAGTATTATCAATCACCTCACAATAATCTTAATCGACGCGGCAAAATAAGATATTTTGGAATCACAAACGATGAGACGAAGGTGTTTGTGATTACTTTTATATCTTGCCTATCGGAGATATCAATCTCAATCCAATCGTTACAATTGTACTCAATACGATAGAAACAACAAGATCAGATCACACAACTACAAGAAAGTAGTATTGATCTGGCTTCACAATCCCAATGAAGTCTTCAAGTCGTTAACCTACAGGGTCTCGGTAGAAACCTAAGGTTAAAGGAGAATCGACTCTAGCTTATACAACTAGTATCACACATGAGGTGTGGGATTAGGTTTCCCAGTTGCTAGAGTTCTCCCTTATATAGTCTTTCAAATCAGGGTTTGCAATCAATGTTTGCTTAGTAACAAAGCATTCAATATTCACCGTTAGATGAAAACCTGATTAGATTCAAGCTAATATCTTTCAACCGTTATATCGAAAACTTAGCTTGTTACACACAAATGAAATGCACGTTTTTAGGTTTGTGTAACCGTACCCAAACATGTACATTTGTTGGTTCAACAATAGTTAACCAAATGGTTAGCCATATGAGCACTTCCATATTAACCATATTCTTCTTCACCATAACTAGTTCAAATGACTCGAATGAACTAGTTAGAGAGTTTTTCAATTGCTTAGATCTCATAGAAGTATACAAGACACAATCGAAGTAAAAACGATTTGATTCACTCGAATCGATTCATGAACTTTATAGCCACGGTTTGCAAACTTGCATTCCTTAGTTAATATAAGTATAAGTTCACGAATAATCGTTTTTTAGAATATAACCAACCTAAGTACGCAGACTAGGTAACGGACTTAAGTACCCGGAATATGTTTGTAACAAGATTACAAACTCCAGCAGATTTTCTCGGGAACAGAACCTCCGATAGTACGCGGACTGGGTTCGCGGACTCTTGTTCCGGTATCCAGAGCAACAAAGTAAGCATACTTTGGTTCAAGGAATAAGGACTTATACATGTATGTGTTTCCACAAAATGCTTATATCCAACAATGATTATATAATCTAAACTCTCATTTCAATCATTAAAACATTCTTAGAGGACGTTATATAGTTGTATTCACAAACTATTTTTCGTCAAAGCCATTTTCAAGTAATTGAAACATAACATGACTTTCGTCACAAGTTAAAGAAGAACTTGGTCAAAGCGAAAGCTTACCAACACATATTTCGAGAAATAGATAGGCGAGATAAACTCGGCTCGAAATAGCAAATGTGCATAATCAAAGTCTATATAGCAAAACGACTTTTGTCTCAAGATAGGAGATAGAGTGGATAGACTTTTGAGTGATATATAAGTTCAAGTCTCCACAAAACTTTTAGTCGATGAAGTTCCACAAGTTCCTTGAGTAGTTGTTCGTCTTGTATGATGATCGCTATGGAGTTTTTGAGCTCAACTACACTTTCTATCCTAGTCCGAGACTTAGCTATAGTAGACTAGAAATCAAGACTTATAGTTTTGATCACTAACATTGACAAACATGCTTGAGATAGCAACGCATGCGAGTTCGACCGAGCAGTGCTCTAACATAAAGGAGCGCAACTGAAGTTGAATTGCTCGTAGGTTCGATTCGGTTTCAACCATTATAGTCTGAATTCTGATAGTAGGCTAGTGTTTTTAACTGCTAAATACAATATGGTGCTCAAGTTCTGGACTTGGTCCCAGATTTTTTCTGCTTTGCAGTTTTTCTTGTTAAATTTTTTTCTTATATCTTGTGTTATTTATTTTCCGCATTATATTCTATAATAAAAATATCACAAGTAGTACGTTAAAATAACCTAGACAATTTTTAAGCCTAAAAAATTGTATAAAACCTACAAGATTTATTCTTGAGAATTTGTATCGTAAAAGAAATATTACAAGATTTGTTCTTGTTGGAATTCTATTCATATTACATTTCGGGTACATACTAGGTTATTACTTGGATCTTGATTTCTGAGATCGTCCAAGTTAAAGTTGTCTTCATATCAGGTATTATATCTTTATTGTTGAGTTGTGATACTGATTGTGACAAGTTTGTTCATACAGGTTTCCGAACTAAAATTTGGTGGTGTACTTAGTACCCCTTTCTAGTGACCATATCTATGAGGGTATTACAAGCCCACTCTTTCCATAATAACACTTCTCAGCCATTACTCTTTCCTTTGACAAGGTTCAAAGATAATGAATCCCTCCCCTTAAAACACTTTTTAAAAAAAAAATTGCTAATAGGTGTACCAAATTAAGAAGGGGTGTACCAAATTTCACATATCGTTCACCTTTGGAATGATAATGGTATCAACCCAAGCAACTTTATACCTTATTTAGGATGGTTCTTATGGGGGTGGCAAACCTAAACATATTCCATACCAGGTGGCCTGGAAAACTGGTCGCGCCACTATGGTAACAAGGTTAAGCGATAGAGTCTTAACCGAACGGTAGAGACTAAACCGCTGGCGATCAAGTCTCGACTCAATGGTCAAAACTCAACCACTAGCGGTTTAGTCTCCACCGTTATGGGTATTCAATCTTCAACGGCTACTTCGCTATCGATATAAATGTGTGAAATTCAAACACAAAATTTACCCCAGAATTTTCTCTACATCTTCTCCCAAAAGAATTCAAATGGCACAATTTGAAAACCAACTTGATCTTTCTAGAGTGGTTCTTGAATCCATTGTTAGTAAGATATGTGACAATTATAAAGAAATAGGTAAAAAGCAAAGAAGTGTACAAGTTTTCGATATTGATCAAATCAAACCTGCATCTAAGAAAAGGCAAAGAAGTGTTCAAGGCAAGGAACATTTGAAGGCAAAGAAGATAAACAAAGAAAATTATGTTTATGAGCGTATTGATTGGAAGTTATGGGAAATGAAGAAAATAAACAAGATGAAGAACATTGTCCCTAATTTTCAACTTTAAAGTTCTTATTTTAAGTTATGATTTCCTAGGTTATATATTATTATCTAGATTTATGAAAGGAGCACTAATGTAAATTATTTCGAAAATTAGTTTCATAAACAATAAGTAACATTGAAAATTAGATGTTATTTTCACCATTTATTAGTTAACATAATGATATCTTAAAATTATACTAAACTTAACTTAACTAAATGCATACGACTTACTTAGTCAACTTAATTAAATGCATACAACTTATTTAACCTAACTTAATTAAATGCATCATATTTGGACAACACTTTCAAGATTTGATAACAACTTTCGAATTGAAAATATTTTCCGTTTTTGTGGCGCCATTCCGTACGACACCTTTGCATGCTCCACATCAATATCGTTTTTATCATTTTTTCGGTTTCGATTTCTTAGCATAAGAAACGTAACAAACAAGGTTACATCCTTATTGATTAGTCGGAACCGACCACGCAACTGATTTGCAACTCGATTATTGAGTTTCAATGTTTTTCTTGAAATGTCTGAAATATGTTTTCCCAAAAAGTGATTTGTTGTTGTTGTGGTTGTTGTTGTGCACGATTGATATTATACAGTGTAATGAAACATAATTCCTACAAATGTATTCATCTTCAGCTAAGGAAAATATACAACCTCCAACTAGCATATTGAATTTGTGAAAAGACGAGGGTACCCAAATACACCATAATCTTTCAAATATCAACCTATAAGTCTGATACCAAGTGTGATCGTCTATGGACAAAGTCGACAGATTACAATAACTATGGTATACACTTTGTGTGATCGTATATGGATATGATATCGATACAATACAACAATAAAGTATTCACTTGATAATAGGTACGGTATAAAACCGAAACACTATAGGATCAATATCAAGTGACAAGGAATTAACGTACAAGTGTATTTACTTTAAATTATAATAACCAAATCATAATTGCGGAAAATAAAGTAAATGACACAACAAGATTTTATTAACGAGGAAACCGCAAATGCAGAAAAACCCCGGGACCTAGTCCAGTTTTGAATACTCTCGGAATTAAGCCGCTATACAAAATCTAATACCAACTTCGTATAGTTGAGACCAAGTAGACTACCCCTAGCTACTTAGTTTCCTCAGTATCCCCTGCGCCTTCGACTTCTAGAGTCACGCACGCGAATAAATACTCTTTTGGATCGTATTCCAAAAAACAAATGAATGAATTTGTTTGGTAACCACTCTAACCAATCTTTGTAAAAGATATGTAAGAGTTGTTGACAAAGGTTCTTCTGTTTAAACTAATAAACTCCTTTGTCTGGTTAGATCAATCTAAAACTTGATTACCGAAATAACCAATTTCTATATTCGCAATCAATCAATATAGAACTCAAAGAATAACTATAAAGTGATGTCGATCTTACACAACTAGATAATCAAGTCTATCAAAGATAAACACGATTCTAGTTGGATCACATCCGATCAATGTTTGTGCACTAACGAAAACTAATAAGAAAATCTTCTTCATCTTCAAATCTTCGATTTTTTTTCTTAATAACCTGCACAACACAACTTGAATCCTCTTGTGATCAGTCACACATAGAACGGTCTGCAAATGGTTCTAAAGATCCCGTCGATACTTTGATATAATTTGACAGACCCTTATATCTGAAGTGAAGGCTCTCAAGAATAATCAAACTAGGTGTAATCAAAGTTTCAACAATCGTTAGTCAATCAAATCAATAGTCAAAAACTAAAATAACAACGCAATTATCTAGTTTCCCACCAACGGCACTCGTGGCGCTTCTTGATCACACAGAAATATTTAAACGAGCGGTCGTAAGAGATTTATCCTGATTAAGGTACTTTCCTCTCCGGATAGACGGCTTCACCAGAAACAACAAGAATGAAATTTTCCTGGCTCTTAGGATAGTTTGCAAGAAATCCAAACTCAAGTATTTATAGACCAAGGTTGTTTGGACAACAAGGAAATTCCAAAACCGAAAATATTCTCAAGATATGCATTAAAGTAACTAATTTGGGTTTTTCTATTTCCAATTAATTACCAAACCATATATCTGAAATCTCTTAGAAAACTTTTATTATTAGTGTAGCACATTAATTAATAATATTTTCCAGAGGATATGCTTTAAATGCTGGTAATTAAAACATATATTATAAAAATCATAATTAAATGCTTTTCAACATTTCGGTTTGGGATCACCTTGAGTATCAAGGAATATCTTTGAACAATTAATGATATGAGTTATGTACATGTTCAAATAATGTCGACATCTAGAAGTTTCTCTCAGCATACCGTAATTCCAAGATCACACAAGACATAAAGCTATACGGGAATATTGGAAACTCGGTTTTGCTCCTTGGGATTGGTTCTACCATGACTCACAATTTAAGTTGTGACCGGTTATACCATGATTCCCAAACTAGGTTGTGACCGGTTACACCATACTTCCCAAAGTAGCTTGTGACCGGTTACACCTTGCTTCCAAAAGTAGCTTGTGACGGATTACAACTAACTTCCCAATATAGCTTGTGACTGGTTACACCTTGCTTCACAAAGTAGCTTGTGACCGATGACAACATGCCACATAGTATAGGCTATGAACGGTTATACCTCAATTATCAACATAAGTTAAGATAGGTTCTACCTTGTCATCTTAAATTGGTCATCCAAAAGATATTCAATAAAGAACCAGACCAATCATGATTTCCCTTTCGATTATGAATCAAGTTCAAACATCTACTTCCTTAAACCAATGTAATAATACATAGTTTTTTTAGGATGAAATCACACCTATATCTTACACATAATCAAGTAATAACTAAACACAAAGATTATGTTGATGTCATATTTACGAAGTTCCAAAAGATAATCGTTTATACTTCGTAATTCAATAAATTTCTTGACACTTTGATCATAATGATGTGTCCAAGCCTAACCACTAGAGTATTATATATATATACATCTTCGCATGTTATGTTTTCAATATAATACGACTTGAAAGATACGTTAGGAATGTAAACAAGTTCAATTCAATATTATTAAGCTCAAGTGGAAGGATGATGTCTTCGTTACAGTTATTACTTCTTCTCATTCTTCAGGTCTCCGGAGTAATACTTGTATGTCTTATAATTCCTAGACTTTCTAGTCTAACCTAAACGAAGTTGACTTTAGTATTTAATCAGGCAACTCTAGATGAGTTTTGATACTAAAATTTGACAACCAAACTTGATATACTAACGCTTGGTGGGTTCAACCCAGCTATGCTCTAACAATGTCCCCCTTTGTCAATTTTAATGACAAAAGCCTAGTACATATAGAGATAAATGAATTACAAAATAACTCATTCTGCGTACGCTTGATTCCAAGTTTCAACAGCACAATAACATGCATATATTCAAAAAATAAATGTCGTTGTTGACATTTGAATAACAAAAACTTTACTTCCGCTAAAGGAAAGCTAGGTAAATATTCAATCCGAACATCTTTGTTATTCCCCTTTTGTAGTATGAAATACTACACAACATGATGATATGTTTCTCCCCTTAGTTTATGCTTTACTCTTTCGTTAGATATAATGCTTAAGCACGTATATCCTTTCCTAGTGATTGAAAATCACTTGTTTACTCCATATATTTCTCCCCCTTTTTGTCATAAAAATGACAATGGTACGAGCAAGCAAAACAGCAAACCAAAAGGATCTTACAAATCCATAAGACTTGTACAACCTATGAGAGTTAAGCACGAAGGTTTCACATACCCATTTTAGATAACCAATACTAAACCGAAACTACAAAGGTAATCTAGCTTTAATATGTTATCAAGTAAATAATTGCCCGAAGCAATTTTCCCTTAGTCCGATAAATCAACTAAGATAACTTAGTTATTAACCAAACCGAGTGTGTATGTACAATCAATTGTTTCGACAAGATACAAATAGAGATCAGAATTAACTTTATTTCTCTTATTAAGCTCTAATTATTCCGTAAGATAACTTAGACCTTTCCTTTAGATAAGACAAACACTAGGTTAGTTAACTAGTTTTTCTTGTCAAGGATTTCAATTAGACTTGAATAACCGAATCCTACATTTTATAAGTCTAACTAAGATCAGAATTAAATTAGTTTATCTTATCCGGAATCAAATGGACTAAACAAATGACCCCATAAATTTTTGTTAAGCCAAAACAATATATAAAAACCAAATAATTGACTTGTCATAGTTTTTATCAACCAGAAGCAATTGAAACAAATATAACCAATGTAAGCACCGCAATTGCACCATATTTCATTAAGAAAAAATAATTGATATCAAACAATGAAAATACGAGGGTACCCAAATACACCACAATCTTTTTGTTTCAACCTATAAGTCATCTACCGAATGTGATCGTCTATGGACAGAGTCGATACAATACGACAATTCGGTTCACACTTCGTGTGATTGTTTATGGATACGAGATCGAGAAAATACAATAAGAAGATAACTTGTGTGATTGACTATGGATACAAGATCGAGACAATACAACAAAAAAGTGTGTTACTTGATAATAGGTTCAGTATTAACCAAACTCTATAGGATCACTATCAAGTATTGTAAAGTTAACGTGCAAGTGTAATTTACTTTTAATTATGACAAAAACAATTATAGTTGTGAAATAGAAAAATAAATGACACATCAAGATTTTGTTAACGAGGAAAACTGCCAATGCAGAAAAACCCCGGGACATAGTCCAGTTTTGAATACTATCAGAATTAAGCTGCTATACAAAATCTAATGCCAACTGCGTATAGTTGAAACCAAATAGAATAACCCTAGCTACTTAGTTCCCTCAGTATCCCTGCGCCTTCGACTTCTAGAGTCACGCATGTGAATAGCAAGTCCTTTGGATCGTATTCCAAACATCAAATGAAGAATATGTTTGGTAATTTGTAGAAATTGCAAGTTAACATATATAGGGAGGGGTAGCTGGTTGAAGGTGCATATGCGGACCATGCACCAAGTAAGCTTCATAGCTTAGCCGGAAGAGTATAAATGATGCCTGTGTTTCATTTATAAATCTGTAACGTTGCCAATGGGGCATATGATGCGAATGCATCATTATGCCACGCCGCATACCCGATAATGCATAATCATTGTGCATTTTCACGAAATGGCTTATACGGATTAGGCCATTACCATTTTTTGCTAGGCCACGACCTTGAAAACGAGTTGGTTTAAATTTTTGTCCCTTCGTGGATGAACTATGGTCTGTGCTTGATCTATTTAGAGTAGGGAAGGGTACGTAGGCAGCCGCAATGAGTTGCAGCATTACCGGTCCAACACTTTGTCCCTTCATATCATCTAAGCTCGGTAGCTCGATGCAAGAGATGATTGCGGCTAGACTTTATGAGGCAAGTTGCATGCCATACAATAGATGCTCATACTTCCTATCAAGTCGTTCGACTTATTCATGTCCCAATGGCGCATTGGGCATGGCCTCGGAAGTAAGCTACATCGGTATGCAAGTTATCAAAACTTGCATGAGCCTAAGGGTGTTAGAGCATAGCTCGGTTGAACCCACCAAGCGTTGGTATGTCAAGTTTGGTTGTCATATTTTAGTGAACCAAAACTCATTTAAAGAGTCGCTTGATTATTTACTAGAGTCAACTTCGTATCGGTTAGCTAGAAAGTTATTAGGATATGAGACATATAAGTATTACTCGAAGACTTGAAGAATGTGAAGAAGTAAAGAGCTACAACGACGACATCGTCCTTCCTCTTGAGGTTAGTAATATTTTGACTTGAATTGTTTCATTCCTAACGTATCTTTCAAGTCGTGCTATATTTAAAACATAACTGCGAAGTTGTGTATAATTATACTCTAGTAGACGTAGTATTAAGGAATTACAACACGAAGTATAACGCCTATCTTTTGAATTTCGTATATACATCGACATAATCGTATGAATGCTATTGTGATTATGTATGGGTATGGGTGAAGATTTTGTCCTAAGAAACAATGTTTTACATTCGTTTAAAGGAAGTACATTCATAAACTTGTTTTGTGAATCGAAATGGAAATCGCTAGGCTTATTGGTATTGTTATTCATTGCAAATCTTTGGATTACCAATATGTGTGTTTAGTATAACCGCTCATAACTTGTTTATGTA
Source organism: Papaver armeniacum (assembly GCA_023531295.1). NCBI lineage: Eukaryota > Viridiplantae > Streptophyta > Magnoliopsida > Ranunculales > Papaveraceae > Papaver > Papaver armeniacum. The sequence goes on from JAJJWW010005559.1 coordinate 47,078, forward strand.
TCTTGGTAAAAATATTCACAATGCCTGACTTATGTATCGGTACGACTTTTATTAGTGAAACCAATCTTAAGTAATCACCTGAGATGGTATGATTGATATTTGTAATTGGTGTGACCATTCCTATTCATTGGGTAACCGATCCTAGAACTTGGTGGGACTAATCACAAGATGTGTAATCGATCCTTTTCGTAGGTTAACAAGTTTTAGAAATTGGTGTAACCGATCCTATAACTTGTGCAACCGATCACAAGTAAGTACCATAAATAGTGGTAACCGATCCTGGTACTTAGTTAGCCATTTTATGGAAACTAGTGTGACCGATCCTAGTAGCCACTTGGAGGTAGAACCGAAACTTGTTTTGGTAGAACCTTTAAACCCATGAAGGGTGATTGAATGTTTTTGATCAATCACATAGTTCTTGGAAATCAAATGAACCAATTCAAAACTCGTTTGGAAGTATGGAAAATCAGTTCCAATATTGTAAATATGAAAGAGGATTTACAAAGTAAAGATGTCGACATACTTTGAACACGTGCAGTAATTCTTATCTATCATTTTTCAAAGATATTCCTTAATAACTAAAGGAGAATCCCGGATCGAAATAAACCTTAATAACTAAAGGAGAATCCCGGATCGAAATAAATTGAGAATCTTTTAATTAAGGTTTTTAGTTTTATATGCTTTTAATTTCTAGCAATTAAATGCATATCTTTAGAAAATAATAATTGGTAATGTGCGTTTACTAATTGGAGATTTTCTACTGAGATTTCGGTCAATATTTGGACAAAGCATTTGCAAGAATTATGAAAACCGATTTGGGCGTTTATTGCATATCTTTGAAAAATATTCGGTTTTCGAAATTCCTTGGTGTCCAAACTTCCTTGGTCTATAAATATTGAAGTTTGCATTTCGAGCAAACTAATCCTCAGAGCCATCGAAACTACCTTGTTATGTTGTTATTGGTGGAGTCGTCTATTCGGAGAGGAAAGTATCCTAATTAAGCGAAATCTCTTACGACCGCTCGTTTTAAAAACTTCTTTGAGATTGGGAAGCTCTATGAGTACCGTTGGTGGGAAACTAGATAATTACAGTTTATTATTAGTTTTCGATTGATTTGTTTGACTAACGGTTGTTGAACTTTGATTGCACCTAGTTTGTTTATGCTTGAGAATCTTCTCCCGATATAAGATTCACTCAAACTAAATCGAAGTTTCGACGGGGATCTTTAGACTGTTTGTAGATCTAAAGACGTCTTGTGATAATCCATTGTTAATGCACTCCGTTTGTGTGTGATTGATCACAAAAGATTCAAGTTGATTGTGTGCATGTGTTTATTGAAGATCTAAGAAGATTTCTTATTTAAATTCATAATCTTTGGTGTGCACAAAACTTGATCAGCTGGAGATCCAACTATAATCGGTTTATCTTTTGATAGATTGGATTGATTATTTGTGTAGATCGGCATCAATACATTTCTTTGTGATTCATAGTATTGATTGCATAGTCTAAACAATTACTTTGGTAGTTGTTGAAAGATTGATCTAAGAACCCGACAAAGGAGTTTATTGGGATAAACGGAAGAGCCTTTTGTCAAACTCATATCACGTTGTTTGAAAAGAGTTGTTACCGAACAAATTTGTTGTTCCTTTACTGTTTGGAATACGAACCAAATGAATTGTTCCAAGTGCGTGACTTATTGCAAGTTGGAGGCGCATGGATACAGACGGAACTAGGTGAACTATAGGTTTAGTTGCTTGGTTTCAACTATACAAAGTTGGTTAAGATTTTGTATAGAGGCTTAATCCTGGGAGTATTCAATTATGGACAAGGTTCCGGGTTTTTTTTTGCACTTTCGGTTTCCTCGTTGAAAAAATCTTGCTGTGTCTTTTACTTTTCTATTTCCACAATTATTATTGTTTTTATTATAATTAGAAGTAAAATACACAAACATTAATTCCTAATTACTTGATAGAAATCCTATTGTGTTTGGTTAAGTCCGAACCTATTATCAAGTAATCATACTTCGTTGTTGTATTGTCTCGATCTCGTATTCATAGATGATCACACGAAGTGTGAACCGATTAGTTGTATTGTCTTGACTCAGTCCATAGACAATTACTTTTGGAGAAAGGACTTATAAGTGGAAAAGTTTTAGATTGAGGTATATTTGGGTACCCTCATCTTTTCAAAGGGATATGGAAATAGGCCTGCAATGGCCTATGCGGAGGTCCAAGACATGTCTTATGCCTAGACAAGACTCGAGATCCAGTGATGCGTGCAAGATGCATCGGCCATAGCCTTCAAGGCCTTAAACCCTTTGCAGAACAAGGGTAAGTTGGAACGGTGTGGAAGCTAAAGTTACCTGCATTATGCTCCATGAGCATGCTTGCAAGGGCAAATGGACGTGCATTTGTCTAGCTTAAAGGCCCGGATAGTAACATTATCATGGCACATCTTCCTCCCAGACGACTATGAAGACACTTATTCGATTAGTTTCTCAAAATATTTAATATTAACTTATTTTTTGCATCTTTTAATTAGATTTTTTTTTCGTATTAATTTTTGTTCTAATTTTTCCGTGACACAAAAGGCTAAAATTTCTCTGAAGTGCTGGTGAACAAGCACGAATTTTTAAACAGACTGATTGAGATACTATATACAGATTGGAATATCCGCTTATGGATAATGGCTAGGGTCGAGGAATTTCTGATACGATATCATCACTACCTTTGCTTCTTGATACTTCTGAATTGAGGGTCCCTAAATCAGTTAGTTAAAGTATAGGGAAACCCAAAGTGAAGATCTTCTTTCAAGACTAGTTAGTGGCTGAATTACTGGGTTTTTTTTTCCTCTCCTCACCTCCATAAGCACCAATGAATCAACGTCCACCTCCTACCACATCGAATCCGAGCTTGACCACTCCAGCAGCTCAACTACAACATACTTTGCTTCACTCTATCAAATCTGAAAAGCTTCATGGATTCCCGCAAAACTCTTGATGCGTGTCTCCCATCAATGACTCGAGCCTCTTAAAAGACAATCAAAAGAAGAACAATAGAAACCTTTACGAGGATTCTCAGAAGACCTTCTTCTCTTCTACATCAACATCTGCTTCGAGCAACTCAGAAAACCTTTTCTACAAAGAAAAAGAAACAAATCATAGCTTTACATCCCAAAACTCAACAACTCATCATTTGAGAAAAGATATCAACCTTTCGAATAACCAGATCCACCAAAAAGATTCAGAAAAAAAAGCAATCTTCACCAAAGCAACCAAAAGATCTCCATATCCCTATTTTCTAGCTAACGGATAGGATGCAGAACCTGATGCAGTCCCACAACGAACATAGTCTGGCACTAAAAGTGGTTGGAGGGTGTGCGGATTTTCCGACGTTGAAAAGAGCTTGGAGTAACAGGATTTTCCCGATTCAGATCCACCATATGGAGACTAATGCAACGTTCCAGGTAATACAATTGTCTCTGAAGCACAAAACTGATAAAGAGTTTATACTTGCAAACCAACCTTGGATAGAAGGGCCACATGTAATACTTTGTGAGGATTGGAATTTTTTTGTACAACACCCCCTTAATTGTTTCAAATTTGCTCCATTTTGGCTACAAGTGCTTAACTTACCTAGACTCTTCAATGATGAAGAGGCAATTAGAGACATATTTGAACGTTCAGAACGGAACTGTGCTACAAATTGATTTACAGAGTTCTCCACCGAGAGATTTAGTCATGATGGATCTAAACATACCCTTCATGTCGGGTGTGATGCTAAGTGTCGGTAAGGGGGTCTGGGTGCAGTTTGCTTATGAAGGGATACCGCTGTTATGCTTTGTCTGTGGTTTCCCGGGTCATGTCTTTAGGGATTGTCACAACTCCAATGGATTAAACCAACTTTTGCAACATAGGAAGTTCTCGGACTTTACATACTCAAAACTTAGTGCAAAAATGAAGGCTTCAACTTCAAGAGGAACAAGATCCAACTGTATGCAGGAATACCGTACTACTAAGACATTAATGGGAGAATCATCTACAACAAGAGTGGAGAAGACAAAGGAACAAAGTTTGGATGATCGTCAGGATGCTGAAAAAAACACAACAAGGCAATATTGAGGCGGGCCAAGTAGTTCCGAAGGAGACGACTCAAGAAACTAGGGTATTAGAGCCGGCAAAATCACACAACTCGGTTCCATTCCCAGAATAGTTATCGGAAGAAATGACTCAGCGATGGCTTGCATGGAATCCCGTAAACCAGCAAAAGAGAAATGACACATCTGCTGCCACAAGCCAGACATCTAAGCCGCCACAATGTAGCAATAAAGACTGTGCCCATGCAAATTCTTCTGCAAAAGCACCAGAGAGGAGATAAAGAGTGTCGGGACAAGTACCGAGGAGAAGGACCCATGGATGGACAAGTCAGCCCTACCTGCCACGTCTAACTTCCCCGCCACGTCATTCTTGCCTGAGTCAGCCCAACATGCCACGTCGGAAGAGCCTGCCACGTCATTCCATCCAGCCACGCTAGGAAACTGCAAGGTTTGCCACGTTGGCCCTGCCATCTCAATTGCGCCCGACCACACCCTCACATAGGAAGAATACCCAAAGATCGTGCCCATCCTCCGGTCAAGGCAAAACCCACCAGCAAAGGAAAAGGAATAGAAACTTCAGAAGAAGCCCAGACCACTGAATCGGGATCGGTGGATCATATATTACACACACAGCCAGAAGCTTCTCCCCAACCTAAATCAAAACCTGGTATCAATAGAATGTTAACTTTTTTTACCCCTGAATATACTAAAGTTCTTTTGAATGAAGTAAAAAACAGGGGCATGCAAGTGAAATTGTTCATTCACATGGAGAAAGGCAAGCCGGAGGTCACAGTTACAACCTCTCCTGTACCGGTCTTGAAAACCTACAAGAGAAGGACGATTCGAACACCGACGAGACTAGCAGAACATTTGATGTTACCCAACACTCCTGAATTTGCGGCTCAACCACCACCAACCAAAGTAAGCAAATTTGCCTCCATTGCACAGTTGGAACTGCAACAGACCACGAAATCAAAACCACCGGCTTTTGAAATACCAACTGAGAGACAAAGAAAACCAAGGAGCGCACGGAACATCTTTCAACAAGCAAGGAACGTAAATGCTGCTGATCAAACACCACTCCCAAGGATAACTCACAGGTGGAGCACATCAAAGGAAAAGGCAATAGTTTTAGTTCAACCTCAGTCAACCCAGCTTGGAGATTCTCCTTGGATGCAAGGACTATCGCAGAAGCAGAAGAAAAAATTGCGCGTGGTGTTGGTTTGAACCAACACACGCTTAGGCCATGAGTTACCTAACTTTGAACTGTCAAGGCATTCATAATGTCCTTGACGGTCTAATAGGATCCGGATATGCCTATATGTAATAACCGCAATCGCACGGTGTCTAACAAGTAGACAGAGGCAAGTACAGGTCGTTCCCACAGGGAGCGGTGGAAATACCAATAATCAATATTCTCAATCAACTAATAAATTAACTAGGAACAATATTTTTGGATTTTTAGAATAATAAAAAGAAAGAAAATAAACTAAACTAATAGAAAGATTCAAATGGAAAAGTCGGAACTGTGGTTTTATTGTATCCACCACTATTTATATTCAATTACTGAAATGAAACATAACTTATGAATAATTATTATAAATCTGCTCTATCGACATCACCGTTATATGTATTAGAGTCGCAAATATCACTTTGGTATACCCTAAGCATGGCACATCAAAAGACTAAATCCAAGCATGAACCATCCAATTGCCTCAGTGAGAAAGTTATACAAAACTAAAATATTGATTCACAAATATTATCTGGCTCTTCGAAGCATAATCCATCAAAGATATTAACCCAAGCATGGAATTACCAAATAATGAGACAAAAGTATATTATGAACCTAAAAATTAGGCACAAAGGTTATATAAAACCGGTGAAGCAACAACTCATATTTCAATTACATCAACAAACAATATCAAGAGTTAGTTTATTAAAATCATAATAGCCTCAAAACCATATGTATTCAAATCGAAAATGGTCTAATGCTCTAAGTGGTTTCAACCGTAAAAACCCTAGTTATGAATTTAGCAATACATCGAAATGGGTTTCTTAAAACCCATAAAATAAATTGCGAGAGGAAAAGATTTAACCAAATATGATTGTGTCACGCAACCCTTCGATCCCTTCTTCTTCTCTCGTTGTTCTGCACCTCAACCTTCAGCCGTCTCGCCGCAGAAATCTTCTGTATCCGGCCTCCCAAAACTCTAAAATGAAAACCTATTCTCTTCCTTACGGCTCTGCAGCTGCAACTCTCTTTCCCCCTCTCCGGCCCTGTTTGTTTCTATTCTGCTTATATAAGTGCTCCGAGAGTTTAATAAAACCTAGTGGATCTTGTGACCAAGGCCCAATCCAATGACCGATGCCAATTTCAACATTTTCCGTACGTCCGACCACCGACCACCACGACAGCCAACTCTTCTTCCAAATGCAAGCCATAAACCGCAATTGCAACGACGTACATACCAGTCTCTAACTCTCGATCATCGAGCACCTCCAAGACAGCCATCGTAACTAACACCGCTTGAGATATGGACCATCCTCCACCGCCGATTCATAGTCGGCTCGATCACCATCTCGGCTTCTAACTTCTCGACTTCCCATCTTGACCGATAAATCAACTCAGCCACAACATCTTCACTTGGACAGAACCCCCATCGAATCCAGCCCATTGCACTCATCGCTATGCAACCATCTCTGCCACATAATTTAACTTCATCACCATTGTCGATCGCAATCAGGCATCTTAGAACGTTCATTCATGTTGTCCAATTTCACATCGTGCACACCAAATCCATTCGACGTACAAGGGGCACCATCATTGACTGCATAGCTTCTTTACTCCATCGACAACTCTTCACCACTGCCTGCAATAATAATTCAGCTACCTTTCTTGGCATCCGATAGAACCAACTCAACCAACTACCAATACAATCCAAGTCCAAACTCTTGGCTGTATAAACCCCAATGCCACTTTTAATTCGTTTCCATTCCATCTCCAGTTTCGTCTTCCAAGTTTACATCCAAGCACAGCGAATTTCCATTCTTCTCAACTCAGGCCAAGACACTGAACTTCATCTCATCTGACCAATATTGTTCTCAATCATGACACCGCACCGATCTGCAATAGCTTAACCTCAAAACCAAACTCAAATCAGTGTTATTGTTGTTGTTGTAGAGACCTAGACTGACCACTGATACCTGCAACTATTCCCACCATCGAGAACCACCAGCACCACTGCCTCTTTGCACCATCAACCGCACAACAACTCCACCGAGTATAAGATCAACGCCGACTCTATTCTCGTACATAAAACCACTTTCGATTTGCTTTGCGAGAGCTGTTAACAACCATTTCTCTTTACTGAGAACTCTTAACGCAACCCAATTTCATGTCTCGGTATCAAGACCCATCTGAACAACAACTCCGACCACAGCAAACCATGGCACCTGATCCTATATTCCTCTTCAACTTCTTTTCCATGTACTCCACACTCAAGATGTATCTCCATTGAGCCAACAGCTCCGCACGAAGCCCATCCGAATCGCATGACAGCAATGTAACCTCTTCCCGTAAATCCAATCACCACCACATGTAATCGATCCGACTCATAATACTTCTTCTTTCAGGCAATGTATCGACCAACCGAAGTGCGCTTTCTATGCAAAAGAGGTTGTCTTTCAACCGGTTATATGAAGCTCCTCTTAGAGTTTTCTTGACCTGCAGTTCAACCTACAAACTCATCCATCATCTATATCTCAAGAACTGTAACAGTCGCCACACAATACCTATTAACCACGACCCCATCAAGATCATCTCATGCCAAATTCATCTTCACCACTGATTGCAAATCGATTATCCAAAGACCCATACAAACCCATCTTCAGATCACAGCAAGAACGCCAATTGATAGCAAAAGCTTATTTCTTTCCTTCATCAACGCCACATGAGACTTCAGTTCCGCTTTTTCAGAATATCACCAGCTTGACATGGGAGGCGAATTTTCATTTCGTTCAGGTGAACGATGAATATACCACAAAGTCGTGTGGTTGAGAATGAGCCACATCTCATCATATGTGGTTGATTATCCAAGGACGTGAAATGGCTAATTTTGGTGCCACGGATGAGAACTGACATGGCACCAACATTTGATCAATGTCTCTGTCTGATGCCGAAAGTGGCTTCTTTGGTAGTTTTTGCCACAAATGCCAATATAGCTTTGTTTAGCCATTTTTCGTCCAGATGATCAAAATCGCTCGTACTTTCTACAAAAGCACTAAAATATTATTATTAGTCAAAATATTGAGTCTTAACTAATATAAATATGGGTACAAAATGTAGCACTTTCGTGCTTATCAACACCCCCACACTTATATTTTGCTAGTCCTCGAGCAAAACAAAAAATAAATCCGTTAAACAGCTAGATATGGAGAGATGTCTGCTAAACAACGAGACAGATAGTCTGCTAAACAACTAGACGAATCCACTAAACAGTGGATAGAGATGTCTGCTAAACAGCTAGACAGAACGACCCGCTAAACAACTGATCATTTTTTTTATTTTTTTTAAATTGTAGACCCGCTAAACAGCTGGTCATAAAATGAAAATCTGAAAAAGAATGAAAAAGACCCGCTAAACAGCTGGTCATAGAAAATACTCTAAAAATAATAATCTTTTTTTTTTGCAGACCCGCTAAACAGCTGGTCATATTTTTCAAATATATATATATATATATTTTAAGCCTAACGAAAATGCCACTCCCCCACACTTAAACATTACATTGTCCTCAATGTAATTGAGTCATCCAACGTAGAAATTAAGATGGGAAACTCAAGCAAACAAATAAAAGATAGAGGAAAGAAAACAAATCTGATGGGTTGACTCCCATGAAGCGAAATCATATTGGTTGACTCCCATAAATCATAATCTTCGTATCCCAGCTTGCAGGCAAAGAATCTCAAACAGGGTGATAATACACCAAAGTACCTTGCAAACCATATATATAAAGTCTGAAAAGTTGGGGATCAATCCAACAAATCAGGTCAGCTGCAAATGTGAACCTGCAAACACTATAAACCTCAAAATAAACGTGTAAATCCATTATCAATAGAAAGCAATCCTTAGTCAAGATAAGCATATCACTCTCATGGAAAACAAGCATATTATTTTCTATTTCGGAAACACGCTCTAAATCAGGTTCTAAATCAGTTGAAATAGGTTCGGTCGACACATTATCTTCTCTAGAAATCATAGGAATCAATGCATTGACAACGTAAAAAGGCACAAAATCATCCAACTCGGCACAATGGTTTAAACATGCATCTAGTGATTCAAGTTTGTCAAAATTAGTAACTCTTAAGTCTGGTACTAAGTCCGCGGAAATAACTTCCGTTGGTGAGTTACCTTGATTAACTATTGGCAGGCGCAATGCATTGACAATAACAATAAGCATCGGGTCATCCGAATCAGCAAAGTGTGCTAAACAAACAAATAAAGGCTCAAAATCATCGGTACAAGTTATCTGACCAATATCAATATGTTCAACATTCACATCCGCATTCATAAAATCACAAGATGGATCAGCAAAAGAGGAGCTCAATGGGACAACAATATCATGAATCGACTCACCATTATCTGCAACTAGAATCTCACTATTCAAATGACTAGAAGGTACCTCATTATGAACGTCTATTGTCTCTAAGTCGTTAGACTCAACAATAGTATCTTCTGTATAAACATGTTCTTTTAAATCATCATTATCTGAATAAATGGCGTCTCTAACACAAATCTCGTCCTTTTGAATAGACAAAAAATCAGTTAAATGATCATGAGTTGAGTAAGATACAATAGATTCAGATATTATATCGATATCATAATTCCTAAAATCACTTCTAGTGTCAAGTTCATTTTTGGCCTCATGGTATTGTGGTTGATACTCATCTGAATAACTACCCATAGCGAAATTACGTGGATTCCAAGTTCCATATCTGAGACGATTATAAGCAAGAACTTCCTTATGCCGTGACCCATACATGTATTCACCAAGCGTCATATGAGATGAAATCTCCTAAGGATGTGAACTTCAACGCATAAATTCTTCAAGTGTCATCTTAGATGACGTCTCCTGAGAAGCGCTCGGCATCCTCAAAAAGGTACCTGAAATAAAATTCTAACACACAGATAGAGTGAAAAAGAAAAAGACATCATAAAAATAAAAATAGAAAAACTATACAAAACAATGAAAATAAATAGAATAAAAAAAAACCTAACTATTTACAAAATCAAAATTACTAATTACAATATTCCATAACCGCTCCCCGGCAGCGGCGCCAAAAAATTTATAGGATCCGGAGATGTCTATATGTAATAACCGCAATCGCACGGTGTCTAACAAGTAAACAGAGACAAATACATGTCGTTCCCACAGGGAGCGGTGGAAATACCAATAATCAATATTCTCAATCAACTAATAAATTAACCAGGAACAATATTTTTGGATTTTTAGAATAATAAAAAGAAAGAAAATAAACTAAACTAATAGAAAGATTCCAATGGAAAAGTCGGTAACCAGAGTTTTATTGTATCCACCACTATTTATATTCAATTACTGAAATGAAACATAACTTATGAATAATTATTTACCGTATGTTCTATCGACACCACCTATTATATGTATTAGAGTCGCAAATATCACTGGTATACCCTAAGCATGGCACATCAAAAGACTAAATCCAAGCATGAACCATCAAATTGCATCAGCGAGAAAGTTATACGAAACCAAAATATTGATTCACAAATATTATCTGGCTCTTCGAAGCATAATCCATCAAAGATATTAACCCAAGCATGGAATTATCAAATAATGAGACAAAAATATATTATGAACCTAACAATTAGGCACAAAGGTTATATGAAACCGGTGAAGCAACAACTCATATTTCAATTAAATCAACAAACAATATTAAGAGTTAGTTTATTCAAATCATAATAGCCTCAAAACCATATATATTCAAATCGAAAATGGTCTAATGCTCTAAGTGGTTTCAACCGTAAAAACCCTAGTTATGAAATTTAGCAATACATCGAAATGGGTTTCTTAAAACCCATAAAATAAATTACGAGAGGAAAAGATTTAACCAAATATGATTGTGTCACGCAACCCTTCGATCCCTTATTCTTCTCTCGTTGTGCTGCACCTCAACCTTCAGCCGTCTCGCCGCAGAAATATTCTGTATCCGGCCTCCCAAAACTCTAAAATGAAAACCTATTCTCTTCCTTACGGCTCCCGCAGCCGCATCTCTCTTCCCCCTCTCCGGCCCCGTTTGTTTCTATTCTGCTTATATAAGTGCTCCGAGAGTTTAATAAAACCTAGTGGATCTTGTGACCAAGGCCCGGTCCAATGAACGATGCCAATTTCAACATTTCCTGTACGTCTGACCATTGACCACCACAACAGCCAACTCTTCTTCCAAATGCAAGCCATAAACTGCAATTGCAACGACTGTACCAGTCTCTAACTCTCGATCATCGAGCACCTCCAAGATAGCCATCAGAACTAACACCTGCTTGAGATATGAACCATCCTCCACCGCCGACATGGGGCCACTCGATCACCATCTCGGCTTCTAACTTCTCGGCCTGCCCAGCTTGACCGATAAATCAACCTCACTTGGACAACCCCCACAACACCTTCACTTGAGAACCCCCATCGAATCCAACGCCCATTGCACCTTCTTCGCTATGCAACCATCTCTCGCCACATCACCGAACTTCATCACCACTTTGAGAGATTCGATCGCAATCGGGCATCTTATAACGTTCATTCATGTTGTGCAATTTCACATCGTGCACACCAAATCCATTCGACGTACAAGGGGCACCATCATTGATAATGATATCTATATGGAATACCAAATGCATAGCTTAATTTTTTACTCCATCATTTCGTAGATTTTGCATCAATACAGCGACAGCTCTTCACCATTTGCAAAAAAATAATAATTAATCTACCTTTGATATTAGCATATTACAAGGGAAGCAAAAGAAGAACCAACTCAACCAACTACCAACACAATCCAAGTCCAAACTCTTGGTTGTATAAACCCCAATGCCACTTTTAATTCGCTTCATTCCATCTCAAATTGCCTCCTTTGACCTCTCTTCCAAGTTTACATCCAAGCACAAAAGAGGCACTAATTTTCATTCTTCTTTCAACTAAGGCCAAGACACCTATTTTATTTTGGTGATCTTCATCTCATCTAAACAAAATTTATAGCAAATTGACCAATATTGTTCTCAATCATTGTTTATAAATTAGTGTGCCACATGTAATGATTCGTTTATATTAATAGCTTAACCTCCAAACCAAACTCAAATCAATGACTCTTGTGCCTGCAATTTTGTTGCTTTGTTGTAGAGACCTAGACACGACCAAGTCCAAACTCTGCCCAATGCAACTATTCCCACCATCGAGAACCATCAAGACATTCTTCTCACTCAGGCCAAGCCGATCTTCATTTGCACCATCGACCGCACAACAACTCCACCGAGTATAAGATCGACGCCAGCTGCAACTATTGTCTACCACTGCCTCTTTGCACCATCGCACAACTACTTATCGCTTGCTTTGCCGAGAGCTGCTAACAACCATTTCTCTTTACTGAGAACTCTTAACGCAACCCAATTTCAGGTTTCGGCATCAAGACCCATATGAACAACAACTCCGACCACAGCAAACCATGGCACCTGATCCTACATTCCTCTTCAACTTCTTTTCCCTGTACTCCACACTCGAGTTGTATCTCCATTGAGCCAACAGGTCCAGAAGCCCATCTAAATCGCGGACAGCAACAAAACCTCTTCCTGTAAATCCAATCACCACCACCTGTAATCGATCTGACTCATAATACTTCTTCTTTCAGGCAATGTATCGACCAAATGAAGTGCAGTTTCTATGCGGCTAGAGGTTGTCTTTCAACTGGTTATATGAAGCTCCTCTTAGAGTTTTCTTGATCTGCAGTTCAACCTACAAACTCATCCATCATCTACATCTCAAGAACTGTAACAGTCGCCACAAAATACCCATTAACCACGACCCCATCAAGATCATCTCATGCCAAATTCATCTTCACCACCGATTGCAAATCGATTATCCAAAGACCCATACAAACCCATCTTCAGATCACAGCAAGAACGCCAATTGATAGCAACGGCTTCTTTCTTTCCTCCATCAACGCCACATGAGACTTCAGTTCCCCTTTTTCAGAATATCACCAGCTTGACATGGGAGACGAATTTTCATTTCTTTCAGGTGAACGATGAATATACCACAAAGTCGTGTGGTTGAGAATGAGCCACATCTCATCATATGTGGTTGATTATCCAAGGACGTGAAATGGCTAATTTTGGTGCCACGGATGAGAACTGACATGGCACCAACATTTGATCAATGTCTCTGTCTGATGCCGAAAGTGGCTTCTTTGGTAGTTTTAGCCACAAATGTCAATATAGCTTTGTTTAGCCATTTTTCGTCCAGATGATCAGAATCGCTCGTACTTTCTACAAAAGCACTAAAATATTATTATTAGTCAAAATATTGAGTCCTAACTAATATAAATATGGGTACAAAATGTAGCACTTTCTTGCTTATCACGGTCTCTAAATTACGTGATTACACACGTAAATTTAGACCTTCTTTCTGTTCTTGTCTCGAAACTTTGATGCATCGTGTCGCACATGACATTTTGTGTACCTCGTTGGGTTTTTTGGTTCTTTCTCTGTTCCTTGTGTAGGACATAAAGGTGGCCTCTGCCTGATGTGGACATCCCACCTTAATGTCTCAGTTTTAGTTGCTAATCAGAACATTATCCGTGCCTACATCACTCCAACTCGACCTCAGCTCGCAACACCTTGGATGTTCACTGGTGTCTATGGACCTCCACCACCTACTCCGAGAACTGAAATGTGGAAAAACTTTGATAACATGATCACTCCACCAAACATCCCCTTGCTCCTTATGGGAGATTTCAACGAAATTATTGATCAACAAGAAAAGAAAGGAGGGAGGCCTGTTACTAATGGTCAGGTCAGAATGTTCAATAATTTCATAAACTCACATGGCCTTATTGATCTAGGATTTCAGGGAGACACGTTTACCTGGACCAACAATCAAACGGATGGCAACTTCATCATGGAGAGATTAGACAGAGGCCTTGCAACACAATATTGGCTAGATATACACCCACAAGCGCTGATGCGACATTTACCTAGGATAGGATCAGATCATGCTCCACTTCTGCTAAATGAAAAGGCATTGGCAAGAGGCCATTCGAAAAATTTCCAAATTGAGCACTTGTGGTTTCTCCATCCACAAATGAAAGACGTTGTGATCACATCCTGGCAACAACACTTTTTGCTTGAGGAGACAGCCTCGGTGGGACATAAGTTACTTACCAGAATGAAAGAAATGGCCATAGCTTTACAACAATGGCACAAGCAAACTTTTGGCTACCTACCAGACCTACTCAAACAAGCGGAATTTCAAATACAATTAGCTCAATCAAAATGTGCAACATCAATAGGCGGTGAACTAATGTTTTGGTTACAACAAGAAAAGGAGACTAGAAATTCACACCTACTGCTCTTGCACTGTCATGATGAATATTGGAAACAGAGAGCCAGAATTGATTGGTTGAACAATGGTGACCTCAATACCAGATTCTTCCATACAAAGGCTACAATAAACAACAGAATCAACCATATTCACCAGCTCCAGGATTCAAACCAAAGATGGGTGCACAACCAAAGACAAATAGTTACAATGATGCTACAGCACTATAAAAAACAATACATAGCAGAACCAACAACAATAAACATGGAACTATTTGCCAATGTGACACCAAGAATCTCTAAGTTTCACTGTGCACAGCTGATAAAGCCTCCAACCAATGAGGAAATACACAAAGCACTCCAGAGTATTGGATCGGAAAAAGCTCCTGGTCCAGATGGATTTACAATTAAGTTTTTCAAGACGTTTTGGGACACAACCAATCCTCAAATTATAGATCTAGTGACCAATTTTTTTGAAAAGGTGGAACTTGAAAACCCGCTGAACCACACAAATATTACGCTTATACCAAAATCTGACAATCCAAACTCAGTGAATGATTATAGACCCATTGGCTTGTGCAATGTGGTATATAAGATTATTTCCAAACTTTTGGTAGATAGGTTGAGACCAATCCTACAATTCATGATCAGTCCATATCGGAGGGCTTTTGTACCTAATAGAGCAATCATGATAACATAGCCATTGCCACTGAGTTATTTCATCATATTTGTTCCACACCACCAACAAAAAACCCGAAAATTGTCATGAAATTAGATATCAAGAAAGCATATGACAGCCTAGATTGGGGATTTATCAGGCAAACATTTTGCTCTTTGGGTTTCCCATCTAAGTTTGTAGAATATATCATGCCCTATATAACTTCATTGACGTATGCTATCAACATCAATGGAACTCCACAAGGCCACATCAAGCCAACACGAGGACTCAGGCAGGGAGACCCCTTGTCTCCTTACATCTTCATCATATGTACTGAAATTCTATCCACCAACTTGGCAATTTTGGAAAATGAAGGCAAATTGAAAGGTTTAAGCATTTCGACGAACAGCCCGCCAATTCTTGACTTGATGTATGCAGATGACTTGCTTATCACCTGTACGGCAAAAAATGAAACTTGTGACAACTTGAAAAAAGTTTTGCATAGCTACTCCACTTCAGCAGGACATGCAATAAACTTATAGAAATCGGTAATCATACATCACCCGAACACATCTCCAGGTGTTCAACTTTGACTGACCCAGATTTTCAACATACCAACAACTGCGAACCCACCTAAATACTTAGGTGTGGAGTTCAAGATTGGAAAAAAATCATCACCAATTTTTGCTCAGCTCCTCCAACGATTGTAAAGGAAAGCCAAAGGATGGATGGCAAAATGCCTCAACCAGGCGGGAAGATGGCTACTCATAAACTCAAGCCTGATTCCTACAGCTAACCACATTATGCACTCTACTACTACGCCCATGTTCACCAAAAAATAGACAAGATTGCCAGGAATTTCTTTTGGGGACATGATAAGGCAACCAAGAAACTGCATATGGTAGGCAAAGAGAAGCTACACTTGCCAATAAAACAAGGAGGACTGGGAATCAGAAATGCAAGGAAACACAATTATGCACTGCTAGGAAAACGGGTTTGGAAAATACATGACAAACCAAACACAATCTTCAATACAATATACATAACCAAATACATGGGCCCAGACTCGATCCTGAGAAGAATTCCGGCTCCAACAGCAGCAGCTAGCCCTGCATGGAAAAATATAACCAAAATTTCTCGATTTGTGCAGGAAAATTATGAGATTCAGATTGGAGACGGAAAATCTACCACTCTCAAGGACAAGTGGATACCCATGCATGCACATTTGCCAAGCTTGGGAAATTTGGACAACAATTTAGTAACTTCTCTAATGGTGCCACATTCTTTCAATTGGAACACTGAATTGGTGGAGCAGATTTTCCCCACAACCATTAGCAGTGCGATTCGAGCCATTCATATCCCAAACCCCGCTTCTCCCGATAAACCAATTTGGCCTCATGCCAAAAAGGGGTAGTACACGGTTAAAAGTGATTATGAGATGCTTATGCAAACTCCAACACCAACAACCAACCTAAACCAACAGATGAATACAACCAACATGGAAAAAAGATACAAAACTCTGTGGAAAGCGGACTGCCCCCAAAAAATCAGACTTTTCCTATGGAAAGTCAGCAACGATGGACTTCCAACGTTCGATGCACTGAACTATAGACACATAACCTCTACAAACATGTGTCCTATATGTAATCTGGAATCAGAAACGATACAACACTGTCTTTTTGATTGCTCACGAGCGAAGGCGACTTGGGAGATGATATGTCGACATGCCAACAGTAATGCAAACCAACATAATGTTTATAACAGCATATCTCTACCACCTCATCCACTACCAACTTGCATTTCTAGGCAACAACATCACATCGGAAGACCATCAGGAATTCAACGGTCGGACCGAAACACAATACCATCCAACATGCTACAACCACCATTAGACTTTGAGTCTTTTATGGAAATGCACACCCGGAAGGAGGATTTGACACTGGCCTGTTATACAATGTGGAATATCTGGCTAGCCAGAAACACCAAAGTTTACAACAACATCGTACAAACACCGAAGCAAACGTTCCATATTGCCCTACTTCTTCGCCAAGAATACATATGGGCGATCCAACATAATATTTGCTCTCAGAATACTACCCAACAGCAACAGAGGAGGAACCCGATAACAATATGGATTCAATAGAAGGCTCCGCAACACTAATGGCTAAAAATCAATACTGATGGAGCAAGCAAATTGAACGCTCAAGGGGAACCGGAGACGGCTGGAGCCGGATGGATTTGCAAAAACGATCTCGGTGCTGTGATTATGGCCATGGCAACACCTATTGGAAAAACCACAACAATCGTAGCGGAAACTTGGGCACCGCTCCTAGCTATAAGGATGGCAACTAACAAAGAATGGAACAAAATACATTTCGAAACAGACTCGAAAGCGCAGTTAAGTCTGGTTTCGAAAGACCACTCTGAGGCACCAGGGCTCATTCAAAATATGCTACAATAAATACAACAACATCTCCGACGGCTACAGGCATATAGGATAACACACATATATAGGGAAGCGAACCAAGCGGCGGATGGACTTGCAGACTTTGCGGCAAAAAAACAACTACAGCTCGGAAATGGTATCATCAACAGCACTTCGACTCACATCTGGGATCACGGACACCCCGATTTCCTTAATGTAATTGTTATGAATGACTCTTTGGGGACTCGTTACCCAAGAGAAGTTACTGCTTTTTAATAATAAAACTTCTTCTTTTCAAAAAATAAAAAATAAAAAAAATATACAGATTGGAAACGGCACCCAAAACAATTCCTGGCTTGATTGGGGTATACCCAATCTCAAGGGGACATGGTGTGTCATTATTAAAAAGGGTGATTTTACTTTAATACCCTTGAACTAATTAAATCTTAAAAATAAACTCATTTCTTAATTTTATTAACCCTAAAATTAAAAAACTAAACAACTCTTAATCTTCTCTTCTTTTTCTTCTTCATCTTCATCTTCCATCAACCAAAGTCATATAACAATCTTCAACTTTGATTTTCCAAAAAAATTGTTGACTCTACCAGCGAAAAGAAGACTATAAATGATGTTTAAACTCAAACCCATCATTGTGTTGTGTGATTGATTGTTATGTTAGGTTGGAAATCGCAAATTATGATTTCAGTGTTTTTGGTCGGCAAGGTCGTAACATGCATATCTTGCCGACTTTCCATAACATCCATGGAGGCACGATCAGTAAATTTTTTCAATAGCCTAGCAGTGGGGTATTTTTGAAGACCTTGTCGAGCTTATACCGCCCGTGGGTTTTTCTCAACCGCCGGCGGGTATTTTTTTCTCAACAAATGCGGGCGGGGTTTCTTTGTATACCTTGCCGACTAATATTTTTTCATAGCCCTCTCCTGTGTGTCAAAAAAACTAAAGTCGGCATGTTCTTCATTTAAATACCTTGTCGACTTATACCGTCGGCAGGGTTTTTCAACCGCCGGCGGGGTATTTTTCACCAGCCGGCGGGTTTTTTTTTGTAGACCTTGCCGACTAATATATTTCAATAGCCATCTCTTGTGTGTCAAAAAAAATAAATAAAGTCGGCATGTTCTTCATTTAAATACCTTGCCGGCTAAAATTGGTCGGCATTTTATTCAAACAAAGACCATGTCGGCCATATATAACCTAAGACCTTATTCAAACCTCTACCTTGCCGACCTTTGACATTTTTGAAAACCAAATTTTTTGATCTTAATCGAACTCACAAGACGGATTAAAGGTTTAATCTACTGAATTTTCATTTTCAAAATTTTTATCTAAACTCAATTAATTAGCCTAATCAGTTTTTTTAGTGTTAATTATAAAAGGGCATTTTTGCCATTTTGAAAATATTTGGTTAAGGGGTAACCTCTTTTACTTCAAAATGACCAGATTTTGTCTTATTGGGTATACCCCAATCAAGCCGGGAAACAATTTGTGAAAACGTTTTTTTTTTTTTTTTTTTTTTGTATACACATAAAAATGAAATTGTTATTTTGTTTTTATGTAAACGCTTTTTGGACTTGGAATTTGTTTTATTATCGGTAAATCACGCACTGAGCAGGACGGACGGACATTCCCGGCCGGAGTAGGCAAAATAGAGTAAACCAAATAAAGGGGCTATTTTCCATTTGTAGTGTACCTAACCGGTTAAGAATCACGACCGATGATCATGTCTCCTGATGATGAGAGACACGTTGGCTCAGTTATGACTATGTGTCTTGTTGATGAGAGACACGTTAGCTCAGTTATTCCACGTGTTCAGAAAAGTGGCACTATGTTTCTCAAACTCTGTATAGATGGCAATCATGGCATAATAAAGGTTGCTAGTTCCTGCTGTCAGCTATAGATTCGTAAAGTTCCTGAACATAGCAACATAGCAGCAGCAGGAGTCCAAATCTGTTCACACTCCTCTAACGAGCGTACATTTCACGTATTCTTTGATTGGTTGATTATTTAACGAATGACCCCATTACCCTCCATGTTTAGAATCATGACACTCGTTACATAATTTTCTAAATTAAATTAAGGGTAGAGTTTAAAATGAGAAATATACACTCGTTAAGGCCTATTCCTATGCACATGCCAAAACATGATATTTGGCATATATGCACCCACTATGGGTATGCCAAACTGCCAAACTCATATGCCAATATGTTTTTCCTGGCATATAGGCATACATGACAGAGTTTCCATCGAGCGATAGAGTCTCGGTCGATCGATGGTCAATTAATCTCTCGATGGTCATTAAATCGACAGCGACAGTCAAGCTGTCGCTTGCTTCTATGATAGTCGCTTATCAACTCTTCATCCAACGGCTACCATTTCCCCCCCCTATAAATACCTGATTTCAATCCCATTTTAACTCACACCAAAATTTCTAAATCTCTCTAGAATTTCTCAATCTCCAATTCTTTTCAGATCTTCTAATTCCTCATAGAGCATGGCTGATAATGCGATCATGGATGATTTCATAGCAAACCAACATGCTGCGGAAAATCAAAGAGTTCAAATTAGGAGAAGAGTACCAAAATTTACAATTGCGGAAGATGAATGTATTTGCAGAAGTTATGTTCATTGTATTGAGACTTTATTTGCGTAAGAATCTCGTCAAATTATTTTTGGGATAGGGTTTTGAGGAGATTTAAAGAACAAACAATGAACCCCAACCAACGTGATGTTAAAGGGTTGAGTAATCGCTTCACTATAATCAGTCGTGATGTTACTAAGTATCTTGTTTTACTTCAGCAAGAAGGTCCAAATCTAAGGAGTGGTGAAACCTATTTGGAACTTAAACAAAGGTGTCGTGTGGAATATCGCCGCATCTACGAACATGACTTCGAATATGGAAGTTGTTTCGAGATTTTAAGTTGCTTGCCCAGATATTGTCCAATTTATATGTGGTAAAAGTTATTTGTAAAATTTCTTAATCATGTCCTAAAAGTTTTAATATTTTAACTCTAATTAAAGTTCAAGATTGGATTACGAATAGAACTAAGCTTAATTTTCAACAATACTCAAATTTTCAAATTCAAATTTCTTAATAGTAATTTTTACAAGACAATATAATTTCCAAATAAATAAAACCAGACTTTAAAAATAAAAATTGGGGACAATGTTCTTCATCTTGTTAATCTTCTTCATTTCACCAAATTTCCAATCAATGCGCTCATGAACGGAGACTCCTTTGTTTATCTTCTTCTTTGGCTTCAAATTTGTTTTGCCTTGATTTTCCTTGCCTTTAACCTTCTTTGCCTTCTCTTAGTTGCGGTTTTGACTTGGTTGATATACAAAACTTGGAGACTTCTTTGCTTCTTACTTATTTCTTTAAATCTATCACATATCTTCTCAACGACACTTTCAAGCACTACTCCAGAAAAATCAAGTTGCGTTGTCGAATCAAGTTGGGTTAATTGTGCCATTTGGAGAAAATATAAGAAATAAATTAGATTGAGAAATAGAGAATAGATTGAGAAGAAGAGAAATTTTTGTGTACAAAATTTGGGGTAAGTTTTGAGTTTGAAAGTTACATATTTATAGCAATGAAGAACTAACCATTGGCGCTAGAGTTAATAGCGCTGACGATATAATCATTATTTCCGGCGATAAAAGTCATTATCTCCGGCGATAAAGTCATTATCGCCAGTTATATTGTGAATATCGCTCGCTAAAAAGTCCGTCGCTTATTGGTTTTCCCATAGTGGAGCAAATGGTTTGCCATGCCACCTGGCATGCCAAACACCATTTTTTTGGCATGTGCATAGGAATAGGCCTAATGAGTGTGCACGAATTTCTTACCTATGATTAGTTTCGTTATCGGATTTTCTCTTCCTCGAAAAATCATCCCACAAAAGTTCAATCAAAAACAAAATTTCATAACTTAAAATTCATAAGTTTTAATCTATTCAATCAATTTAAACTTAATTAATTAATCTAATCAAAATTTTAGTGTTAATTAAACGAGGGCAATTTTGTCATTTTGAAAATACAAGGTTAAGGGTTGGCTTGATTTTACTTCAAAATGACCATATTTTGTCTTATTGGGTATACCCCAATTAGTTTGGGTATACCCCAATCTCGCCAGGTTTTATAGTATTGATCCCATTAAAAATGAAAATTCAATTTTATTTAGCATATTTGCCCCCGCAAGATCCGTAAATTACGAAAATGGTAAGCCTATACCAAAGGAATTTCAAAATCAAGTGGGGCTGGGGACCCATTTGTCCCCATTTCCCTCCGTCCTTGTATACAACATGGTAAAGGGGCGTGAAGATAACGATATTTGCACCTGCTAGTACTCCTACAACAATTTTGGTTTTATTTGTCCCACTAAATAAAGGGCTTTCCAAGATGAAGATATACCCATATTTTGCATAGGTAAATGTGTTGGAGATAAAACAAGAAAAAACATATAAAATTATGAATCCCAGCAATTTTTAATCTCAATTGTCTCTCTCCGCCTATATCCCTTTGAGTAGTATTCATGCTCCCTCCCTTTGAGGAGGTAAGGGTTCGTACCCTAGACCTTGTAATTGTTAATAGTATTTAGGGGCCACAAATTATAAATATTTAGGGCCACAACTAACCACTGTACTAACTCATCAAAAAAAAAAAAACAAAAAAAAACTAAAATTTGTTGTATCGGCAAAAGGCGGACAAACACATTTTGCTAAAACGGCATAGCTTGGTTAGAATAATTTGCCAGCGTGCACCTCGTTTTGGTGCAGTTCATGCATGCGGCGCGTTTTTCCAACATTTTCAAAACTAAGTATTGGTCCTTTGACTTGGATTGTAACGACAAATGTGGTCCCAAGTCCCAACGTACCTTCTCGAGGCACCGCACAGACGATCACTGTTCCAAAAATGGCAATTTATGGAGATCGGAAATGTTTCTTTTTCTTTAATCTCCTTGCTCTTGGTAGTAACAAGTAACAACCACTTCAGTCGGTTCTTCCTTTCTTGTTGAATGTTGACTAGAGAAGATTGTGAAGCAGCAGCACCACCATCACCTGGATCCTCTTTTCCCGGTTTCAAACTCAATTTCGATATCCAATTTCGACTTCAAATTAAATTCTTCGATTGTAAATCCAATTTAACCAGGTACCCCGTTCAGTGATCACTATTCCGTTTACAAATTAGGTTTCTGCTTCAAAATTTTATTTTTTTGACTGAAAGAATACATACGAAGACTAAGTTTTTTTTATTTTTGAATGGGTTTTCATTGTACGTAGTCAACATTCCATCTTAGAGTAGTTCATATATGAAGTGTGAAAACATTTGTTGTTCGTGGAAATGCTTGAGAATGTAATTACCAGATTGCGTGCCAAGTATTCGCAGAAATGTCCAGGGGAGAATTTAATGATGTTTGATAAGTTTAGGTGTAGAAATTCGCAACTGGAGGCTACAAATACATGTTCGTACAATGTTATAAAATTGTTAGAGCCTCTTCTCATGTTTAGCGAAGTCTTTGATTAGTTTGTTCCCATTGATTTGTCTGCCAACTGACATGAAACTTTGTTACTAGGGGAGTCTTACTGTGAGCACGGAGTCGTTTATAGGGAAAAGCGAGCTAATTAAGTAGTACTGGAAATCCCTAAGAGTGAATTTAGTGATGTTGTATAAATATAGACAAATAACAAGTAAGAGCTGTTTGAAAGAAACTAATAGCATGGTCTCATTATGTGTTTGCTTCTTATAAATGATATACAGGGATATGAAGAAAATGTGAGTATGTTGATGTTGAATTGTCCCACGCAAAGAGAACTTTAATTATAGAACTCCGGGTGCATCAACTTTGCATGCTCAATCGCCGGTTTAACCAGCAAGCGCATCGCGCGTGCGATTTCACCAGTTCACTTGAAGAACATATTTCTTTTAAAACACTTGTAATCGCCTTTTTTTCTTCTCTTTTGCCAGTTTCTAGCTTAGGTGAGAATTCTTGCATCTGTGGAGGATGGATGACTTTCAGAACAATCAAATTCCGATTTCATCAGAAGAAGTTAGAAATTGGGATGCATTGCCTCATAATGTTCTATCTCATATATTTATGAAACTAGGGGCAATTGATATCTTACTTAGTGCTCAATCAGTATGTCCAATGTGGAGAAAAATTTCCAAAGACCCTTCGTTGTTTCGTTCTATAGACATGCGGAATAGGTCGTATTTGTTCGATGGTAACGAGTACGATTTGGAAAAGCTGGCAAGAGAGGCTATGGATAGGAACTGCGGCCAGTTGATCGAGTTCTCTATGGATGGTTTTGGTAACAATGAGTTTTTAGCTCATCTTGCCGATAAGTAAGTTAATTGCATTTTTAAATCTAATTTGATGTTTTCAAGGTCTTTTAAGTTTTTACAACTGGTGTCATCCAAATAAGCATATGAATGTTCTTTAATCTGGGTTATCTGTTGTTAGGCTTAGGTAGACAGTTCATTTCATTTGATCAAGCATTTTATGCTCTTAGAATGCTGGGCTAAAAATGCTTTATTTTCAGGTCTTGTGAATTGAGATGTCTCCGGCTTGTATCTAGCTATGAAGTAAGGGGCGATGCATTGATGAAGGTGGCCAAGAAAGCTGTCATGCTGGAGGAACTTGTAATATGCCATTGTTCTCTCTTAGAGGATACACTTATAGCTGTTGGTAATTCTTGCCCTCAGTTAAAATCGTTGCGGCTCAACCGAGGCCACAGGCGGCCACACGAAGAGTGAGATGATGAGGCACTAGCCATTGCAATGAACATGCCTGAACTGCGTCATCTTCAGCTTTTTGGGAATAGATTGACCAATGAGGGCTTGGAGGCCATTCTTGATGGCTGCATGCACCTTGAATCTCTTGACCTCCGTCAGTGCTTCTACGTTAATCTAGACGGGGATCTACAGAGGAGTTGTAGAGATAGGCTTATAAAACTAAGACTCCCGAATGACTCCACTATTGACTATGAACTTTATGATGCAATCGAAGTTGGATCTAGTGAATTCTCTAATCCCAGCTACTCTGATTTCAACTATGACAATGATTTCAGCGACTTAACTCAGAAGTTAGGAACTGGCTTGAATTGCCTCATGACGTTCTATCTCATATATTTCTCAAACTAGGGGCAATTGACATCTTACTTAGTGCTCAATCTGTATGTCCAACATGGAGAAAAGTTTCTAAAGAGCCTCTGTTGTTTCGTTCTATAGACATGTGGAATAGGTTGGATATGTTGGATGGTTGTATTTACAATGAGGAGAAGATAACAAGAGAAGCTGTTGATAGGAGCTGTGGACAGTTGGTTGAGTTCACTATGGATCATTTTGGCAGCAATGAGCTCTTAGTTCATATTGTTGATAAGTAAGTGAATTTTATCTTTCAACATGTTTTGTTTTGGAGTATTAATTTGCATTTTTGGATGGTTGTTTCTTCCATTTTGTATCAATCTTAACGGTTTTGTCAAGTATATGTCGATTTCTTGTTTAGGTATATGAAATTTGTTCTAACCTGTTGACTGATATGAAATCAAATAGAAACTGTCACGTTTCTTATTGTTTCTGCAAGAGCAAGGTATTAGCTCTATCTGAGTTGCTCATCTGTCAACTACTATCATAATCATTCAGATTTTAAAGAATTTAAGGACAATATAAAGGAAGCCTTAGGTAAATGTTAAGTGCATGCGCCTCAAAATGTATTTGGAACTACAACCAGGTGAAAAAATTGGAAAAAGTTGACTTGTTTGTATGCTTGCAACAATTTTTGTGACTCTAAGTGTTAACGATTTGCTTTCAGGTCTGCTGAATTGAGATGTCTTCGGCTTGTATCTAGCCATCAAGTTAGCGGTGACACATTGATT
Organism: Papaver armeniacum; assembly: GCA_023531295.1. Taxonomy (NCBI): domain Eukaryota; kingdom Viridiplantae; phylum Streptophyta; class Magnoliopsida; order Ranunculales; family Papaveraceae; genus Papaver; species Papaver armeniacum. Next base: position 72,760 of record JAJJWW010005559.1, read on the forward strand.
AACATGGCCAAGAAATCTGTGATGCTGAAAGAACTTGAATTATGCCATTGTTCTTTTACAAAGGATACGCTTAAAGCTGTTGGGAATGCATGCCGTCAATTAAAATCGTTCCGGCTCAACAGTCGACGCTACAGCTGGCGACTAGGCATGGAGTATAATGATGAGGCACTAGCCATTGCAGAGAACATGCCTGAACTGCGTCATCTTCATCTTTTCGGGAATAAATTGACAAATGTGGGCTTGAAGGCAATTCTTGATGGCTGCCTGCATCTTGAGTCTCTCGATCTCAGTCAACGCTTCAACCTTAATCTAGAAGGGGATTTACTAACGAGTTGTAGAGATAGGCTTATTAAAGTAAGGCTCCCGAATGACTCCACTGATGACTATGAATTTGATGATGAAAATGAAGTTGGATCTTATGAATCCTCTGAGCCGAGCCCCTACTCCAATTTATATTATCATAATGAACCCGGCTATGAATCATCCGATAATGACTACTCGTACCACTACGAACATCCCTATGGCCCGGACTATGTATGATTCGTTTTGTTAAGTTTCAGAATGGGTTTTTTCTGTCGAGATGGTCGTCAAATAGGTTGGATATGTTGGATGTTTTGTCAAATAGTGTATTGAGTTCTGGATTACTTTTTCTTGCTCTAGTTTAACTCTAGGCCAGCTTGACGTTTAAGCATTTTGTTTAGCTATAGCCAAGTCTTGCCACCAGAAAACAAGTCACTGTAACATATTACATCTCTAAGCTTTTAGAGACGGAAAGTTTCCGTCAAAACAGTTGAATCAGAAAGGATTGTCGATTACAAGATGTGGTTGCAATTGTAAGTGCCCTTATTTTTTTTTTATCTACAGTGGTTTTTTTTTTTTTTTTTTTTTTCGATTTTAGTGGCCTAGCTTGAAGGTATTTCAACGGCATCTAGGTGATGATGATCTTCTTCTAACCAAATCACGATTCTTTATTTTGTTTCTTAACGCAATATGTTTAGAATTTTTGTTTCTGGAAACAAGAATCCACAAAATAAATGGACCATTTGTACTAGCTAGCCTTGGATTCACGGCCGTTGTGTCCGTATGATGTGAGACATGTTGGCTCAGTATTCACTCGCGGTTAAAAAACCTCATTTGAGTGAGGGCCAAACATTTTAATTGGGGGCCATAACTTTTTATTTGCACCCCAATTTTTTGAGGGGCGTATTAATCCGATATTGAAAAGACTGTTTTACCCTTTACTAAACAGAAATCTTAAAATCAGTTAACCCTAATTAAAAGCCTTAATTAGGCCCCCAATCTCATATACCCTAAATCAGTTTCTCATTTTTTTCTCTTCATCTTCCTCTCCTCCCTTTTCTCTTCTCCACCACCACCATTAACGACTCACCACGATTTTTTTTTTCTTCGACCGATTCATCGTTTAATCGTCGATGTTAGAAGAGAATCGACGATTAACTTCTTCTACAAACATGGCTCGTATAAAGCAGACCGCTCGAAAAGCACTTCAAATCCCCAATCTCGTCGACACCGTCAAAGGAAAGTTATCGAGGTACGAACTCCGAGACCCAAAAAATCGAAACCCAAAGAAGATATGGGTCCAATTATAAGGTATGTGAACTTAAACCCACCTTCTATTCAATTTTTTGTTGTGTTTTGATTGTGAAATTCATTCTGGTAACTGAAATTTAGCGGTTTCAGATAAAGGGTCGTTACTATCGAAATGGATACCCCTAACGACTTTTCATTTGCATGGTTATTTTATGAAAAATCGTTAGTGTATTAGGTTGTAGATGACGACCCTAATTCTGATACTTCAACATTGTTTGCCCTAGAATAGAGTCGTTAATGTTTTAGATTGCAGATGACGACTCTCGTTTGCCGACCTTTTTTTATTTCTTAACGACTCTAGATGGAACTCGAACAACCCTCTGTTCCAAAAAATGATAGTGTCGTCATCTCAGGTCTCATAGAGTCGTCACGACTCTATATGCCCTAGAGTCGTCAACCCAAATAGTAGGATCGTTATTGACTTTGTGACGACCCTTTGTTATTTGGAAGGGTCGTCATCATATAACTTTGAGTCGTCACATGATATACAAGGGTCGTTTGTTTTGTAGATCATTTGAGTGACGACTCTTGATCTGATAACCATAAAGTTGATGTCTTATTGGGTTTTTTGATTTTATTTGTTTTGAAGATAGTACCAAGAGAACCAAAGGCAAGGTTCCAATGACGATAACTCCTCCTTCCAAAGCTCCCCGCCACGATAAATACTTACTTGTAGGTCCATTACGCGGTAAAATGCCGAGTGAGGTATCATTTTCTATCACCGAACCAAGAGACAAAGGTAATGAGTTGTCGGATTCATCAGAATCAGACTCTCCAGTTATTTCCGCTAGCAGTAGTGGTGAAGAAGAAGAAATCCAAGAAGAGGAGATACAAGAAGATCCTCCCGTACGAGGCGAAGAGGAAGAAGAGAGTGATAATGATGATGAGGATAATGTTAGTGGTGATGATTCTGATGATGGTAATGGTGGTGATGATGAGCAGGAAGGGTATGAAGGTAATAATGGTGGTCATGAGGAGGAAGAGGATGAAGGGGATGATGCTGCTGGTAAGGATGATGAAGAGGATGATGGTAAACAAGATGTAGAACATGAAGAACAGAATGCAAACCCGAAGTCGGTAAAGAGGGTTAAGAAGGATGAAGCGATATTGCACCGGTGCGAGACACGTTCCCGCTTACTCATTTGATGTTGGAGCCTCTTCAAGTGGTAAACCTAGAGGAGAACCTAGAGATGGGGGCAAAGTTCTATTTGGATATTACGGATCGTGGGCTCATACCATCTATGAGACAATCGTAAGAATCCCAACTTTGGTTGCTATTTGATTAGTTGGTTGATATTAACTTTCTAACTGCTTTTTTAATATTTATTTGTTTATTTTTTGTAGGATCATAAGAATGCCGCGCGTCTTTTCAGGCACCAATCTTCTTTTAAGAAAATGGAGTTGTGGCCGCCAAAAGGTGAATGTGCAAGAGTTAGAGAATATGTTGAAAACTACGGTTTGTACAATGCCGTTGTGAACTCCGTGATTGCGTATGACAAGGTTGCAGTATCTAGTTTCTGTGAAAGGTATTACGCTGAAGTCGACACATTCCAACTTCCTTTTGGCGAGATGGCATTGACTCCTGATGATGCAGAACAGATATTAGGGGTGCAGGTCGAAGGTAAATCAACCAGTGACAATTTCAAGAGAAGGCCTAGTTGGGATGAAATTTATACATGGACCAAGAACTTGTTTGGCTGGGATAAAGAGAAGACTGATGGGATTTTCGTGCCGGGAACTAAGTACCAAGAAGAAAGAGTTCAAACTTGTGGAGATTAGCCGAGGATGTTTGCTGGTACGAGAAGAGAAGGAAAAAAAAAGGAGGTCTCTCTGATATGGAATGTCGTTATGCGGCGGCTGCGTATTTGTTGTACGTCCTTGCGTCGGTTGTATTTCCCAGACAAAGCAAAGGTAACATGGTCGGCGCCAACCTTCTTGACTTTTGGACCCCTTAGAAGATGTGAACAAGTACTCTTGGGGGACTCCATAGTTGCACATCCGAATGGTCGGCTTTCCTAGGGATCTCGCGAACGAACTTCTCAAATTAATGGGAATTTGGCTCTAATCCAGGTATTTGGATTGATGAAAGTTGTCTTCTTTTAGTATGTTTTTTTCCTTCGATATATTTTTATGTTTATTTGATTGTTTAAAAAATTTGAACTTTGGTTGTTATAGGTGTGGATTTATGATCATTTGCCGTCACTGTTCAAAGACAATGAAGATGTTAAACTCAACCCAAAATGGAGCCCAGTAGTCCAACAGAACCCGTTGGTTGTACTCCGGTTCTCGGGATAGGGAACAAAGCGATGCGTTGATAGAAATGCGTAAAAAACTTGACAACATCACGGTGGAAGAGGTAATCTTTACTACGTACAAGGATGATAGAGTTGGCGCAATGGAAGATGTCGTGTATTACCATGGCCCTTTGTTTCACCCTAACGGTTTTTCAATGTACAATCCGATGAGAATCATGCGTCAACTTGGGTTTATTCAAGATTCACCCGATGAAGACTATGTACCTCCGTTCAAGCACAAGTTGAACAAATGTGAGGATGACAAGGATGACATAAAAGTGGTTTATGAACCTACAATTGATGTCAAACATTGGAATAATAGACACTCTAGCCTCGTAGACATCACATATTGGGTGCATGTGCATGAAGGTTACGAGGCAACAACGGATTACTATCAATGGTACGAAGGCTTCTCCCATGGTAGGGTAATACAGATAGATCAGACTACGGGTAGGAGGACCAACATGAGCATCCACCTCTGCTTCTCAAGCTGGCGGTAGAGATGATACTACTATTCTTAAACTAGTGGTGAGTATTTATTTATTTAATTGTGTTATTCATTTACATACAAATATACGTCTGTTAATGTGAATTGTTTTTTGAATGCATATAGAGGGAACGAATGAAGCTTTTTGTCAAGGCTTTTTGTTGCTCGGCTGACAAAGGGGAAGTGTTTGATCTGCGAAGCAACGTCAGTCTGTTGATTATTGGACGACATTGAAAATCCCAATGCAAAGAAGATGTTTGCTGAGCTGGCTAAGGAAGGTAAGAGGACCCGGAAAACACGTATCCAACTAGCACAACAACGTGGTGAACAGGGGCAAAACATCCAACATCATGATGAACAAGGTACTAGAGAAGATGGTGGTTCCCCAGGGGGTAGTGATACTCAGGGTCCTCCTCCTAAGAAAAGCCGGAAAGTCTGCCGGTCAGGGAGGTAAAGAGGAGGTCGAGGTCGAGATGGTGGTCTTGAGTGAGGAGATGTTACCGTCTACTTGAACTTATGTTCATTTTACTTTATGACTTGAACTTATGTGTTTGGTTTGGAGTGTTTGTTGAAACTACTTGGTTTTAAGAAGGATGTTTACAAGTATGTTTGTTAGAATAATGTAGGACTCTAATGCAGACAAGATTATACACTGTGACAGATTGAGGGTCGTCACCTTTTTTTATAGCAGAATAACAACCCTATTTCTGATACACAAAGTCGTTTAGTGTTTCAAATAGAATTCTAACGACCCAGAGAGAAATTAACACAGTGATGACATATCTTTTTGTCAATAGAGTCGTTATTGGTTATATTGAAACCAATGACGACTCTAGGTTAGCAAAACATCCAGGAGATGAACCACATTTTCTATGTCTAGAGTCGTTATTTATTATATGGAAACCAATGACGACTCTAGGTTAGCAAAACATCCAGGAGATGAACCATATTTTCTATGTCTAGAGTCGTTAGGTTGATCATATAACAGATCAACGACTTTAGATGTGTAATAAATCCAGAGAATACCACTTTTAGGTATATATAGTCGTTGCTTTTATATGGACAATAATGACGACTCTTAGTTAAAATAACATCCAGGACAATAACCAACATGGGTTTATAATTGAGTCTTTATGTTAATAACATAGAATAGTAACGACTCTTTGATTCTAGTTAACATTCCATTAGGAAAATAACATTCCATCAATCTCGAATTACATAAGAGTTAATATGGGTATTCTTGAATTTGACACATCAAATGTTCGTCAATGAACCTTCTCGCTCGACGATACAACGTTGTATATTCTTTATGGTGAATGAACTTAGTTTCCCCATTACGTATTTTCCATAACCCATTGAAACGTTCCAGCTGAAATTAAACGAGGAATGTTATATGTTAGTAACTTTGAAGCATGAGAAAAGTATAAATATTAACGAATTACTCACTTTTTCCTTAAGAGGAGCTCGTGGATGATGGTTGTACACCATATTTCTAACTTTTACATACTCTCTTATTGCACTTTTAATGTATTTGAATCGAAATGCCAAGTCTCTCCATTTGCGGTTATTAGGATTCGCGTGACGCTTAGTAGAAGAACTCCTTAACTCTCTTCCAAAACATTGAATAGATTTCATTTGGAAGTTCACGAAAGGTATTAGCAAACGATTTAACGAGACACAAATCTTCATACGGTTCCCATTCAGCCATTGCAATTGAAAGATTACGTAGTTTGGTGGAAAAAATAATGGTTTTGGGCTATTTTCTCAAGAGGATGGGGTGGTATTATATAGAAGAAAATCCCAACGGTCGTTTTTTTTGAAATTCACAACATGGGTCGTTAGCTATGTGATTAAACAAGTTGACGACTCAAGAGAAGGTTGTTGCAAAATTAATTATATGACGACTTAAGGTATAGTAGTCTTTGAATTAATAAACAGAGATAACGACTGTTTATTAAAATAAATTGAATCTCGATTGAAAGGAAACTTGGAATAGTAGCATATTAAATATGAATTAAAAGGTGGAAATTCCTTTTAACACATTACATGTTATTCCTTTTCTGGTGCGAGATTCAACTAGCATTGCGGCTTCGATGTGATAAAAAGGCTCTCCTCTCCATTTGGTATATGCGGCCTGGGTAGCACTACTATCCCCTTTGTGCCTCGTGAGAAACTCGTTGTACTTGGTGCACCATTTCATAACAAGAATCATCCTATGACTAATGTGGGACGGCAAGTAAGGATATCGTAGGTTCTTGTTGTTATTAACGAAAGGACCCGAACCAACTTGGCTCCAAAAAATACTATCATGTTGATGTTATTCGTGAAGATCCCTGACGATGTAATAATTTTTAACCCATTTGGTCTCTTCCTCGACTTGCTTGAATCTTTCACGGAGTTGGGATTGTTCTTCGTCTCGTTTTTTGGCCTCGCGCAACTCTTCTTCTTCCTTCGTAGGATATGGCGTGAAAGTGTATGGTTTTTTAGTAGGTCGCATGCTTTTTTTATCTCTTTTTCCATTGCCAATATTGATTTGGTTGGTCGCTTGCATCTTCTAAGTATGTTATCAATTGAATTGGTAGTTGATGAAGGATTTGCCATTTAAAAACTAAAATTCGTGATGTGGTTTTCAATTGAATTTGCTCCTGGATGTGTTCCTCTATATATAGAATAATTACCAACGGCTATTTTTTTTGGGAAAAAGTGTATAAAAAAAGAGTCGTTGGTTTTTTTTTAAGAGAGTCGTCCATGTATACACTATAATGATGACGACTCTCAGGCGTATGACTAGAGTCGTTACTTTGTATGTATATAGGGATCACGACTCTAACTATATTAACATCCAGGAGACCATCAAATTTTTAAGGTTAGAGTCGTTAATGGGTATGTATATATGGATGACAACTCTTAGTTGGAAAAACATCCAGGAGAAGAACAATATTAGGACCATAAGAGTCGTTAGGGTGTATGTTAATATAGATGACGACTCTTAGTTTGAAAAAACATCCTGGAGATCATTTATAGTCGTTAAGGTGTATGATAATTCAGATGACGACTATTAGGCGAATAAACATCCGGAGACTATCAAATTTTTAAGGTTAGGGTCGTTAAGGTGTATGTATATATGGCTGACGACTCTGTAACATAATTCAAATTACCTATGAGGGTCGTTGGTGGTTTAATCCAACTAGGATAACGATTTGTAGATAAACAAGAGTATGCCGCAAGATAAAACGCATTGTATTCATTAAGCATTCTTCAAAATACAAATATTTGGGTACAAGATATATAACCATTATCAAAAAGTATGCTTCAAAATGCAACGCATAGTTGAGAATAAACATCTTCTCTCACGATTCATTTCCCAAGTCTAAGTAAACCGGGGTTGGGTCCATAGCATTCCAAATGTTCATTCCATACTCATACTGGTTTGTCCACTCCTTGGTGTTCTCTCCCCAATCACCATACACCCGTGGTAGAGGACATTCTTCGGAAATCTTCAAGCCTATGTAATGGTTATCATTGACATGTGCCATTACAATTCTTCTTTTCTTTATCGCCGCCTCGCACCTAGTTTTTGAGGGTACGTACATACAAGAGGCTCAGGGAAGCCTTTTTGAATACAATTACAACACAAGTGAATGTGTCCGCCAAAATTTGGCCACCAAAAGGCATTTGCATCCAAAACTTATAACCGGCCTTCTTCGACCCCTTCCTCCATTTCACGTTTGAAACCAACTCCCTAAACTTCAATTCCCTCTCTTTTTGATCTCATTCCATGAGCATTTTCAAATATAGTTGTTTGTACTGAACTAGTTTTTCTGCCATTTTTTTTCTTGCATATTCGATTTGGGTGAGCTTAAGTTCGTCGGCCTCGTTGAAATGCCCTAATTGTTCCGTTGCAACATGGAAACCACAATTTCCATCACCGTCAACGTCGTCGGTGGATAAAAGGTGATCCAGGATGACGTGAGGAAGTTGATCGGTATACTCTTTATACAAAGTGTAAGCAACACGATGTGGTCTTCCTTGGGAATCTTTAGGGGTGCGCGGATTACCTTTTATTCCTCTTATCGTCACCATTCCGCTCGTTTGGCTTTGCTGGGTACCGACCACATGGTCTACAACATCCATGTCTTCCTTTGGCGGACCCCTTTCCTTGGGTACGAAAGAGTTCTCATACTCCGTATATTCTGCCTGGACATACTCATGACATGACAGGTCACTTTTGCAACTCTTTGCCGCTTTCACGGTTTCTCTAAACAAATTTTTAGTTGTCGGTCTACCCGGTGGTTTTTGTTTGATTGGCTCTTCTTCTACTCCCAAGCTCTTACGGGCAGCCGACCACAAATTAGAAACCAATATCTTTCTTCCTGCACAATTCATTTTTCGATATTTCTCATTGATATACTTTCCAATCTCAAGGTCTCCAAATTATTCATCAGCGACTCCTGTGGGATTTGGGATGAACCCAAGTTGCTTCCAAAAAGGATCGATATCTTCAATGGGAATGATCACCTTGTACCCACCGAGCTTATGTTTACACGGGAGGCCAAGCCACGTCTCAGTTGTACAATTACATTTAATGACTTTTCCATCGGAAACTTTCGCTCGAAATTTGTTAAGTTCAGTCATCATATGCTTTATTGCCCACCATGATACTTGGTGCGAAACCCCACATAGTTCTTTGTCTTCCATGTATTGATTCAAAAAACGGTCCTTACTATACTCCATTTGAGTCACTATCTTACTAAGATCATCCTCGGCGTGCTCGTGAATAGCTTCTGTCACCGTAACTACCCCAAATGAAAGTGTTCTCTTGAAGATTTTTTTCAAACGTCCATGGGACTCGCTTTCTGCAATACTCGTGGACTCATTTTGGTAGTGCTTGTACTTATTGGTCCATGCATAAACAAACTTTTCCTTCCAAGGATTAAACCATGTATCTAGGCAATAGTCGACAACCTTCTTATGATCCGTACTCCAATCATCAATAAACTTTTGAAGATTTGCATAGTACTTTACTTTTGTCTTGAATGAGCCAAATGGTCCCAATCTTTGCGAGAAATCCTCCCATAGGTCACCATCTTCAGCATATTTTTCCTTTTCTTTCATTTTCTCTTCGGCTATCTCTTTTTTTGAAAGTTTACTTAGACGCTCGTCTTCCTCCTTGGAACGTTGATTACCCTTTGCAGGCTTGATATTTTGGATATGATTCTTGCAATTAGAAAAAATATTCATTTGGATGTGCCACGTACAAAGAAAATGTTGATTAAGTGGAAAAACTTGACGAACGACACTCATTACTGCAAAATCCCTATCCGTAAATATAACCTGCGGTGTCTCTTCGCCCACAGTAAATCAACTAGAACTTGTTCCAAAACCCAAACATAGTCATATATTTCTTCCTTTTCCATAAAGCACCATGCCACGGTGAATGATTGCTTATCCGAAGTATGACTAACCACGTTCAACAACGACATGTTATACTTGTTGGTCTTATAGGTGAAATCTATGAACAAGACCTGGTAAAAACACTGAGCCAAATCCACCATCCTAGGATGGGCAAGAAAAATATGAGTCACTTTGTCGCCGGACCCACCCTTGTTTGCATGGCGTAGTTAAGTTTTTCCGCCAACCACTCGATTGTTGCATAATTAATCTACCATCCCATTCGGGTTCTCTTGATCGTTGCTTTTGCGGCGTAGATTGTGGAAATAATAGACAAGTTTGTCTTATCTTAGCCCTTATTGCATTTAGGATCCGAAGGGGCCTACATCGCTTCATCTACTTAGGACCTTTTCCATTTGATGTGGTTTCAATCGGCATATCTTTGGGTGGCCTAAAAGAGTACTAGGTGGAGGATGGTTGTGACGACCATCCGGAATACTATACAACCTCCATAGATTAGTTTCATGATGCCTTTTGAAAACAATCCTGAAGGGCCATTGTATCTTCTTCGACGAAGTTTTGTAGACCCTCGTCGTCTTCTTCTCATACTTGTAGTTCTTCCCTTTGTGACTTTCTTCCTTATCCCCCGCTCTCTCGCATATCATCTCCATTTTCTTATAATTAACGTGTTTGCTTTGAACAACTACGCACATCTTCTCTCTTGCCTTGGAAATAATCCATTCCTTGACCTCAGCCTTTGTTTTCCACGTCTACATTAAAACCAATGACACGTTCATGATCGAACACTAATTAAACAATTTTCATAAAGATATACATCGATTCAAACATTAAAAACGTACCAAATCGGTCATATAGTGTTGGGAGGTATCCGGACCGATAATGGAGACGGGGTCAGGTTGAGAGCTCGCCCGTACAACCAACTACGAGAGAAAAAAGAAAAATATCATTCAACAATCGTCAATTTCGAGATGTTAAAATGACGACCCTAACGATCGTCATCTATATTTACGGAGTTAATGACACCAATGATCGTCAACATTAATTTTTGTAAGAACGACCCATTCCTCGATACATGACGACCCTCTTTATACACAGACGACTCTACGTTCCCAAATATAAACCATGCTGCCCAGTTTTCACCTTGAGTCGTTACTGTATATATATCTAGATTGACGACTCTTTACGAAGTTATTGCAGACTTTGAAAATCAATGGTAACTTTGACTAGTAGGAGCACTTATTGCAGATTTAACCGTTTTTTATTAAAAAAAAAACACTAGCCGTTGGGTACATTTTTGCTATAAATAGAGACCTATCTCTACCAAACTTATTCACCCATCACTTTCAATCTTCCTAAATCAGTCACCCATCACTTTCAAACACTAAAAAATGACTCCAACTCCGTTCATAATCTAGAAGATGTTGCTATTGTCGAGCACACACCACTCTCACAAAGCACTCCGTTGAGGAAGTGCAATGGGTGACCAATGAATGAAGATCCAACAAGAGGTCCTTACCTTGGGCATGATCAAAACACCAATGCTTGGTGGAAAAGGGTGTTTAAGGTTTTTGAAGCACTAAGCGGAAATCGTTATAGGAAGACGCTCCCGCAGATAAGGGAAAAGTACTCATATTTATACAATGATTGTGTATTTCTAAGAAATGAATTGAAAGCTCGTAAGGACGCTATGCCAAACGAAGACCGCATGCGTAGAGTAAGTTTGTGAATTAGTATGTCGTTCATCAAAAATTATTAATTTGGTTATGATTATTCAACAACACTAACTTATTAAAATAATTGTTTTTCCAGTGTTCTTTGGGTCGGAGCCAATACGAATTAAAGTACGACCATGAGTTTTTGCACGAGGACTGCTACACTCTCGTGGAGGAAGTTGAATGGCAATTTGCCCAATATAATTAAACTCGTATAGATTTTCTTAGCGCAATATATTGAACAATTTTATGTGTTTTCCTTGTATTTTATTTCAACTATATGTATGTTTTTTCGGATTCAATAAAACGCATGACTTCAAATATTGGTGCAATAACTATAGTTCAAAAAGGGTCGTCATGATTCGTAAAAACACAAAAGTGACGACTCTAAAGATTGTTTGAAATTGTTGGCATGAGTCGTCATTTTTGGAGAAAAACATATTAACGACTCTGAAGGTCACTTAGCACAGAGACTCTTTGACGTTAGAGTCGTCAGTCAGTAAACAAAACACATAGACGACTCTTTTGATCATCAAGAGTCGTCACTTGGTTAATATATATAACAACGATCCTTAAAGCAGTTAATGTGAATTTTGAATTCACCAAATGTGGTTGAGTCGGGCAACGGTTAAAAATTCAAAAAAGTGATTGTTGGGTCATTAATCTCTATAAATAGAGACCCATATCTCACCCCTTATTCACCCAAACCATAATTCTCAACCTTCACATTCATTCTCATTCATTTATTATCCAAGAGAAAAAAGAAGAGGAAACACCATGACTAGTACTTACACTTCGGAAGAGAATTGCGCTATTTTGAGAGCTTGGAAAACAGTCACAAACCACTTTGAAGATCTAGGAAAAGACATTGATCAAACATCGGATGCTTGGTGGAACCGTGTATTCATCGTTTTTGTGGCGTTAGACGGAAATTGCAACTCAAGGTCTTTGAAACTCGTCAAGGAACGGTTCGAGGAGATATTCTTCGAGTGTGAAGTTTTCAAAAGAGAAATCAAGGCCGCAAGGGAATCCATGCCCAATATGTTGGGTGCTATAAGAGTAAGTATTTAAAAAAGAGGTAAAACTTATCCAAAGCTTTAAACAATACTAACTGAGTATGTTTGCGTTTTCAGTTGAGGAAGGCGTATGGCTATTACGAGGAGCTTCGTGGAAAAAAGTTTGAGTTTGACGATTGCTACTTTATCTTGGAAGGCACCATGTATAATTACGCCATTTATGATTAAGTGTATAAGTGCACCGTTATTATCTATTGTATTTCATTTCCTTCAATGTATCGCTATGAAAGATGTATGCCTTTTACGATTCAATGAAATGATTATATGAAATCAAAAGTTATGATAATCCAGCGCAAGGGTCGTTAGTATATTAAATAAAATACCGAACGACTCTACATAAAATTTGAAACGGCGGGATAGGGTCGTCATCTTCTACGAACACATATATGTCGACTCTAAGTGTTTTATTTACTGAGAGTTCTGGGTTTAGAGTCGTTTGTCTGTAAACAAAAAAAATTAACGACCCTTTTTGACCTAGCATAAAGAGTCGTCAGTGTTTATCACACAAACCTAACGATTTTTCATAACCTGGAAAAGTTGCAGGTTTAAGTCGTCATTGGTAGTTCCAATTCAATGACGACTTTGAAGAGTCGTTAATGAATCCAAACCCCGACTATAACGACTCTCACACTGACTAGTTCCATAGTGACCATCAATCGACCCCTTGGAGCACCATTCAGACAATTTCAAGAGTATATGAGGTTTACCTGATTGTTTTGAGGTGCGGGTTCTTCATTTGGAGTATCGGTTCCTTCATTTTGAGCAGTAAGATCTTCATTTCCACCATTAATCATGGCTTCCTCCATTAACATCTCTTCATCAAACATCCAATCCATAGGATTATTAGAGACAATCTCACCATCAACACAATCATGGTTATTGTTTGAACTAAGGTGTCAATGGGCACTGCTACTCGCATTCTAACCAGGACACTCCGCCTAATTGGGTGGGCTCGGTCCTAAAGTTGGACCCATTAGCCACTTAAGACCCTGGCGGTAATTACCCGAATAGACCCGCTTTATAACGGTCCAACCAGTCCTACCCGATTACCATTCATGTAATGGGTACCCGTTTATTTAACCTTTTGATCATTTTTTTAGCAAAATTATAGGTATTTTGCTAGTTTTGGCTTTGATTTTTTTGATTTTTGATTTTTTTCTTACATTTAATCTTTATTTAGTACATTAATAAAGAAATAATAATAAATTTTATAAAAATAATTTATATTCAAGTTAAAAAAAGAGAAATAAATTAAGATTTTAATAGTTTTTTTAATACTTAATAAAAATCAGGACTCGACGGTATTTGGGACTTTAAACGGGTCCAGTTCAGGCCAACACATTTGGAACCTGGACCTGAACCAGTGAGGACAGGGAATCGATGTTAATATGCTTGGTAAGGTTGCCATGTACTACCCGGGAGGACCCGGACCCGTTGACAGCCCTAGTTTGAACCTTCACCAACCTCATTCCCTCCACTTGAATCACTCATTTCTAAAAAACCTAGTTTTCCCTCTCAAAACTCTTCTTTTTCTTCTCAAAACAAAAAAACCCAAAACTAAAATTTCCCCAAATTTTAATCTCAAAACCTGATTTTTATCTAAACAAAATTATCACACTAATCAACTTAATTAAATCTTAATACTAATCACTCAGGAGCATTTTAGCCATTTAGAAAATATTTTTATAAGGGGTGACCCAAATTAGGATTGGGTGACCTTTTTTTTTGTCCTCTAGCGCTTGGCCCCAATTAAAATGTTCGGTCCCCAATCAAACTAGGTTAAAAAAGCAGCAAGGAGCAATTCTCAGATAAGAAAATTATAGGATTATAATTTTATAGTTTTCCTCCTCCCAATTAGCATGTGATAAATAGTGCGTCTGAAAGAGCTACTTTATTTAGGTCATATATATATATATCAAATAGTTCCTCCTCCCAGCAATACTGGAAATTAATCTCGTCTGGAGAGGTCTCAAATACTGGAAATTAATCTCGTCTTATCAAAAAAAAAAAAAAAAAAAAATTTCTTCTTGAATCCAAACAGCAGCGATCTCTCATCTTGTACCTCTAAGGTAAGAGCAATTACTTACGTTTCTTTTTATATATCACTTGATTTTATTTGCTTGCCCTAGCATCTCTCGAATCAGTAAAATGGAATTTTAAGTATATTATTAATCCCTAGAAATCCCAAATTGAAACCTCAGAGATTTAGCTAATTTTAAGATTTTCTCATCTGTGATCTTGTTAGGTAGGAATTCTTGCATTTGTGGAGTATGGACAATCAAACTCCAATTTCTGCAGAAGAGCCAAGTCCATCAGAAGAATTTAGAAACTGGCTTGAGTTGCCTTCTGATGTTATATTTCATATATTTCTGAAATTAGGAGCTATTGATATCTTATTTGCGGCTCAATCAGTATGTTCTATGTGGCGAAAAGTTTCCAAAGAGCCTCTGCTGTTTCGTTCTATAGACATGCGTACTAGGTCAGAATTGTTCGATGATGGCATGTACGATGTGGAAAAGATGGCAAGAGAAGCTGTGGATAGGAGCTGTGGCCAGTTGGTTGAGTTCTCTATGGATGATTTTGGTACCGATGAGCTCTTAGCTCATATTGCTGATATGTAAGTGAATTTGATCTGTCAGTTTGTTTTGTTCTGGATTAGGTTATTGACTAAGGTAACAAACATAATAGAATAGTAAAGATGACTAGTTGGAAAAAAAGAACATTTACATTATTTGATCTGGGTTATTTGTTGTTAGGTCCGGGCCTTGATTTGTCAGTATACATTTTAGAACAACTTTAATGACAGTATATAAGAGAGTTAGTATAATGCATTTGATCTGCCATTTTATGCTCTTAGAATTATAGGTCAACCTTGGGTTCAAAAAGCCTATTAGTTACGGTGTGTACTTTATTTGTTAAATTTAAGTTTTCGTTGTTTGTGGTGCACCACTCTTAGCATGGTTATCCGTTGTGTAAGATTTATCCTTTGATCAATCCTTTTTCTTGAAAATACTTTGGGGTACTTGGAACAAACATCTTAAAATAGTAAAGATTACTACTTGGAAAAAAACATTTACATTATTTGATCTGGGTTATTTGTTGTTAGGTTTCGGGTCTTGATTTGTCATTATACATTTTAGAACAACTTTATAGACACTATAAGGAAAAAGAAAACTTCATCTCCAACCCACCTGCATTTTTACCTAGCCATCTCTTATTTTCAAATGTATAAATGGTTTTATTTCGTATTTATTGACCCGAAAAAATATCAAATTTACCTTTTTTCTGCCGGAAACTCTACTGTTCTTCTGACTGAATTATGAAATTGGGGTAGATTATTTCAGTAATGGCCTAGGCTCTAATGGAACCAATCTCTCAATTAATCCTTCAGATTGACCTTAGATTTTGGTTTCAGGAATTTGGGGTTCATTCCATGATATTACGGGTCATTTCTGAAATTGGCAGTGTGATATACGGAGCTCATAATCGTTCCATTTGATGTGTGATTTTTTTTTTTTTTTTTTTGAAGCATACTTGATAATATGATTAAGTGGGTTGGTTTTTTGGTTTGGGGTTTATCTATTTTTCATTTGAAATCATGCTAAATTTGAGCAACACTTCACTGTTCATGGCTTTGTGTTTGAGTGATTTTTCGAAGTTTCAAATTCTACAATATCTTTGGTAATCTTACTGTTTATGGCTTTGTGATGATTATGCTGTTCATTGCCATATTCTTGACAGTAGGTGTAATCTCAGTGGATGGCTAAACTACATAAATCATGCTCTAGACTACATGATTGTCAAACATTAAAAACAATTGTATGTTTTGATAATTTGAGTGTTTACATCTTGTTTTTTGTTCTTGTTCCCATGATTGAATTCGATTATCTGATACTTGAAATTTTAGATAATGTAAAGATTTTTTTTTTTTGGTTATTTTGTATGATTAGTATTGGTCAAACATGATTGATTCAAAGTAATGTACATGATACTAAGTTTGTAACTCGCTTCCCGGTGGCTCGTGAAAAGAAGGAAAAAAAATCTCAGTTGGAAAAAAATGGAAGAAAGAAATCGTTGTAGTTTTAATTTTTTAAGAAAAGATGACTAGGATTGGTAGACATCCTATATGTGAACCTTTAGAACAAGAGGTCGAGCAAGAGGATGTCTACTCAAAACTATGCCATGTCATCTCACGTTGGTCATAGAGGTTAGGGTTGGAGAAAGATTTTAGGGATTTTGGATGTGTCTCTTATGTGTACAAAAACATTTTTTTCTCACACGTTCCGTTGGAGAAGCTTTAATGATTTGTTTTTCAGGTCTGGTGAATTGAGATGTCTTCGGCTTGTATCTTGCCATCAAGTTATGGGTGAAGCGTTGTTTGCCATGGCCAAGAAAGCTGTCATGCTGGAAGAACTTGAAATATGCTATTGTTCTCTCTCAGAGGATACACTTACAGCTGTTGGTAATGCATGTCCTCAGTTAAAGTCGTTGTGGCTCCACCGTCGAGGCTACAGGCGGCCGCACATAGAGTGTGATGATGAGGCACTAGCCATTGCAGGGAACATGCCTGAACTGCGTCATCTTCATCTTTTTGGGAATAAATTGACAAATGTGGGCTTGAAGGCCATTCTCGATGGCTGCCTGCACCTTGAATCTCTGGACCTCCGCCAGTGCTTCAACGTTAATTTAGAAGGGGATCTACTGAAGAGTTGTAGAGACAGGCTTATAAAAGTAAAGCTCCCTAATGACTCCACTGATGACTGTGAATTTGATGCTGCAATCGATGATAGATCTTATGAATTTCCTGAGGGCAGCTGCTACTCCGAATTAGATCAAGGAATATTCAGTGACGATGATTTCGGCTACAACCCAAGCATTGATTACGATCAATACGACCCAGACTTGATTTATGACAATGAATTTCCCTTCGACCAAGACTACTATGATTAGTTCTGTAAAGTATCATTTACTAACTTTTGGTTTATGACTGTGAATGGGTGTCCTCTTAAGAAATGTTTTTTTTTTTTTTTTTTTTTTTTGACCAGTGTCACTTTCTTGTCTCTTAGATAGATTTCTTCATTGTATCAAATGATGTTTTCAGTTCTGGACTCTGGAGTACCTTTTCTTATGCTAGTCTAGCTCCTTGTAATAATTTGTGTTCTTTCAACTTCTCCAAGTTTTAGTGTAACAGATATCCTGTTTTAGGAACAATGAGGGCTCTGAGTCGTGGCTACAGGTATCCACACACAGAGCGTGAACATGAGGCACTAGCCATTACAGAGAACATGCTGGTCGTCTTCATCTTTTTGGGAACAAATTGATCAATGTGGACGATAGTGAAACTGACCTATCATTAGTTTGGTGAAGTTTTGACAATGACCAGAGTGAACGAGTGTCTTCTGACGAAATGGCTGTGAATTTTTGACTAATGTCTCTCTTTCTCGACTCTTTAATTTTTCTTTTGCTTCATTTTGCCAAATGGTGTTTTGAGTTTTGGAGTAGTTGTGTTGGTGTAAAATGGAACTCATTGGTTTAGTAAGTTTTTTCGACCTAGGCGGTCAGCACCGCCACTGCAGTAGTAGTGTCTGTTAAATTGAAAGCACAAGATGGATAAAATAGAATAATAGATTGCAAAATGGAGTAATTTGTTGTGATGCAAGTTCTCGGCCAAAATAGAGTTCTTTCTGGTGTACGCCTGTTTAGCTTTTGCTTGCCTTCAGTTCGGACGTGGGATTCCTAACCGTATGCGGGCTAATCAAAATGTTCGGCACCATCGCAGCGATTTTCTAACAATCCAGAAATAGTTGGCACCTAAGAAATTTAGGCACGTTGGCCCATTTATCACACGTGTTTACAAAAGTGGCACCATGTTGGTAATTCTTGGTCCTCCCCAGCGGTAAATGGGTGTTTGAGAGGTCTCCAACAGATTTTCTAACCACACAAGATTTTCTGAACCAAAGCAGCAGCAGCATTTCTTTAACGGAAGTACGTTCCAATTTATCTATGACACACTTGAAACTTCCTAGAAGTGTTAGTGAACTAGCACGACTCCTTTTAACAGCTTCGTAAAGGGGCACATCCATCTTTCTTAACCACTGTCATTGTGGAGATAACGCCATTTGCACCTAGAATTTGTTTTATCGGAAAAATAACCAACTTGTAGACCGATCGACAAACATATTTTGCTAAAACGGCATAGTTTGGTTAGAATAATTTGCCAGGGTGCGCCTTGTTTCGGTGCAGTTCATGCATGCGGCGCGTTTTTCCAACATTTTCAAAACTAAGTGGACTTGTCGAGGCACAAACGATCACTATTCCAAAATGACAATAAATGGATAATGGAAATTTTTCTTTTTGTTTATTTCCAAGGCAATTCGTTCTTGGTAGTAACAACCACTTCATTCTATTCTTCTTTTCATATTGAATGTTGACTAGAGAAGATTGGCGGTTCAATTTTTAATGGTTAGAAGTTGAAGAAGTTAAAGCAATTCTAAGAGCTCTATAAATACTAGTAAAACCTCATTAACATTCTTTCTCACAGCCAGCAGCAGCATTTCTCTTGATCTGTATAAGGTGGGAAATTAAATTCATTTGAAGAACATATTTCTTATAAAATCTAATTTTTTTCTTTCTCTTTTGTTATTTTCCAGTGTAGGTGAGAAATCTTGCATCTGTGGAGGATGGATTGCATTCTGAACAATCAGATTCCGATTTCATCAGAAGAAGTTAGAAACTGGGCTGAATTGCCTCATGATGTTCTATCTCATATATTTCTTAAATTAGGGGCAATTGATATCTTACTTAGTGCTCAATCAGTATGTCCAACGTGGAGAAAAGTTTCCAAAGAGCCTTCGTTGTTTCGTTCTATAGACATGCGAAACAGGCCGGATTTGGTCAATGGTAAAACGTACGATTTGAAAAAGCTGGCAAGAGAAGCTGTGGATAGGAGCTGCGGCCAGTTGGTTGAGTTCTCCATGGACGGTTTTGGTAACAATGAGCTTTTAGCATATATTGCTGATAAGTAAGTGAACTGCATATATTAATCTGTTTTGAATTTTTCAAGGTCTTTTTTAGGTTTATACTACTGTTGTCATCCAAATAAGCATATGAATGTTCTTTGATCCTGGCTATTGTTAAGTTGAGGTAGTACAGTTCATTTCTTAGAACGCTGGGTTAAAAATGTTCCGTTTTCAGGTCTTGTGAATTGAGATGTCTTCGGCTTGTATCTAGCTATGAAGTAAGGGGTGATGCATTGATGAACATGGCCAAGAAAGCTTTCATGCTGGAAGAACTTGAAATATGCCATTGTTCTCTCTCAGAGGATACACTTATAGCTGTTGGTAATGCATGCCCTCAGTTAAAATCGTTGCGGCTCAACCGTCCAGGCTACAGGCGGCCACACATAGAGTGTGATAATGAGGCACTAGCCATTGCAGGGAACATGCTTGAGTTGCGTCATCTTCAGCTTTTTGGTAACAAATTGACTAATATGGGCTTGAAGGCCATTCTCGATGGCTGCCTGCACCTTGAATCCCTGGACCTCCGTCAGTGCTTCAACGTTAATCTAGAAGGGGATCTACTGAAGTTTTGCAGAGATAGGCTTATTAAAATAAGGTTCCCGAATGACTCCTCTGATGATTGTGAGTTTGATGATGAAAATGAAGTTGGATCTTCTGAGGAGGGCTATTACGACAGTGACTATTTTTATGACTTTGACTTCGGATACGATTAGTGACCCGAATGAAACTCAAGGATGGTTTTTGGAGTTTCTTTGACTACTGTCTCTTACTCTTATTTTAGTTAGATTTTTCTTGTTCTTCATTTTATCTAATGGTTTTGGAGTTTCGAATTCTTTTTCTTTGGAGAGTATGGCCTCTATATGCCATTTCTGTTCTAATTTATCTATGAAACACTTCAAACTTACAAGTTAGTGAACTAGCACGACTCCTTTTAACAGATTGATTAGTCTGTCACTTTATGCTTACAAGCCTAATGATTGTCTTTCACTATCATTGTGAAGAAAACGCTATTTTATCGGCAGAATAATCAACCTAGGAGGAAAAGGCACTGGAAGAGTTGACCGACAAACATATTTGCCACCTCGTTTGGGTGCATTTCATACACGTACCGAGAACACACAAACAACATCCCTACCATCAAATGGCGCGTTTTCCAATTTTTTTCAAAAACCATCCATAGATCTAAAACCTCATTAAGCTTCATTTCCACAGCAGCAACAGCATTCCTAATGAGAGATCCCAAGTGATTTGTGTAATTTCAAAAAAAAATTCTTTTTTCTAATTTAGGGTAGGGGGATTCTTGCATTTGCGGAGGACGCCTCCCACAAATAAAAAATTTCATCAAAAGAATAAGAAGAAGAAGTTAGAAATCATTGACAATCAAACTCCGATTTCATCGGAAGAAATTAGAAATTTGGTTGAATTGCCTCCTGATGTTCTATCTCTTATATTTAGGGAATTTACCTAAAACTATGACTAAAATGCCATTTTTTCCAAAAGTGTGACCAAATTGAAAATTCTTCTAAAGTGTAACCATGACCGGTCCAATGTATTATATGCCCTAATCTTTTACATAAATACCGGATTTTTTCCTTAGATATTTCCACTGACCTCCATTGTAAAAGAATCGGAACTAGATTTGTGAAGTTAACATAACCGATGAAGAAGAAGAGAGTATCTTCTAAAACCTTAGAATATTAGGGTGTTTACCTTACTAAGAGTCAGTTTGGGAGCTTGGAAATGGGGTAAAATAGCCAAGGATAATGTATCTTACTTTAATTATGATAACCTTGAGATTGATAAATTTTAGTGTTGTTTGTCTAAAATTCTACCCAGTCTTGGATTAACTCAATTTGTGTGTGTTTCACACTCAATCCAGTAGTATATTAACCTTGAAAGTCAGATGAACTAATTCTAAACTTGTTTAGAAGTGTGGCAAATCGGTTTCAAGGTTGTAAGTATGAAAGAGGACTTACAAAGTAAGGATGTCGACATACTTTGAACATGTCAAAGAACGCTTAATCTTTAATTGTTCAAAGTTATTCTTAATTGGGCCGATTTGAGTGCGAATGGAGGTCCTTTATATGGCCACTTTTTGTAAATCTAAGTGATCAATTACTACAAAAAGATTGAGAATGGTCCATGTTGAAAACCAAAATATCCCTCTTTAACCCAATTATTATAACTCATGCTGGTATCCTATCTTTCAGGGTATAATTGGAAAGCAAACTTTTAATATAACATATCTAAAAAATGTGCCTTGAATTTACATAAATTTTATCTTGTTGGAAAGCTAATAAAAAATCTATCCAACAGCACAAACAACAATATCAAATTTAGAGTTTTTATGAAAATTTCGAGGTATTTATCATTTTAGCGACAATTTTAGAAAATTTAATGTATATTCATTATGCAAACCACCAAAAGATACATAATACTTTATGAAGCAAAATTTTGGTTTATGCATCAACTAATTTTCAATTCAACTAATAAAACGATGTACCTCCTCCGCTTCAAGAAAAATGATACTTTAATTTTAGGCACAATTCTCGAAAATTGAATGGATAGCCATTATGCAACCACCACAAAGGATGCATAACCCATCATGCAACCATATTTTGGTTTATGGATCGGCTCAATTTTCCGCTTCAAAAAGTGATACTTTCACAACCCGTTTAGGGGGGAAACTTTCATCGTTTCGGGAAAAGTGATATTTTCAAATTTCCGAGTGATACTTTACCGGTTTAAAAGTGATACTTTTCTCCAAAGAAGCTGAAAGTATCACTTTTCTAAACTAAGCAAAGATTACTTTTTCGAAACTATAAAGAAGACTGAGATTTAACCCCATGTTGGATTCTTTTTGGTTTGCCCTCCCACCGTGTCAACGGTTGTACTAGTAGCTAAAGGAAGAAAATTCTGGATCGAATAAAATAAATTGAGAATCTTTTATTTAAGGTTTTTAATTTTATTTTTGGAAAATGAAAATTAGTAATGTGCATTTGCTAGTTGGAGATTTTCAAGAAATTTTGGTCATTATTTGGATAAAGCATTTCGTGGAATTATGGAAACCGAATTTGGAATATATTGCATATCTTGAGAATATTTTGTGCTTTTGGAAATTCCTTGGTGTCCAAACTTCCTTTGGTCTATAAATATGAAAGTTTGCATTTGAGCAAACTAACTCAGAGACAAACAAAACTATCTCAGTTGTGGTGCACCGGTGAAGCCGCCTATTTCAGAGGAGAAAACCTAATTAGGCGAAATCTCTTACTACCGTATGACGCTGGGTTAAAGATTTATTTGGGATTGAGAAGCTCTATTAGTACCGTTGGTGGAAACTAGATAATTGAGGTTTATCTTTTATTTTCATTGATTTGATTGACTAACGGTGGTTGAACTTTGATTGCATCGTAGTTTGTTTATGCTTGAGAATTTTCTCTTCCGATATAAGATTCACTCTAAACTAGATCGAAGTTTCAAGGGATCTTTAGATCGCTTGTAGATCTAAAGATGTCTTGTGATAATCCATTTTTAATGACTGCCTGTGTGTGATTGATCACAAGAGATTCAAGTTGATTGTGTGCGGTGTTTATCAAGATCTAGAAGACTTTGAAGATTTCCTCGATTTGAGTTCATAATCTTTGGTGTGCACAATACTTGTTTTGATAAAGAGGATCCAACTATAATAGGTTTATCCTTGTGGTAGATTAGATTGATTAGTTGTGTAGATGGCATCAATACAATTCTTTGTGATTAAAAGTATTGATTGCAAAAATTTAACAATTACTTTTGGTAGTTGATGATAAGATAGATCTAAGAATGCAAAAGGAGTTTATTGAGATAAACAGTAAGAGCCTTTTTTGTCGAACTCACATCACTTGGTTGAAAAGAGTTGATACCAAATAGATTTGTTGTTCCTTTTTAATTTGCTTGGAATACTAACCAAAGGAATTGTTCCAAGTCGTGACTTATTACAGCCTGAGGCGTGGAATACAGATTTTAACTAGGTGAACTATATGTTTAGTTGCTGTTTTCTCAACTATACGTAAGTATAAACGCTTAATCATGAGAGAAATTCACCTGACAAGGTCCCGTGGTTTTTCCGCATTTCATGCTTTCCTCGTTAATAAAATCTTGATGTCATTTACTTTTATTTTTCTCAATTATAATTGTTGTTATTATAATTTAAAGTAAATTACAATAAACGTTAAGTCCTATTTACTGATAGTAATCCTATTTGTGTTTGGTTAAGTTCAACCATTTATCAAGTAAACATACTTTGTTGTTGCATTGTCTCGCTCTTGTATCCATAATAATCATGGTTATCTTGTTGTCATATTGTCTCTATATCGTATCCATGTACGATCATAATAAGTGTGAACCATTTGTTGATTGTCTCGACTCACCCATAGGCAATCACTTCTAGAAAGGACTTATAGTGAAAGTTTTAGGTTGAGGTATATTTGGGTACCCTCGTCTTTTCAGGAGTTTAGTCCATACAAATTACCAAACGAATTATTGGGTGTGATTGTTCATGATTGATAAGCGCTGATACTAGGGCTGTCAATGGGGTACCATTACTACATTACCGGAATCGGACCCGCCTAATTTGAGTCAGGATTCTGGTCTAAAGTTGGACCCATTAGCCACTTAAGACCTGGGCGGTAATCACCCGAATAGTTTGATTCATAATCTGTGTCCAATAGGTCCCACTGGACGGTGCACTCGTAAATGGGTAATGGGCCCGCTATTTAACCTTTTGATCATTTTTTAGCAAAATTATAGGTATTTTGCTAGTTTTTGCTTTGATTTTTTTTTTTATTTTTGATTTTTTTCTTACATTTAATCTTTATTTAGTACATTAATAAAGAAATAATAATAAATTTTTATAAAAAATAATTTATATTCAAGTTCAAGAGAAAGAAATTAAGATTTTAATAGTTTTTAATACCTAACTGCAATCTTAATAGGATGCATTTGGGACTTTAAACGGTCCTATTTCCGCCAACACATTGCTGAACGTGACCCGAGGACCATGACCAACCGATGTTGATATGTCATCCGGGATTCAAGGCATGTATCTTACGAGGACCCCGGACCTGTCGTATAGCCCCAAATACTAAATTGATACCAACAATTGGAGATCAACCTATATCAATCGTGGTGGTTGTTGTACCGTGCTTTTTCAACCTAGCTAGCCTTGTATTCACGGCAGATGGTCTAGACTCTAGACACGTTGGCTCGGTAATCACACGCGGTTAAAAAATCAGCAGTGAGCTTCTGAACCTATGTTGTAGCACGCATAATAATTGCAAATTTGGACTCGTTCCTCCTCTCAGCGATAAGTGCCTCTGGAGAGATCTCGAATACAAATTAATCTCGTCTTGAATCCAAACAGCAGCAATCTCTCATCTTCTACCTCTAAGGTAAGAGCAATTACTTACGTTTTTTTTTATATCACTTGATTTTATTTGCTTGCCCTAGCATGTCTCTAATCAGCAAAAATGAATTTTAAGTATATTATTAAACCCTAGAAATCCCAAATTGAAACCTCAGAGATTTAGCTAATTTTAATAATTTCTCATCAGTGTTCTTGTTAGGTAGGAATTCTTGCATTTGTGGAGTATGGACGGTAATATGGACAATCAAACTCCAATTTCTGAAGAAGAGCCAAGTTCATCAGAAGAAATTAGAAACTGGCTTGAGTTGCCATCTGATGTTATATTTCATATATTTCTGAAATTAGGGGCAATTGATATATTTCAATCAGTATGTTCTATGTGGCGAAAAGTTTCCAAAGAGCCTCTGTTGTTTCGTTCTATAGACATGCGTAATAGGTCAGATTTGTTGGATGATAGCATGTACAATGTGGAAAAGATGGCAAGAGAAGCTGTGGATAGGAGCTGTGGCCAGTTGGTTGAGTTCTCTATGGATAATTTTGGTAGCGATGAGCTCTTAGCTCATATTGCTGATATGTAAGTGAATTTTATTTTTCAATAAATTTTTTTTGTGGATTAAGCAAGCTACTGACTAAAGTAACAAACACAATAAAGTTGTAAAGATTACTAGTTGGAAAATACAACATTTACATTGTTTGATCTGGGTTATTTGCTGTTAGGTTTCGGGCCTTTATTTGTCAGTATACATTTTAGAACAACTTGAATGACCGTATAGAAGAGAGGTCTTATAATGGAGGAGGTAGTACAGTGCATTTGACTGCCATTTTATGCTCTTAGAATATAGGCCAACCTTGGGTTCAAAAAGCCTAGTAGTTACAGTTTGTACTTTATCTGTTGAGTTTAAGTATTCGTTGTTTGAAGTGCACCACACTTACAAGTTTGATCAAACCTGTTTTGGAGCATGGCTATCCATTGTGTAGGATTTATCCTTTGATCAATCCTTTTCTTAAAAGTACTTTGGGGTACTTGAACATTCTTGTGTACAAATGAAGTCCCCAGATGTTGGCCAAATTGCAGATGAACCAGTGATTTCTTTTTATGATATAATAGTTCACCAAATGGATATAAATCTGATCAGTCACCTACCGATAGGAAAAATTGACTTGTTCTGCAACTCCCTCAGTATTAATGATTTGTTTTTCAGGTCTGGTGAATTGAGATGTCTTGGTTTGTATCTTGCCATCAAGTTAGCGGTGAAGCATTTCTGCCATGGCCAAGAAAGCTGTCATGCTGGAAGAACTTGAAATATGCCATTGTTCTCTCAGAGGATACACGATAGTTGGTGGTAATGCATGCCTCGGTTAAAATCAACTGCACCTCAACCGTCGAGGTTACAGGAGGCCACACAGAGAGTGTGATAATGAGGCACCAGCTTGCGTTGCAGGGAACATGCCTGGACTGGGTCATCTTCATCTTTTTTGGGAATAAATTGACCAATGGGCTTGAAGGCCATTCTCGATGGCTGCCTGCACCTTGAATCTCTGGAACCTCCGTCAGTGCTTCAACGTTAATCAGTAGGGGATCTACTGAAGAGTTGTAGGGACAGGCTTGTAAATTAAAGCTCTCAATGACTCAACTGATGACTGTGAATTTGATGCTGCAATTGATGATAGATCTTACAATTTTCTGAAGGCTACTCTGATCTCCAGTTTGGACTATTCAGTGACGATGAATTCGGGCTACGACCCAATCTTGGTCTTTACCTAATTTCACCTGGACTTTATGATTAGTTCTGTAAAGTATCATTTACTAAGTTTTGGTTTGACTGATTGTATCAAATGGTTTTGATTTTTTCATCTCTTTCTTGTCTCTTGGATTTCTTCATTGTACCAAATGATGTTTTGAATGTTGAATACTTTTTCTTACGCTAGTGTAGCTCCCTATAATAATTTTTGTTCTTTTAATTTCCTCATCTGTTTTGGGAACAATACGCACTGAGTGAACAGACCGGTTGAGATACTAGTATAACATTTTCAAAACTAAGTGAACTTCGACTCACAGTGACTTTGGGATTTTTAAATCCTTTGACTTCGATTGTAGCAACAAATGTAGTTCCAACATATCTTGTCGAGGCACAAACGATCACTATTCCAAAATGACAATAAATGAGATTGGAAAATTTTTCTTTTTGTTTATTTCAAAGGCAACCACTTCATTCTATTCTTCCTTTCATGTTGAATGTTGACTAGAGAAGATTGAGAGTAATTTACTGGCGTTTCAGTTTTTAATGGTTAGAAGTTGAAGAAGTTAAAGCAATGATCTTAGAGCTCTATAAATATAGTAAAACCTCATTAAGCTCCTTTCTCACAGCAGCAGCAGCAGCAGCAGCAGCAGCAGCATTTCTCTCTATCTGCCTAAGGTGAGAATTCTTGCATCTGTAGAGGATGGATTGCATTCTGAACAATCAAACTCCAATTTCTGCAGAAGACCCAGGTTCATTAGAAGAAGTTAGAAACTGGCTTGAGTTGCCTCATGATGTTCTATCTCATATATTTCTCAAACTAGGGGCAATTGATATCTTACTTAGTGCGCAATCGGTATGTCCTATGTGGAGAAAAGTTTCCAAAGAGCCTTCGTTGTTTCGTTCTATAGACATGCGGAATACGTCGGATTTGTTCGATGGGCAAAATGTACGATATGGAAAAGCTGTGGATAGGAGCTGCGGCCAGTTGGTTGAATTCTCTATGGATGGTTTTGGTAACAATGAGCTGTTAGCTCATATTGCTGATAAGTAAGTTGCATATGAATGTTCGTTGATCTGGATTGTCTGTTGTTTTGATCTGGATTATCTGTCGTTAGGTTGAGTCAGTACAGTTCATTCCTTAGAACACTGGGCTAAAAATGTTTTGTTTTCAGATCTTGTGAATTGAGATGTCTTCGGCTTGTATCTAGCTATGAAGTAAGGGGTGATGCACTGATGAACGTGACCAAGAAAGCTGTCATGCTGGAAGAACTTGAGATACGCCACTGTTCTTCTTAGAGGATTTACTTATAGCTGTTGGTAATGCATGCCCTCAGTTAAAAACATTTGCGGCTCAACAGTCGAAGCTACAGGGGGCACACTTAGAGAGACTCACTGTGATAACGAGGCACTAGCCATTGCAGGGAACATGTGCCTGAACTGCGCTCGTCTTCATCTTTTTTGGCAATAATTTGACCAATGTGGGCTTGAAGGCCATTCTCGATGGCTGCCTGCACCTTGAATCTCTCGACCTCCGTCAATGCTTCAATCTTAATCTAGAAGGGGATCACTGAGGAGTTAGGGTGACAGGCTCACCAAAATTAAGACTCCCGAATGACTCCACTGATGACTATGAATTTGATGATGCAATCGAAGTTGATTCTTCAATGAATTCTCTGAGCGCAGCTACTTACTGATTTCAACTCTGACAATGATTCCAGCTACTTCTCTGATTTCAACTCAGAACCCTACTACAATCCATTATTAGATTTCAGTTATTACGACCCAGACTTGACTTATGACAATGAAGCGCCCTTCGACCCAGACTATTATGTTTAGTTCCATAAAGTATCAGATACTAAATTTTGGTCACTGACTGAGTGAATGGGTGTCCTCTTAAGAAATGGTTGTATTTTTCTTTTCGACTACCGTTTCTTTTTAGTTAGATTTTGCTTTTGGTTTATTGTATCAACTTTTTCAACTGTTTCTTATGCAAGTTTTTTCAACTTTGTTATCTGTTGAACGGGCAAACATTTCCGGCCTAAAGGATCAATCGCAGTCAAATAGAGTATTGCTTGTTCTTGGCCAGATACAATTCTATTTGTACATATCTGTCTAATTTCCAGACCATAGCAGCGGGAACCTAGTCATGTGGCTCGGTGTCACACGTGGTTAAAACCATGGTTTCCAAACTCGAACCCTCTATATTACAGTATTTTAAGAAACTCCCCAAGCAATAAATACGTTTCCCGAACACATAAATAGTCTCTGCCTGGGAAAATCCGTGCAACCACAATTTCCTGAAACACATAAATACGTTTCACGAAGCAGCAGCAGCAGTTATCTTTTGATTTACTCCCAACCTCGAGAGAAATCATGGATAATCAAACTCTGCTTTCATCGGAAGAAGAAGTTAAAAATTGGTCTGAATTGCCTCATGATATTGTCTCATATATTTCTGAACTTAGGCGCTATAGATATCTTATTTAATGCGCAGTCAGTCTGTTCAGTATGGCGGAAAGTGTCCAAAGAGCCTTCGCTGTTTCGTTCTATAGAAATTTCTTTAGATATGCAGAATAGGTGGAGACATGCAGGTTTATTTGAAGATCGGCTGTACCAGTTGGAAAAACTGGCAAAAGAAGCAGCGGATAGGAGGAGCTGTAAGCGAATAAGTGGGAAAATTTGCTCCAGGATAACATGTACCATATCAAAAGAGGGCGAAAGAAGCAGTTGAAAGGAGCTGCGGCCAGTTGGTTAAGTTTTCTATGGAGCGTTTTGACAGTGATGAGCTTTTAGCTTATATTGCTAATAAGTAGGTGAAATATAACTCTCAATTTGTTTGGTTTTGTCGCTTACATTTTCGAACAACTTAATGACAGTATAGCCTTAATTATCTGTTTTCAGGTCTGGTTCCTTAAGATGTCTTCGGCTTGTATCTTGCGACAAAGTTGAAGGAGGATGCATTGTTAACATGGCCAAAAAGCTGTCCTGCTGGAGGAACTTGAAATATGCCACTGTTCTTTCTCAGCGGATATGCTTAAAACTGTTGGGAAAGCATTGCCTCAGCTAAAATCATTCCGGCTTAATCGAGGCTACAGGTTTCACACAGAGACGTGACGATGAGGTACTAGCCATTGCTTGCAGAGAACATGCCTGAGAGCTGCGTCGTCTTCATCTTTTGGGAATAAATTGACCAATGTGGGGTTGAGGGCCATTCTCGATGGATGCCTGCACTTTTTGAGTCTCTCGATCTACGTCAATGCTTCAACGTTAATCTAGAAGGGATCTACTTAAGAGTTGTAGAGACAAGCTTATAAAACAAGGCTCCCAAATGACTCCACTGATGACTACGAATTTGATGCTACAATCACATATGGATATTATGATTTCTCTGGGAGTGACTACAAGGATTTTAACAAAATTTCAGGAAGATACCTCCCAGACAACTATGATGAAGACGACATATTCGATTAGTTTCATACTAACTTGATTAGTGAGTGAGTGAATGGTTGTCCTGTGATGAAAAGGTTGTGATTTCTTTGACTACCGTATCTTTGATCATCATTTATTAGAGTTCTCTTTTTCTTCATACTATGAAACCTACGATGACTCATAAGACAATGACAGTAACTCGTACTACTATGACCATCCCTACGAGTCTACGACTCCGGATTATGTATGAGATTAGTTTCGTTAAGTTTCAGAATTTTCTGATCGGAAAATATGATTAGTTTTGTTAAGTTTCTGAATTTTCTGATCAAAAAGAAAAAAATTTAATTTTTGGGCTGGGAAAGAGTCTGGTAGTCCAGTGCAAACTTTTGAGATCCAATAGCTAATTTCCATAGGCCTTATATGCGATTCAATGCGGGCTAATGAAAATGTTTGCCACCAATTAACGACCAGCGAACGATTTTTCTAACAATTTCGAAATACTTCGAGTATTTGTTTGCACCTAAAATTTAACGTAAGGGGCGTTCACCTTGTATACAAAAGTGGTTTCTAGCTTTAAACTACACGGATATGGCAAAAGGTTACTTGAGAGGTCTCCATCTAGGCACATAAGCTTGGTTAAGAATAATTTGCTAGGGTGCACCACGCCACCACCTCATTTTTGGTTGCAAAGGTGGTGCGTTTCCAACAGTTCCAAAACTAACACTGTGACTGGGATTTCCTGAACGTATCAAAATGGTTCCAACGTATCTTGTGGAGGCACAAACGATTTAGTATTCCCCAATGACAATTAATGAGATTGGAAATGTTTCTTTGTTATTTCTAAGATAAATTCGCTCTTGGTTGTAACAACCCTTCATTCTACTTTGTTGACTAGGAAGATTGAGAGTAATTAACTGGCGTTTCGTTTCAATTCTCAGAAGTTGAAGCAATTCCAAGCTCTATAAATACTAAAACCTTATTAAGATTTCTTTTCAGCAGCAGACATTTCTCGCCACCTGAATAGAATTACTTATGATCACTGGTATCCCTATAATTCCGTATCTATCACCAGTATTACTCTTCAAAATAACGTCAAGAAATTCGCTTTTTCTTTCCCTAACTAATTTGGGAGTTCTGGGAGGATGGATTATATTATGACAATCAACTCGATTTCAACAAAAGAACCTGCAGCTTCATTAGGAAATTGAAACTGGCTTGTTATATGATGTTCTCTCCCTTATTTTCCTTAAATTAGGGGCAATGATATCTTTACTCAATCAATGTGTCCAACCTGGAGAAAAGATTTCAAAGAGTCGCTGTTTCGTTCTATGAACATGAGGAATAGGTTGGATTTGTTTGATGGTAACAGAGTACGATTTGGAAAAGCACAAGAGAAGCTGTGGATAGGAGCTGTGGCCAGTTGATTGAGTTCTCGTGGGCGATTGGAATGGCGATGAGCTTTTAGCTTATATTGCTGAAAAGTAACTGAAACTATGCATGTTTGTCTGGTACACATATGGAACTACAACCAGATAAATGGACAGATTCGCATTTCAAATTAAGCAACGTCACTTTACTAATGATTTATTTTCAGGTCTGCTGAACTGAGACGCTCGGTTTGTATCTAGCTATCAAATTAGCAGTGACGCATTGATTAACATAGCCAAGAAAGCCGTCATGCTGGAAGAACTGAAAGCACAATTGTTCTTTTCAAAGGATACGCTTAAAGGTGTTGAAGATACATGCCTCAGGTAAGATCGTTCGCTCAACAGTCGAGGCTACTGCCGGCGACTAGGCATGAGTTTGATGATGAGGTTTTAACCATTGCAGAGAACATGCCTGAACTGCGTCATCTTCGTCTTTGGCAATAATTTGACCAATGTGGGCTTCGAAGGCCATTCTCGATGGCTGCCTGCACCTAGAATCTCTGACTCCTATCACGTCAATGCTTCAACGTTAATCTAGAGGGGATCTACTGAGAGTTGTTGCGACGGGCTCATAAAATTAAGATTCCTAAATAGCTCCACTGGATGACTATATGAATTTGATGACTATGAATCGTCTGGGGACAACTACATCTGCTATGCTGATGTCGGCTTTCTGTATTCTATATTATTAACCACCGTATCTTGCTTCTTATTTATGATTTATAAAATATCTCGATGAATATGCTTAAAATTTTATTTATTTTAATGGGATTTTGACATGATTTTACTCAAATTTACATAAAACGTGATCTTCAACAAATGCAAACCTAAGTAGGAAGGTGCTCAAAATAAATACGAAGGTCTTGAAAGTTTGTTGGGCCATCTCTTGATTAATTTGGCTGCCATCTTTTTAGTTATACTTTAATTTTTTATCTTTAAAATAAATTCAAACCAATAAGAAAAAAGGAATCAATTTATCGTTATCAAAACAACAACCTAAAATACTGGCCTTTAGAATGATGAGAAAAGCATTACTATTACAAAAAAATCACCCATAAATAAGGATCTAAATAAAAATTCCACTTAGGATTTTTAGCACCAATACGCTTTTGGTGGAGATGTTTCGAATGGTTTTTGGAGTTTTAGGTTATATTTTTATGACATTATTATCACTACACAATTTTTATGGGTACAAATATGGACTAATTAATCTGCCATTATGAAATGTGATTGAGTAATAAATAGAGTTAAGTGTGCCCCTACTGGATTTATAGAGTATTTGTTGAGATTGAGTCCCTGTAACTAACTATGACTATGATTGCCATTTATGTGACTTTTGTATAAATATAAGCATAATCACTCGCCTCTTTATTGGTCATTAATACAATTCATTGTATTTTCTAGCTACGATTATCTAAGATGGTATCCATATTAGGTTAGGATCTTCCAAACATTTTAAAATTTCTTTCTTGATCATTTATCTCTAGATTTGATCTTTGATCAAATCATTACATAATATTTAAAATCACACAGAAATTTTCCACAAAAATAATAATGGACCAACAAAATTTATTAATTTATCGCGATATTAAATAATCGCATAAATTAATAATTATTAATTTAATGTTAGTGTTAATTTATTATTAATTTCCTCAAAGTCTTCATTTAATTTTTAAAAATCAAAAACAGAACCAATACACCTTTATTCAAGATACTAGTCTTTAGTGGAAGTAGTACAGCTAATTTCATGGATGAGATCATTAAATTCAAGTGAATCTTTAGATAATGAAGGCACTGGAAAATTGCAAAATATAATCAGTGGAATTTCTTTTAAACTACCTCTAGGAATATTATTACCGATTGGTTGATTGATCGAAGAAATAATTGAAGATGTCATGGGAAATCACCTAAAGTGATGATATGAATCAAACATGAAACTTCGAAAGAAAGCTACCAAAGTTAAAGATATCAATAGGTTTTTATTGCATCAGAAACAACAACACAAAAACTCTTCAAATGTTGAGAAAATTCCAATTTGAAATTCAATGTGACATCAATTAAGAAAACCAAGTCACTGATTGAATCATTCTTTACCAAATTAGCATAAATGTAAAACTAAATTTATATAACTTTGAAGAGTTATTAATTTATATATTGGAGGGACTGTAGAAAGCTCAAATTTTTTATTATTTTATAATTTAGCTAATTATTAATTTGAAATGTTATGCAAGACTCAGTAGAATTGTTAATTTATCGTGATTATTAATTTAGGATTAATTTCTGAGGGGTTCAATCACTTTGATCAACTTCTTTGTTTCTTTCAAGATCTACATTTTCTTGAATTTCTTGATATCATAAATGCTCCAAAAGTTTTAACTTTCGTCCTTCGATTAGCCGGCAATCAAATGATGATTCACGATGAAGGATGCATGGAATCAACTTTCGACTTCATTTACCAATATTGCAAACTTCATCTCTTTGAAGTTAGATCATTCAAATTTCTTATTGTGGAAGGATCAATTCGAGTCTGGCTCATCTAGTTGGATACATTTGAATATGTTTGATAGTGATCAAAACCTCTCTCGACAAATCACTTGCGGATGGTGCCAGGAGTTAAAAATCCATCTCGCTCTATCGAGAAAAGGTAGATCGCTTTTCAAGTCAAAAAACCATTTAGCTAATAACTCCGCTTCGTGATGTTCTAGGCTTAACTCACACTCGCGAAATATGGGAATATCTTAACAACGTTTACCACCAATTTTTCAGAACATGTTGATGAATCAACTTCCACTTTATCGATTAGGAAATAAATTACAGGAGTATTTACAACAAATTAAGACAATTATTGGATAATCTTACGAATAATTTCAATAATGAGTGAGTAATTTTGATATAAATCATATTCTCAATGGTCTTAATTAAATGATTATAATAATTTTATTTCACCAAAGGTGTGAGGTTCTTTTACTTTTGCCAATTAAGGCTGTAAAAATTAGAAATGTGGTCATCATAAGTTAAAAGATCAAGATTCAGGAAATGAATGTTTATGTTTATACTCAAATGTACGTAATGTATAACAAGAACACCAATTCGGTGGTGGAAAAGGAAGAAGAACAATAATAACAGAATAAGAGCAATTTAAAGAACAATATTTATTCTTCGCTCGATCTAGTGATGGTGGTAACAATTCTTCTAGAATGTTGGTGGTTATTTTGGTAAGAAGTTATGGTGGTGTAGTTCCTTAGGAAATGTTGACAGTTTTTCGAGCAATTAGAATAACTAGGGTTCTTTTGATTGATGCGTTGAGTGCTCCAGGATATAGGGGGCTGGACATTGGCGGATATTATTACTGAATATCTTTGATTGAAATTAATTTGATACTGTGCAAAGATCTTTTGCAGTGTTAGAGTTAATCATACAGAAGATGTTAATGCTTTGCAACTACATAGATGAATTCAGGATGCAATTGCTACGAATCACACTGACGTTGTTGATACTCTTTTATCAAACTTCTGCTCATTCAGTTCTTGAATCGTCATGATTGGCAATGGTGAGTTATTACCTATTTCTAAAGTTGGTGATGTTACTTCATCTGGCACTAAAGTAAGAACTTTAAATTACAATGGTGTTACACATCTGCAGCAAAGCTAATTTTCTTTCCGTTCCTACGAGTTACAAGAGAACACTCAATTACGTTTTGAACTACATACTTGGGTTTATACGATTAAAGGATGTTTATTTACCGGCAATTACTAGTTAAGAGCTCTTTTCAACAATACATCTATTAGCTCATTTCTCATCCTTGACCTCATGTTTTCATGCTTAAGTCCTTCTCTTTGTGGCACAATAAACATGATCATTCTTGTATTACACAAACTGCATTAGTTGAGTCAATAAAGCTTTCACGATGCCAAGTGTTAGGTCTGTCTGTAATTCTCTGTTCATTAGGCAAAGAACGAAAAATTGCCTTTTACTTTGTCTTCAAGTCTCTTTTATCATACAGGCTTGTTCCTTTTTGTGATGTATAGAATTAAATCCCACAAATTAATATTTATTGGGATTAAGTATTATATTGTCTTCATAGATGACGTAGGATATCATTAGTTTATCCATTGAAAGCTAAATGCGATGTCTTTGCTCTTTCAACACTTCAAACAAATAAATATGAAAATCTTTAAATTTCTCAAAATTGTTAATACTTCGATATGAAAGTTCCATAAGTGACCAAAGGTCCTTTAAACAATTTTGAACACTTGGCATACTCTCGATTGTCTTGTCCGCATACCTCTCATTAAAATATGGTTTAGGTACGAGGAGGAAACACTGAACATATTAAATGAGGTCTTACTTTGCTTTCAAGCTACGTTTTACCTAAGATTTTGGTATGATGCATACCCATTAACACACTATTTATCAAGCGAGTTGCCACAAAGCCCAACAAAATTTCGATCTCCATTTGAAGTTTAATTTCATAAATCTCATGACTTCACTTTTCTTAAAGTCTTTGGTTGAGCTTATTATCCATGACTACGGGAGCCTATAGAAAAGATATTCTAATCCTGCATTGTGTACCAACTTCAATGAGGTTATAGTTCCTTCATAGAAATTTCTAGATATTGTAGAGTAATATAAAAATTTATACTCTAAACATATGTTTTGATAAATTCCTTATGTTTCCTTTTCATCTAATTCATTATCTCTCATGATATCACGCTTCTTGGAAAACTCTCTCATCTCATTCTGGGGCTTGGCCAATTGAACAATTAGGTTCTCTTGCACCACATATAATTTTAATAAATGGTATTTTTGAGATCTCAATGTATTAGTAGACAAAGGTGCTAAGTTTTGTGCTAACAGTGTTGTTAAGCATCCACATCTACTTGTTTCAGGTTATATAACCACGACACGAACCTAAAAATTTTAAACAAGCTATGAAGATTCTCATTAGGTTTGCACAATGGAAAGAATAACATCAAGCTTTGAAGATCGTGCTTGGATTGGTGAAATATCATAAAGGCATGAATATTTTGGTTGTAGTGGGTGTGTAAAGTACAAAGTTAAAGTACGATGAATGGGTTGAAGAGATACCAAAAATGGCTTGTTGCCAAAGAGATACAATCGATTGGATGGAATTAATTATCTGAATATATGATCCGGTTGTTAAAGCACTACTATTAGAACCATTTTAACAATCGACTTCAAGGGTTGGCGATTAAAGCGTTGGATGTATAAATACACATTTACATAGTGGGATTAAATGAGTGTGTTTTTATGGAACAACCACCAGATTTCAAGTTGCATCTGAAAAGGATTATATACGTCATTGAAAAGTCTTTATGTGGTGAAACAAGCATAGAACTTGGTTCCGAAGATTACGTTAGCCTAACATTTGGTATGATTTATAGATCTAAAATGTGATCATTAAATTATTCTACTACAAGGCCGACAAGGTACTAATATACTTACTTCATATGTTGATGATATCATCTTGGTGGCCGATTCGAGCCACTTTGCTTACTTTCTCATTACCTTTGAGTAAGAATTAAAATGAAAATTTGGACCCTCATTATGTAGGGATTAAGGGACGGCGAGGTAATACACTAAATCTGTTGTAAACAAAGTCTGCCTTGGAATTATTGGTAAGGTAATGATATAGTTGATTGCAAACCATGTAGCCTCGATTCTAAAGGTCAAGGTGTTTGTGTTTGATGGTGATCCATCACAAAGATCAAAACCATTATAAACTTAGTTGAGATTCACTGTTATCTTCTTATGACTAGACAGAATATGGCAACCCTATGAGTTAACTATATTTCCCAATTTATGTATTAACACCTCATTTCAGGTTAGTTAAAAGAATGTTAAAGAGATTTCTTCAAGCGACTTAAATCTGGTATTGTTCTTAGTTAACCCGATATTTCTCTGATGTTATATTCTGATTGATTAAGTTGGTGCCTTGATTCAAGGAAGATACTTGAGGATCTCTTTGCCTGTAGGTTCTTATCTTGGACTTCTAAGCGACTTACGATTCTGAGATCTTAGAACAGGCGGAAGTATAAATCATGGCTATCTTTATGAGATGCTTTGGTTGTCTTACTTACTGAGGGTTAGGTGTAACCTTATGTGCCTTACTGATAAATCTTAGTGACGGTAGTCTAGCATGTAATCCTGTTTTCATGTAGAACTAAGCACGTTCAGATAGATCTCAATGGAGACAGTTTAGTGTGGTTATTATAATGGTTTGTTCCTTCCTTCTTGATTGGTGTTTTACAAAGGGGCTAGCTCTGATTTATTTGCAACTCTAGTTTCAAGCCCATGTATTTTATGTACTAAGCCAAGGGGAGTATAAAATATGATTAGTTTATCGGGTTAAAGTGTATTTATCAATGTAAGTGTTGTTAAATTAGGTCATATAGCTAACTACATTATAATGACATGTTTATGTCGAAGCTTTGTATAAATATCTCCAGGCAATCACTATGTATAGTAAATTTTATTTCTTTCTCTCTCTTATTTGCTCTCTTGCATATACAATTTCAAAAAACTCAAAAATTACCTCTTAACTTCTTCTTAATAGTTCTTTACAAATCTCCAATTAGATATCAATTTTTAGTAGATTTTTGTGTGTTACCTAGATTTATAAATATTAATTAGGGTAAATTTTAGGTAACATTTAAATTAGGTTTTATTAACTTTAATCAGCTTGTCCTTGTTCTGGGGGATCTTCTGTTTCACAAATTCTCGGATCATCATGAACTGGTAAATTCTCCTTGAGTTTATATGGCTCTTTTTATTTATAAAAATGGGTGTTGTTTTTTTATGGCAACAGTACAGGTAATTCTACAGTTTTGGTTAGCCAAGGACTCAATGTGATTTGGTAGTTAAATTGGCAATGGTAACAGCTCAAGGCAAATTACAACTAATTTTTTATTCAACTGTGAGGATTATCTAACATCCCGAGCGAATTACTCACAGTGGCACATTAATATTTGTGCAGATGGATGCTACATTAATACGATTTAAAACAACTTACAAGCAATTAATTTTTAAATAACGATGAAATCTTATGATCAAACATTGACCAGGTCAAGGTGTGCAGCGGTTCATTCTTAGGAAATAGTAGGAATTCTAAATTCAATACCACCTTTAATACATTCATAACCACACTCAGCAAACAATTTCTTCGATCATTCGCCTCATTCAACCAATTAGTATAAAAAAATTACCAAATTCTTCCAGTGCCAATTTTTTGAGTTAATTATCAAATTCTAGGGAATACATAAGCTTACTAAGTTCCAAATTTCTA
>JAJJWW010005560.1:0-45040 GCA_023531295.1 Papaver armeniacum
GCATATACATTACTAAAAAATTTGTAACACATATAGGTCGTTAGAGAAACACTTATGATATTAATTGTAATTTTTTTGTGATTTCATCAGAACAAAATTTGGTTAGAGTCACATTTATAAACTGTTACATTATTTAATAGTAACAGTTAACCTAATTTTAGAAAAGCAACACGTGGCTCATTTGTCACGGTAATTATAACAGTTTTAATTGTTATTCTAACTTTGCAACGATTCGATGATAACACGTGTCTTACACCGCCACGTAGGCAACGATTTTGTTTTGCCACGTGTCACTTTTCTAACGATTACAATAACACATATAAGTGTTGCATAATTTTTGCAACAAATTCCTATGGAGTTTTGTCATCTTTTTGTCGCTATTATCAGTAACGTTTAGACTTGTTACTCTCATTTGTAACAAAGATTAAGATGATGACACGTGTTGTTTTTTCTTCACAGATTTCGGTGATGATTAAATGCGGACAATTCTTCCAATTACAATTAAAAATGGATGGTCCAGGTCATTCTCATGGACTCGGCCTTCCATTACAGCCCGCAAGAAATACAATTTAAAATGAAATACAGGCCCGTAACAACACAATTTATATTCTCAAATTTGTCGAGTAACTCAATTTGCAATCTATCCATTTCTCAATTTGGAATCTATTCATTTATTATCTACGCTCCTTGAGATCTTGAGATACATTCTCTTCATGAATCCTACACAAAACACACTGAGAGATTAGTTCACATAACAATTTAACAATGCCAACATGTAACACAAAGAAAATAACAATTTAACAATGCCAACATGTAACACAAAGAAAACGAAATAATAGACCAAGTTATCGAAGATCTTACAAAAACGATAATTCTACTATTTTAAGCAACTATCCATAAAAGGTTTACCTTCACAACAAAAAGAAAACCCGAATGTTAGGCCTTCGATACTCAAACTCAAAGACATCCATCTTGGATAAAATGGCTTGCTTAAACATGAACCCCAATGAATAAAGGATACATGCAATAGCGTAATATAAACTTCTTTAAACTTGCACATAATAATATTTACAGGTGGTACTATACGTAATTAGCAAAGCCACAAGCAGAAAAAAAGTAAACTTGTTCTTAGGCTCTAGATTCGTAAATGAAGACATTATGTGCTATGCACAACTTGTTCGTGTGAGGTTCGTAACCAATGATTAATGAGGAAAGAAAAAGTGAAGGAAAACTTACATTTCAAAGCAAAGACAAATTGACCACAAACCATCAACACAAGTCGCCACCGTAATATCACAATCCCATTTGTTGTCATTTCTGCTTTACACTTGCACATCTATCCGATGCAGAATGGCACAAGGAATCATCTCTCCCGGTCTGTGTGCACTAATCCCCCTCTCTATATTGGCATGATAATTCCTGAGAAGAAACAAAACAATAGAGAACAAGTTACAAACATTTTTCTAAGTCCTTGAACAGAGTAAATGTGAAACACATAATCCTAAGCTGACAAAGTTAAAAAAGTAACGCAAAGAACACTCACCTTGATCGACTCAAAAAAAAATGTATTGCACAGACCCAACCTTGCCGTAAGTCCTGGTGCAACCTAAATCAAATTCATTTACATAAAAGAATAGTTAGGTCCAAGCTAGGTCTAATATAATCCATTTTATCTCTAGTTTATGTACATTAATGTACAAGTAAATTTAGACATGGTATACCTTGTTCTAAATAAATAAAAATATATCAAGGTGATTCGGATGTTCGGAAAATAACACCATCATATTCTATAAACAAATTACTTCAAGAGATATCTGAGATAATCAAGTTTCATAGACATTTCAATCTGAAAACAGTAGAAGTTAGATTGCATGCAATCAAAGTCAATTCAATTCTTGCTTAAGAAATTGTCATTCACATGATACGGATCATATATATCAAGGTGTTAGCAAATAAAAGCATTCAAACTTGACCTATATATGACAGATAGTGTTTGACATTCTCGATAGGTTACAGGATAGTGCACAACAACATGCACATCGTAAGTACTGGACAACTTTTAAGAGGATGGCTTCGCTAAAGATCATCAAGATCGACAAAAACCTCATTCGCTTTCGGTTTATTGGCTTTCTTTTATCTAAGGTCAAAACATGTTCATTACTAGACATGTATAATCAATTCAATCACAAAAATAATAACTTGGTAGACCACCCTCGGTCAAATTAAAGCGCATAACATAAAACAATTGGACAGGTATGGGTTATCGCCTTATAGGTACTTTGCCACTAGGCCATCTAGTCAAATAACAATTTTGGCATGATAAAATTCTTGACAATTTGAATAACAAAAAATTGGAGAAATAGGTTGTCAAAAATCAAAGAAAAGTGACAGAACGGAGAAACGCTAGAGCAAAGAGCATTAAGCAAACTTACACAGTAAGTTTTATGACACAATAAATTGATACGAGGGAATAATATGTTTGCACAGCCTTTTCCTAAATCTTTACCTTCAAGATGTTCCCCACAAGGTTGACAATTTTCACCATACACTCAGGTTTTCCCTTCTCACTACCACCTATATGCTCAATCTTCTTTAGAGTCTCACGGCCTAGCACAAGCTTACCAAACACAACGTGCTTCCATTAACGACAAGAAAATACATAAGTAAAAAGAATAACTCATCCCTTTTCTAAAGGAATCAAAAGATCTGCGTCCATGTTCCCAGATCATGAAAGAGATGACCAGGCTTGGCAGGAAAAGCGGGAGTCAACTTCTTCGCCTAAATAATATCATTCGTAAACATTAAAAAAGTAAAAGATGAAAGTACCCACCCATCAAGATGGTTTTCACCTTGAAAGTGATGAAGAACTGAGAACCATTTTTATGAGGACCATCATTATCCATAGATAGAAACCCAGATCCATCATGAGTTGGCTTGAAGGATTCATCCATGCAATGTGAAAATTAAATGTTGTTATCTCGCTAAACAAGGTTAAAGCTTATTAACATATATATATGCCCTAGTAGGTGAAACTCATTTTGGCTTGACAGTTAAACCACCCCGGTAGTACATGATTAGACTT
The DNA here is from genome assembly GCA_023531295.1 of Papaver armeniacum. NCBI lineage: Eukaryota > Viridiplantae > Streptophyta > Magnoliopsida > Ranunculales > Papaveraceae > Papaver > Papaver armeniacum. The sequence goes on from JAJJWW010005560.1 coordinate 3,083, forward strand.
GACAGAGGCATTTTAGATTAAAGTTTTAGCGGATATACCCATTCAGGATAAGTTTGATACTCGGGAAGGGAAACAAGAGATAAAAAAGAAAGCATACAAACAATAACCATAATGGTGATAATTCAAGATCCTAGATTAGCCAAACCTCCATTGTCGATAAGCACAAAAGTTTAAAAACTTTAATTGAAATAGTTGGAAACATTACACTAATCAAAACACCAATCAAATCAAAAAAATCCCAAAAAAATCTAATTGATTCACAAATTTACTATCTTTGCTTTCGCACTACTATCAAATAGAGAAGTTTTTTAGTTATTAGCTATATGAAAACTACTATCAAAGACATGAGTAAACAAAACATTTTTCTCAACTCGAGTGTTTAGATTCAGAACCTTGGGTCTTAACTATAAGTTTAATGAGCAGATTTTTTCTTCTTTATACTACTAGGCTATCACAAAGAAAGCACAAAGCATCGGATATTGCACATATTGAAATTAACATCAATAGACGCATATTAATTTAATACAAAACTAAGTAATCAAGGTGATTTACACAAATCTGATGTATTAACCTAGATTTAAGCTATTTTAAAAGCATAAACTTCTATGTATGAAGATAAATGAATAAAATCTAATTATACGCACAGATCTATATGGTTATTGATAGATTTGAGATGAGAAACAAAGTTAGGGTTAAAAAAATTAGGGATTTTGAAATGAATGCCATGTTAATTCCATCAAAATTCTTAAAATCTTATCAATCATTATGTAATATCGTAATAAGATCAAGGAATACATCTTCTTTAGATTTAGTTGACAACCATTTCTCCATTTTACCTTTACCATTGCTTTTCTCTTTCATCTACACAAACAAAACAATCATTTCATCAATCAAATAAAACCATCAAAAATACAGGGAAAAAATACCAAAAGAGAAAATAGGAAAGAGAAAAGACCTAACCTTGATTTCGATTGGTATTTGGTTTTTGATTTCATCCAAATTGATGTTGTTGTTGTGTTACATCGTGACTATCTTTTTTCGATTCAAATAAAGCAAAAGGAAAAGAATCACAAAGATTTTTCGTTCAGTGGATGAGGGATTACAAGAAGGGTAGTGAGTGATTGAGAAGGTGGCCGCGTACGTGTTGATACTAACTTAGGTTTATTTTTGTCACGGGAGAGAGACTAGAGAAATTGAGATAGAGAAGAATATTGAGAAAGAGATAAGATAAAAGATAAGATAGATAGGAAGGGGGAAATGAATGAGATAAGATGAGTTTTGGGTTTTGATAGAAGCATCCAACGGTTCATATTAACCTAAAGTTTTATTATGCGGATTGTGTAAAAATTTGGACCGGTTGGTACTTGATTTGGGGTTATCATATGGATTAAAGGAAGTGTGTGAAAAGTATGTGTTGTTTTCAGCGGTCGGTAAAGAGTTCGGTGCCGAAGAGTTTTAATTAGCCTAAGATGTCACGAAGCTAAGCTGATTAATAGATTCTAGTTAACATTTACAGATCTGAGAATAGATTTGGATTAGCCGAAGATGATATAAACTAGATTCAAGTTAACTTATCATTTCGGGTTAAAAGATTACTAGAGTTAGATAGGAGTTTCGATCTTGGATGAAATGAAGATGAATATATCGAATTGAACATCCCGTGTTCAAAGATTACAAGAGTTAGACCCGAGTTTCGATTGGGATGAATCGAAATTGAAATATATCATAATTGAACATTAGGGTTCGAAGATTACTAGAGTTAGACCTGAGTTTCTCGTCCGGATGAACTGGAGACAAAATATATCAGAATTGAACATTAAAGGTACAAAGATTACTAGAGTTAGACTTGAGTTTCTCATCCGGATGAACTGGAGACGAAATATATCAGAATTGAACATCACGGGTTCAAAGATTACTAGAGTTAGACCTGAGTATCTCGTCCGGATGAACTGGAGACGAAATATATCAGAACTGAACATCACATGTTCAAAGATTACTAGAGTTAGAAACCTTAGAAAAAAAACCCTATTTCTATGAAACCTTAGAGACCTTAGAAAAAACCCTATTTCTATGAAACCCTATTTCTATGAAACCTTAGAAAAAAACCCTATTTCTATGAAACCTTAGAAAACAAACCTTCGAGATATTCTATGAAACCTTAAAACAAAAACCCTATTTCTGCATATTGTATGCGTACCAGGATCCGAGATCGATCGACCGCGTAGTTGACTACTATAAGTCGAAATTCGGTAAGAACGCATTTAATCCATCCATTTCTGGGTAAGATTTCTTGAGATATTCTACGAAACCTTAAACAAACCCCGTTTATGCATATATGTATGCACTTGTGCTCCGAGATAGAAACCTGGCCGCGAGTTGACTACTCTAAGTCAGAAACTTCATAAGAACGACGAATCCATCCATTTATAGGTAAGATTCCTTTGGAATATTATACGAAACCTTAAAGAAACCTTATTTCTGCATATTGTATGCAAACCAGGCTCCGTGATCGAAACCCGACCGCGAAATGACTACTCTAAGTTAGAAACTTGGTAAGAACGACGAAACCATCCATTTACAGGTACGAAACCTTAAACAAACCCTATTTTTGCATATTGCATGCAAACCAGGCTCCGAGATCGAAACCTGGCCGCGAGATGACTACTCTAAGTCAGAAACTTGGTAAGAATGACGAATCCATCCATTTACAGGTAAGATTTCTTCGAGATATTCTACGAACCCTTAAAAAAAACCTATTTGCATCTTGTATGCGTATCAGATCCGAGATCGAAACTGGCCGCATGTTGACTACTCTAAGTCGAAACTTGGTAAGAATGACGAATCCATCCATTTACTGTGTAAGATTCCTTCGAGATATTCTACGAAAAAAAAAAAAAAACCTATTTCGCATATTGTATGCGTACCAGGATCCGAGATCGAAACCCGGCCGCGAGTTGACTACTATAAGTCCGAAATTGCAGAAGAACACGAATCCATCCATTTACGGGTAAGATTCCTTGAGATATTCTACGAAACCTAAAAAACCCTATTTCTGCATATTGTATGCGTACCAGGATCCGTGATCGAAACCTGGCCGCAAGTTTACTACTCTAAGTCAGAAACTTGGTAAGAATAACGAATCCATCCATTTACAGGTAAGATTCCTTCGAGATATTCTACGAAACCTTAAAAAACCTATTCTCGCATCTTGTATGCGTCTTCAGATCCGAGATCGAAACCACGGCGCGGCTGACTACTATAAGTCGAGAAATTCGATAAGAACGACGAATTCATCCATTTACGGTGTAAGATTTCTTGAGATATTCTACGAAATCTTAAACAAACCCTATTTATGCATATATGTATGCATACCGGGATCCGAGATCGAAACTCCGGCCGCATGTTGACTACTCTAAGTCGAAACTTGGTAAGAACGACGAATCCATCCATTTACTGTAAGATTCCTTTGAGATATTCTACGAAACCTTAAAAAAACCCTATTTCGTATATTGTATGCGTGCAGGATCCGAGATCGAAACCCGGCCGCGAGTTGACTACTTTAAGTCGAAATTGTTAAGAACGACGAATCCATCCATTTACGGGTGTAAAAGATTCATTCGAGATATTCTACGAAACCTTTAAAAATCATATTTCTACATATTGTATGCGTCTTAGGATCCGAGATCGAAACTGGTCGCGAGTTGACTACTTTAAGTCAGAAATTTAAGAACGACGAATCCATCCATTACAGGTAAGATTCCTTCAAGATATTCTATGAAACCTTAAAAAAACCCAATTTTTGCACATTGTATGCGTACCAGGATCCGAGATCGAAACCGGCCGAGAGTTGACTACTCTAAGTCGAAACTTGGTAAGAACGACTAATCCATCCATTTACAGTGTAAGATTCCTTCGAGATATTCTACGAAACCTTTAAAAACCCTATTTCGTATCTTGTATGCATACCAGATCCGAGATCGAAACCCGGCCGCATGTTGACTACTCTAAGTCGAAACTTGGTAAGAATGACTAATCCATCCATTTACTTGTAAGATTCCTTCGAGATATTCTATGAAACCTTAAAAAAAAACCCAATTTTGCACATTGTATGCGTACCAGATCCGAGATCGAAACCGGCCGAGAGTTGACTACTCTAAGTCGAAACTTGGTAAGAAACGACTAATCCATCCATTTACAGTAAGATTCCTTCGAGATATTCTACTTAAACCTTTAAAAAACCCTATTTCGCATCTTGTATGCGTACAAGGATCCGAGATCGAAACTCGGCCGCATGTTGACTACTCTAAGTCGAAACTTGGTAAGAATGACGAATCCATCCATTTTACGGGTAAGATTCCTTCGAGATATTCTACGAAACCTTAAAAAAACCCTATTTCTCGCATATTGTATGCGTACTCGTGGATCCGAGATCGAAACCGGCCGCGAGTTGACTACTATAAGTCGAAATTACAAGAACGACTTAATCCATCCATTTACTGTAAGATTCCTTCAAGATATTCTATGAAACCTTAAAAAAAAACCCAATTTTGCACACCGTATGCGTACCAGATCCGAGATCGAAACCCGGCCGAGAGTTGACTACTCTAAGTCGAAACTTGGTAAGAATGACTAATCCATCCATTTACATGAGTAAGATTCCTTCGAGATATTCTACAAACCTTAAAAAACCCTATTTTCATATTGTATGCGAACCAGATCCGAGATCGAAACCCGGCCGCATGTTGACTACTCTAAGTCGAAACTTGGTAAGAATGACGAATCCATCCATTTACAGGTAAGATTTCTTCGAGATATTCTACAAACCCAAAAAAAAAAAAAACCCTATTTCTCGCATCTTGTATGCGTACTGTGATCCGAGATCGAAACTCGGCCGCATGTTGACTACTCTAAGTCGAAACATGGTAAGAATGACGAATCCATCCATTTACAGTAAGATTCCTTCGAGATATTCTACGAAACCTTAAAAAAAAACCTATTTCTCGCATATTGTATGCGTACTCAGATCCGAGATCGAAACCCGCCGCGAGTTGACTACTCTAAGTCGAAACTTGGTAAGAACGACGAATCCATCCATTTACGGGTAAGATTCCTTCGAGATATTCTACGAAACCTTAAAAACCCTATTTCGCATATTGTATGCGTGCCGTGATCCGAGTTCGAAACCTGGCCGCGAGTTGACTACTATAAGTCCGAAATTCGGTAAGAACGACGAATCCATCCATTTACAGGTAAGATTCCTTTGAGATATTCTACGCAACCTTAAAAAAACCCTATTTTTGTATATTGTATGCGTACCAGATCCGAGATCGAAACTCCGGCCGCGAGTTGACTACTCTAAGTCAAAATTCGGTATGAACGACTTAATCCATCCATTTACAGTAAAATTCCTTCAAGATATTTATACGAAACCTTAAAAAAACCTATTTCCGTATATTGTATGCGTACCCGAGGATCCGAGATCGAAACCGACCGCGAGTTGACTACTCTAAGTCGAAATCGGTAGAAGAACGACGAATCCATCCATTTACGGGTAAGATTTCTTCGAGATATTCTACTTCTAAGCCTTAAACAAGCCCTATTTATGCATAAATGTATGCATACCAGGCTCTTAAATCGAACCTGGCCGCGAGTTGACTACTCTAAGTCAGAAACTTGGTAAGAACGAAGAAACCATCCAGGTTCGAAGATTACTAAAGTTAAACTTGAGTTTCTCATTTGAGTGAATTGAATAAGAAATATATCGATTCAAAAACATCTCAAAGTTAAGATTACTAAAGTTAGACATGAGTTTCTAATTCAGTGAACTCGAGAAGAAATATATCGATTCAAAACATCACGGGTTAAGAATACTAAAGTTAGACTGAGTTTCTCATTCGGGTGAATCGGAAATGAAATTTATCAAATTTGAACATCCCGAGTTCAAAGATTTGATTAGAATCGAGTTTCTCGTTCTTATTGAACCGGAGACAAAATATATCTGAATTGAACATCACAGGTTCAAATATTACTAGCGGTAGAGCTGAGTTTCTCATTCGGATGAACTGGAGACGAAATATATCATAATTGAACATCACAGGTTCAAAGATTACTAGAGGTAAAGTCGAGTTTCTCTTTCGGGTGAACTCGGAGCTGAAATATATCATAATTGAACATCAAAGGTTCAATGATTACTAAAGTTAGACTCGAGTTTCTCGTTCGGGTGAATGGAGACGAAATATATCATAATTGAACATCAGGTTCATGGATTACCAAAGTTAGACCTCGAGTTTCTCTTTCGGATGAACTAGAAAGGAAATATATCATAATTGAACATCACAGTTCAAATATTACATGATTAGACATGAGTTTCGTTTTGGATGAACTAAGGACGAAATATATCATAATTGAACATCACGGGTTCAAAGATTATTAGAGGTAAAGTCGAAGTTTCTCTTTCGGATGAACTGAGAAAAATATATCATATTTGAACATCAAAGGTTCAATGATTACTAAAGTTAGACACGAGTTTCGTTCGGTGAATCGAGACGAAATATATCTAATTGAACATCACAAGTTCAAATATTACTAGAGGTAGAAGTTCTCTTCTGGGATTTGAGCCGAAATATATCATAATTGAACATCACGGGTTCAAAGATTACTAAAGTTAGACATGAGTTTCTCGCTCGGGTGAACTAGAGATTTAAATATATCTTAATTGAACATCACAGGTTCAAATATTACAACAATTAGACATGAGTTTCTCGTTCGGATGAACGGAGACGAAATATATTATAATTGAACATCACAGTTCAAATATTACAACAGATTAGATCCGACTTTCGTTTTGGATGGGCGAGGACTAAATATATATGAATTGAACATCACAGTTCAAATATTACTAGAGGTAAAGCTGAGTTTTCTTTCTGGATGAACTGAGACGAAATATATCGTAATTGAACATCACAGTTCAAATATATCGGATAAAGTGAAAATGACCATATTACCCTTATTGGAAAAGTGCAATAAATATTATGGAGACATGAAAATGACCATACTACCCTTACCAGGAAATAAGTAAATTATTCTTAGAGACCGTGAAAATGACCGTATTACGCCTTATTGGAAAAATACAATAAATATTATGGATATTGTGAAAATGACCATACTACCCTTATCAAAAATAAGTAAAGTAAATATTGCAGATTGTGAAAATGACCATATTACCCTTATTGGAAAAAAGTGCAATAAATATTATGGAGAATGTGAAAATGACGATACTACCCTTATCAGAAATAAGTAAAGTAATTCTTATAGGAAAAAAAATGACCATATTACCCTTATTGGAAAAAAATGCAATAAATATTATTTAGACTGTGAAAATGACCATACTACCCTTATCGGAAATAAGTAAAGTAATTCTTACAGAATGTGAAAATGACCCTATTACCCTTATTGGAAAAAAGTGCAATAAATATTATGGAGACTGTGAATATGACATATTTTGCCTTTATCGGGAAATGAGTAAAGTAATTCTTACAGATTTGAAAAATGACCATATTACCCTTATTGGAAAAAAGTGCAATTAATATAACGGAGATGTGAAAATGACCATACTACCCTTATCGGAAATAAGTAAAGTAATTCTTACATGATGTGAAAATGACCATATTACCCTTATTGGAAAAAAGTGCAATAAATATTATGGAGACTGTGAAAATGACCATACTACCCTTATCAAAAATGAGTAAAGTAATTTTACAGACCGTGAAAATGACCATATTACCCTTATTGGAAAAAAGTGCAATAAATATTATGAGATCGTAAAAATGACCATACCACACTTATGGAAATAAGTAAAGTAAATGTTGCAAATCGCGAAAATGACCATATTACCCTTATTGGAATAAAGTGAAATAAATATTATGGAGAGTGTGAAAATGACGATACTACCCCTTTATCGTAAATTAGTAAAGTAATTCTTATAGATCGTGAAAATGACCATATTACCCTTATTGGAAAAAATGCAATAAATATTATAGATCGTGAAAAATGACCATACTACCCTTATCGAAATAAGTAAAGTAATTTTACAGATCGTGAAAATGACCATACTATCCTTTATGTAAATAAATAAAGTAATGTTAGAAGATCGTGAAAATGACATATTACCCTTATTGAAAAAAAGTACAATAAATATTATGGAGACTGTGAAAATGACCATACTACCACTTATCGAAAATAAGTAAAGGGTAAAATGGTCATTTTCATAGTTTGTAATATTTACTTTACTTATTTCCGATAAGGGTAGTTTGGTCATTTTCACGCTTTCTATTACATTTATTAACCTTATTTCCAAGTAAGGGTAAAATGGTCATTTTCTGCAGACTATGATATTTACTTGACTTATTTTTGATAAGGGCAGTTTGGTCATTTGATAGTCTCCATGATGTTTATTGCATTAATTTCTAGTAAGGGTAATATGGTCATTCTCACAGTCTAAAATATTAACTTTAATTATTTTTAATAAGGGTAGTCTGGTCATTTTCACATTCTAAATAATATTTATTGCACTAATTTCCAGTAAGGGTAATATTGTCATTTTCACAGTCTGTAATATTTACTTTACTTATTTCCAATAAGGGTAGTCTGGTCATTTTCCCCTGTCTCCATAATATTTAATGCATATGTTTCCAATAAGGGTAAAGTGGTCATTTTCATAGTCCTGTAATATTTACCTTACCTATTTTTGATAAGGGTAGTTTGGTAATTTTCATAGTCTCCATGATATTTATTGCACTTATTTCCAAGTAAGGGTAATATGGTCATTTTTAAAAGATGTAATATTTACTTTACTTATTTTTGATAAGGGTAGTTTGGTCATTGTCATTGTCTCCATGATATTTATTGTATTTATTTCAGAAGGGTAATATGGTCATTTTCACAGTCTATAATATTTTACTTTACTTATTTCTGATAAGGGTAGTATTATCATTTTCACATTCTCCATAATATTTATTGAACTTTTTTTCCAATAAGGGTAATATGGTCATTTTCACAACTGCAATATTTACTTTACTTATTTTTATAAGGGTAGTATGGTCATTTTCACGTCTCCATAATATTTATTGTATTTTTCCAATAAGGGTAATATGGTCATTTTCACGCGATCTCTAAGAATTACTTTACTCATTTCCGATAAGGGTAGTATGGTCATTTTCACAGTCTCCATAATATTTATTGCACTTTTTTCCAATAAGGGTAATATGGTCATTTTCACATCATGTAAGAATTACTTTACTTATTTCCGATAAGGGTAGTATGGTCATTTTCACAGTCTCCGTAATATTAATTGCACTTTTTTTCCAATAAGGGTAATATGGTCATTTTCACAGTCTGTAAGAATTACTTTACTCATTTCCGATAAGGGCAGTATCGTCATTTTCACAGTCTCCATAATATTTATTGCACTTTTTCCAATAAGGGTAATAGGGTCATTTTCACAGTCTGTAAGAATTACTTTACTTATTTCCGATAAGGGTAGTATGGTCATTTTCACAGTCTACATAATATTTATTGTAGTTATTCCGATAAGGGTGTCTGGTAATTTTCACCGTCTTCGGAAGAAGCAGATATGTCAAAGTCAAATTTCTATAAAGTCATGACTTGTTGACTTGGTCTTGATCCTGTTTTCTAATATTAAGAAAATTAAAAAGAAAAAGAAAAATATATTTTGATTTATAGAAATGAAATATAATTGTTAGTTTGTACAAATGTGGGAAAATTAGTGACAAGTAAAATTCAAAGTGTTATAATTTTGGGGTTGTTTTAGATGTTGTGAAATATTTGGGTGGAATCATCACTTTGAATTATAATTGTGATTGTCTGTAAAATTGTCAACAAATATTATTGTGACTAATAAAAGAATTTAATATTCCTAATTATTATCACGAATACAAAATTTAATAACAGTTATAACTGTTGCAGGACTTATCACAGGTGTATCTGTGACTGAAAAATAAACTGTGACAGGTTGCACTGTTACAAAATCCTGGTTTTGGTGTAGTGATTGGGGGTGAATATACTTTCAAAGCAACACTTACAGTATTTCTTTAAAGAAATCTGGTACTGCACATTACTTATGAGGATCAAGTTAATGGAAAAAAACGATCTTGATTGCCTCCGTAGACATTTCAATTTTCCTAAAAGACCTAGCACACGAATTTTATTGCTTCGATATGATCCTTTTCCCCTATATTTTAGAGCCCGTTATCTGTTGCATCAACTAAACGCTACAGTTTGGTCAGATTTTTTTTATAGTGGAAGCACCATTATTACAGTGTGAACACCACATATCCACCACACATCTTTAGTGTAAAAGCGGCTATTTTTCCATTTTTCATTGGCGGCTTGTTAGTACTAACCAGTTTTCTCCAACATTTCAATTTTTCTTTCACAAAAACATTTTATCTTGCTAGTATTTGACCACATTTTTTTTCTTCTTTTCTGACTATGCACCCAATCTAACAAGTTCCTAATATATTTTTTCTAATGGATTATCGAAAAAACCTTTTCGAAAAACCCTTTGGTATGCAAATAAATGGACAGAAAAATAACGAAAATAATAACTATAGCCGGACATGAGAATGGTTTCATCATTCACTAAGTATGATATTTTCATCAATCACATGCTCATACAAGGTCTTAACAAATTTGCATGTTATTAAAATTGTTGTTACTTGAAATACCTACCTAGTTTTTTATTTTGTTTTTCCATTGAGATTTGCGATTTACCTGTCGTTGTCATGGGCTTCTACATGGTCTGGTTCAACTTAATTATATTGGGCTGGTTGAGATAAGGCGCATAAGGGTGCTTAAAGATTTTAACTGCCCAAATCAAAAGAAATGCGTGAGTTTGTGAAATGAATCAGCCTTCTCTTTTAGAGGGCGTTAGGAATTTTTGGATACCACATGCAAAAACAGTTTGCTTCACATTTTTTTTTGGAAAAGTGATACTTTCATTTTTTTTCATACTCCTTTTGTTTTGGAAAAGTGATTTCGTCCGGCAAAAGATAATACTTTCATTTGTTTTGGAAAAGTGATACTTTCATTTTTTTTTCATTTTAGCCTTTCTTTTCTAGAAACGGAGGGAGTATGTGTTGTTAGAAAAGATATAGCATTTTGTCGACCCCGTAAAACTCTTAACTGCCTTTTGCAATTTGGAAATACAATCCAAGTCTTCCTTAATTGATTTATATTCTTTCCCAACTCCCAAGTGCCAATCCATTATGATCCCCATGAGCTTTAACACAAGGCTTATCACGTTTGGTCTGACGGGCGGAATGAATGAAACACACAAATTCCCCATCTTTGTTCACTTTTATACGAATTGGAGCTGGGATTTCTTTGTTTTTCAATGTGTTGGCGTGCAGTCCATCGAAGCACGAGGAAATTACCAAGGAAATTTATGTATGTATTTATGTATGCACACCGATGGGGATCATCTTGAATTCCTCCCAAGGAAATTTTATATTTTAGCTTCCGCGGTAACGAGCTATACACTAAGTTTGGAAATATTTTACTAAATATGAAGATGTTCAAGAAAGTTTTATCACGATGGATTAATCATTCTTAGGTTGCCAGCTTGACTAATCATTCATGCCATAGTTAATAATGATCCTGCCTCAGATGAATGGTTTTTATCATGTGTCTATGGAACTCCTTACCAGAAAGACCAACCAGCACAATAGAAGTATATACATAGTCTTAGTAAGTCAGTGACAGTCCCTTGGGTTCTCATAGGAGACTTAAATATTGCCATGAGTAATTAAGATAGAAACACTAGTTTGCCGTGACTTCACCTGAAGTGTTAGATGCAATAAAACAGTCAGACTTACATGATATGAAATTTAGTGGTAATGCCTTCACATGGACCGCAATAGTCATGGTAAATGAAAATTCAAATCTAGATTGGATAGAGCTCTAACTAATAGTGAGTTTATAGTCAAATATCCCGATGCTACTCTCAAACATCTTGCTCAGGTTAGGATCCGATCATACTCTGTTTTACTATCCCTCTATAGTCCTTCTAGTTCATCTAGTAAAAACTGGAAGTTCTTTGAACACTGGCTGCAAAAAGATTCTTGTGCAAATGAAATTATAAATGCATGGAATTCTAACATTTCGGGATCAGCTCACAAGACAGGTTCTTTCTTAATGGAGCAAGTCAACTTTTGGACATATTCATACAAGAATCACTGAGATTCAAGTTGAAATATCCAAATTACAAGCTTCTGATGTCCAAGGAAATAATACTTCTCAAGTGTTAGGTCTAGAAAAACAAATTGAAGAGGTTAATGAAATTCAGGCTAGCTCAAACAGGCAAAAGTCAAGAGATATTTTCTACAATGACATGGATAAAAACTCAAAATACTTCCATATAAGAGCTAATCAAGAGTGAGGAATAAGATTGATTCTCTTCAAGCTTCAGATGGATCATGGTGTCAAGATAGGTCTTCAATTGAACAACTTTTAGTTTCTCACTTCAAGAATATCAGTTTTACATCAAATCCTTGTGGACAGTTATCATTTTCTTGAACATATCCAAGCAAGCATCAACCAGCATGACAACAATGCACTTATATAAGATCCAGATGAACATGAAATATATAATGCACTAATGTCAATGGATCCTTGGACACAACCAGGCCGTGATGGTTTTCCTCCAGGTTTTTATCAAACTCAATGGAAGGTAGTAAAAGATGATATCTGCAAAATGGTTCAGGCTTTCTTTCATTCTAGTCATCACTTGAAGAAGATAAATAATACTAGAGTTACTTTAATACAAAAAGTTAACTTACCTCAAAAATCAGAAGACTACATAACCATTGCTCTTTGTAATACAAAGATACAAGATCATCTCCAAAGTTCTTGTACTGAGATTAAAGAAGCACATATGGTTAACATTATTTCACCAATGCAATCATCTTATGTCCCAGATAGATTAATATCTGAGAACATCTGCATGGTACAAGAACTTTTTCAAGCAATGAAAAAGAAAAAATGGAGATCTGGTCATCTTGCTCTAAAAATGGATATGTCAAAGGCCTTTGACAAACTAGAATGGGTGTTCCTTATTGAAGTTCTCAAGAGGTTTGGCTTTTGTGAGAAATTCTGCCAACTGATATTTGAATGCATCTCCACAACTCAAATAGAGATAATGATAAATGGTTCTCCATCAATCCCTTTCAAACCAACAAGAGGCATTAGACAAGGGGATCCTCTTTACCCTTATCTTTTCATCTTAGCAATGGAAGCTTTCTCAAGGAAACTATATCACTATGAAGTCACCAAGCAATTAACTGGAATGAAAATCTCAAGGTCTGCACCTAAAATTAATCAACTTTTATTTGCAGAAGACTGCTTACAATTCTGCAAGGCCAATCTTGATCAAACAAGGAAATTGCTTCAACTGATTAAGGAATTCAGCTTATGCTCAGGCCAATTGATTAATTTCAGCAAATCTGCAGTATATTTTAGCAAAAACATGAGTCCTTCTCATTGTCAGATAATTAGTGGTACTCTTCAGGTAAGGCAATTAAATCTCAATGATGAAAAGTACTTGGGTCTGCCTTTCTTCATTGGAAGAAACAAGAAAATCCCTTTTTCTATTCTTATTGACAAGATGGATAACAGGTTATCAAAATAGAGATGTATTAACATGTCAGAAGCTGCAAGATCAGAAACAACAAGCTTCAAACTTCATGTATCTCATGAATTTACTAATGCCATTCCAGTACACCACAGGACAAGCTTCAAACTTCCAGAAACAACAATAAATAAGGTGAACTCTACACAACAAAAATTCTGGAGGAAAAAGAAAACCAATAAAGGCAGGAAACTTGTTACATAGAAAAGTGTTAACACTCCCAAGGAAGATGGTGGATTAGGATTCAGGGATCTTCAAATTTTTAATAGAGTATTGTTAGCTAAGTCTGCATGGAGGATATGCACTGTTCAAACATCCATCTGTTTTAAGTATTTACAAGCAAAGTACTTCCCAAATGGTGATGTGTTCAATCTCAAGAAATGTTCTTCTACTACTTGGTCTTGGACTAGCATTAGTTCTGAGCTAAAGTTTATTCAAAAATATAGCACTTGGAGTATTGGTAATGGTCATTTTATTCTCATATGGAAGCATAATTGGGTTCAAGGTCTTGAGGTTCCTCCAACACCAAGAATTGGTGTCATAGCTGCTGATCAATACAAGTATGTTTCTCATCTTTTCTTTCCTGATAATACAAGGTGGAATACTGCTTTAGTTCTTTCCCTATTTGAAGACTCTACAACAAGACTTATTTTATCCATGAGTGTTTATCCTCAACATGAAGATAAAATGGTACATTAGAGAAAAATGGAAAATTTACAGTAAAATCTGCTTATAAGAAGATGTATGAAGATCAAAGGTCCAATGTTGTGATACCAGTCAGAATGAAGAATTTTTTTAAGAGATTATGAAGATTACCTCTTCTTCTAAGAATTAACCAATTCTTATGGAAATATGTAAAGGACATTGTCCCAACTAGAGACAATCTCACTTATGCAATACAGAATGGGGATTTCAGCTCATCTTTCTGCTCTCAAATGAATGAAACGGCTACACATTGCATTCTTGAGTGTGCACTGGTGAAACCTGTTTGGTTTGGTGTTTTGGGTATTCAAGTTCCTGTTAATATTAATCTGGTGGGCTCGATATGTACTCTCTTTTATAATCTAGAAGCTGGTCACATCAAGGAAGATAATATATGCAAAATTGCAGTTTCATGGTGCATATGGTCGCAGAGATGTGATAAAATATTCAAAGACTCGACTACAACTCCAGAGATTATTATCCAAAAATGCAGGAAGTATATCTATGACTATGTTGAAATATACCGTAAGAAACCTGTCAACATACACAAGCAACCTAGAATCAATCTGCACTGGTCTCCACCTCCATATGGAGCATTTACCTTCAATATTTATGGTTCTTATTACAATAAATCTGGTGGCATATGACTCATTATTCATAATTTTGCATGTCATCATGAAGGATCCAAATGTATCTACCTAGCTGATTCATCTAGTGCGGAGCATGCAGAGTGCAGTTGTCTTTGGGAGGCTGTGAAGTAGGCAAAAGAACTAGGGCTGCATGAGGTATTTTTCGAACTGGACTCAAAGCTCGTGGTGGATGCTGTCAACAAAGAAGATTACAATATAGACTGGAGATTTCATAATCTTATTAAATATATCAAAAACTTATTTCAATTTTTTAACTCTTGGCACTGTTATTATGTGCAAAAAGAAAAGAATAAAATAGCAGACGTGTTGTCTAAATCAGCTAGAATAGATAACTCAATAGAGTTTGGTTATCTGAACCTCCTGGGAATGTAAAAAGTTTACTGGAAGAGGAAGCTAATTATGTAAATTCTGCTTTTTAATATATCAATCCTTGCAGTTAAAAAAAAAAAAAAAAAAAAAACTACCTTTTTCACTGGCCCCACAGTGTCGATCCCCTTTCTCTGTTTCCTAGCATGTGGTGTTTCCTCACCGTGTCGATCCCCTTTATCCAGGAGTTTAATTAAGAAGTGGCATCCAAAAATCCATCATATAACTTGAGGTGTGTAGCTTTATCTACATACCTAGAAAAATCTTTCATCAATGTAAATAGAAAGTGAGAGATGTGATCTCATTACATATTCCCAACAAGCATTTCAAAGAACCAGAGGGCCAGTTATAAGATCTAAGAATGTAGCGACCTTCTCTTTTAGGCTTTATTTGATAACAATTTACTCCAAGGAATCAATTATCTTTCCATCATTCCATGGAGATAATTCTTTTTGAGAGTGATAGTGAGGTAGTTATTAAGTTAATCAATGAGCAATCTTCATATGCTCATTGGATGAACCAACATTTTATTTTATACATTAAGCATTTGCTTGGTAGATTAGAGGATTGGAAATGTATCTCTATTAAAAGAGAAGCAAATAGTGTTGCGGATAAACTAGCCAAGAAATCTAGAACATCTAAGTAACATTTCTCTTTTCAGTCTGCTCTTCCACATGATATAAAAGACTGGGTTGATAAAGACAATTATGTAACATCTTAATCCTATCAATAAAATCAATTTTTGCATCAAAATAAAATATCTAAATATCAGTTTTTCTGTTACACGCACCGCACGACTTTGATTTTTTCTATGCCAACCTTCGCTCATGTAGTGCAACGGATATAATCTAATCAATGAAGCTGAACTTTTATCATGGCACTAGAATTTTATTTGTTGCGTACGATGCAGACACCTCTTTTACTTGCAACCACCATACATCTACTCTGCATATTAATTAGTCCATATGTCGATTAGTTTTCTCTAACATTTCAATTATCCTTTTGAAAATTATTTGATCTATTGATATTTGACGGCATTTTTTACTCTTCTGGATTGTGCACCGAATCGGACAACATTTCTGATTTTTTTTCTTCATATTGACCATAACCTGTTTCACAAAGTGAATGGAATTTTATAGTTCCCCTCAATAAGCAAACATTTGAACATAAAAAGGGCATCGATCTACCAAGGCATGAGATTGATTTGCCATCTTTTCATTCATTGAAAATGCGTTGGTTTTCTTTGTTATGACTTTGATCGGCTAGTCAAATACTCGTTTGAATTAAGAATTAAGCACAAAACTTCCTCTTTGAACTTGGATAGAAAGTGGCATGCAAAATCAAATGTGAAACATTTGATCTTGTAGTGATACATTCTAGTAATCATATGTGAGCCATGATCTTTGTTTGAATTTTTTTTGGAATGTATTTTAATTGCATTGATTAGTCTAGTTTCATGAATCTTAATGCTACATAGGAACTGAATTTGATTAGCGCAAGGCGTTAGGTTATTCTTTTGGTAGAATTCATACTTGCATCATTTTACATGTATGTGTGATGATATCAGGTTGGCCGGGAAAGCACGTGACAGGCCACCGGGCGCCCATGGCCACCTGTGGACCCATGCGGTATATGGCATGCTGCAAGCTTCCGGGCATTCTGTACACCCATGATCATCGTCGTATTAGTTGCAACTTGAAAATTAAGCTGACGGCCTGCTTAATTACCCGACCTGCCTACCTGTCCGATATCCTGTTTAAATGAACACGCAATTGGGGGATACTAGAAAAGTTTTCCTTTGAAACCTCCTTATTCGAAGAATTCAACATGTTCACAATAACTTCCCATTGTAAATCAGTGAGAGTATCAACAAGTACTACATACTCGATATTGTGATGAAAGAGAGCTGCATTTGAATTCATGTAAGAATTCGTAAGTGCGGTATTAACAACAACTTGTCCATCTTGTTTGCATGTGTTTAGATCTCAACTTTTTAATAGCACCTTAGGTTCGTTTACAGTCCAAAACGCTGCTTTAGGGCATCCTAGTGTTCCTTGACAGTCTCATAATAGTTTACTGTCGATCGCGGACTCTACTCAATGGATGTAAAAATTCATTCAAGAAGCATTAAATTGACGCTCCACCAATATTCAATATTTGAGCATCTTCTTTAGGATGAGTAATTTTTCCATCCAAAAATGATTGTTTTCGTCTGCAGGCTCGAAATGCATTGAGCAGTAATCGTGACCACTCTTCATAATTAACGCCATTCAGTTTCACCGGAGAAATCAACATATCCATATGATCTAAAGGATGTAAGTAATATGGTGAAATTGAATCAATTTTAGAAGTCGATTCTTTCCCAGACATGACGCTAAGATTTGGCGCACATTAAAAAAATGAAGAAAAAAAACTTATGATTTTCAATTATTTAGGTTATTTCGATTCTGGTTCCGATGCCATGAACCGGTGAGTTTGAGAAAATTAATCCTTATTATTCCAAGTTGTTTACAGAGTTTACAAGACACGTTAAATATAAGTGATACATGAATACAAGTTTAGCTAACAAAATCTCTGAAATAATCTCCTACTAGCTTTAGCCAATACCTTTCCTAACATAGCTAATACTAACCGAATACGTACATCGCAAATATGTACAAAACTATCTCGTGTCTCCTAAGGTTTTCCCTATTTCCTAACCTCACTTTTCCTATTTCCTATCCATCTTAATTCCAATCCCCTGTTACCCTAAATACTATCCAGATAAATTTTTAAAAACTCTAAATCCTACCTTTTTGTATTTTGACTTTGTTTTTTACACCCTACCTAATTTTTATCCACCCCACCCGTGAAAACCCTAAGATGAAAATCCAACTTTTTTATCCACCACCACCGCAGCCCCCATTCCCCGCCTTCTTCCGTAACAGAGCCGCCTTCTTCTTCCCTAACAGGCACACCTCCTTTCTTTTAATCTAATTGGTGATCTACGTATGTTAAGTATGCGATTATGTAATGAAATTACAGGTTAAAATTCGATTTGAATGTTTTTACTGTGATGAAGAGCTAGTCGCTCACATTAGGTCGACTAAGATTCAAAAAGGAAAAATTCCGCGCGATGATATTCGATTTGATTTTTTACCCGGTTTGATAACAACTGCCATTAACGTTTGTTAAAGCATCCAACAGTTGCAATATACTATATAGCTTGTGCTCTTATTTACCAAATTAAATTAATGTTTATGAAAACATGTACAAACAGATCATTTGTTTTCAATCATCCATAACGATCGAATTTTGCATCCAAGATGAACTATGCTAGTGAATATATACATTGTATAAAGATTATAGGAAGAAGGCGATAAATGAGATAATAATTTTAGTCAAAGTTAATTTGACTTGTGTAGGTGGTACAATTGAAAACTTAAAAGTGAGAAAAAGATTGATTTTAAAAATTGTGGAGGGGATGGGAAATAGGAAAAGTGGGGATGGGAAATAGGGAAAACCTCTCCTAATGCTTATGTAGTGTAGATATTGTAATATTATCTAATTCCGTAAACTAAACCCCAGCACAAGATTTACAATGCAAGCAACAGATATCTACCACACATCTATGGTACGTAAGAGACCAATTTCCCCCTTTTCACTTACGACGTGTTAGTATTGATACTATGGAGAAATGCATCCGCTTATGTAGTGTAGAATCATATCATAGTTTGATTAGTTTTCTCTAACATTTTAGTTCTTCTTTCACAAAAACATTTCATTTGCTTGTAGTTGATCACTTTTTTTTTTTCTATCTATTTTCCAGATATTGCACCCAATCTGACAACGTTTCCTAATGGATTTTCATAGTTCCTCTTTATAAGCAAATATTTGGACATAAAAATGGCCAAAGAAATACTACCCGGACATGAAAATGGTTTACAACATTTCATTCATTGAAAATGAATTGGTTCTTTTTGTTGCTCAACTTATGAGTTCTCTTTGTTGAGAATCTTGAGATGAGTCGTGACTGGTCTAAGTGCTCAGTCCATCAAATTTGAGGAAATTACTGTGACAGCTGGTAGTATTAATATGCAAGTCGATAGGAAACACCTTAGGATTTCTTAAAGGAAGCTTTATATTTTACCTCCTGCAAGTCTGCAATAGAGGTGATATACACTAATTTTGGAGAACTACTTTTTGCACTGTCTTCAAGAATGAGTCGAACACTTTTTTGAATCCAATGTTTAGGTTTCTTCTCATGAGGAGAAAGCAGTTGTGGCATGAGATGTTGCCTCTCTTTTTATCCTCTGACGTTTAAGAAGCCGCATCCCAAATCAGTTCAAACTAAAAGACCATCCTAAATTATAAGAAGCCGCATCCTAAATCAGATTAACAAGCCGCATCCTAAGCCTAGCAATGGACGAGAATGCCTTTGCCTATGTAATGTAAAATCAGTTCAAACTAAAAGACCAACTTTAGTTATTAAACCGGGATTATTTTTGGCTTTGGTGCATTCTCTTTCCCCGCGGTTTTGAATTTCTGGCTTTTTCTTCTTATTTTTCCTCACCATATTGAGGTGTTACTACTTGAGTTTCTTTCACATTTAGTTTGAATCTTGCAACAATGAATAGCACGTTAGATGTATCAAAAGTAATATGTAAAGAACTAATCTGAAACAACTTTACGAGGGCAGAATCACAGATTCAACAAGTTGTCCTAACACATTAGTTCGCGGGTATATTCGATATGAGTAATGTTAAACCCCTCACAGCGAAGATATGTCAAGGATAAAATTGCCCGATATAATTTAAGTTAACACATCGCAAGTTACCCACTCTTGAACTCAAAGAACGGGGATGGAAGTAAAACGCCGCACAAAAACAAAAGTAAGAAAATGAGGAAAAGAAGACAGAAAGGCGGTCGCTTCTTGTGTGTAGAAAACAAATTTTCGAGTTGTATTTATAGGAAAAGATACTTGCGAATCAAGGTAGGTTTTGGTTTTCTTCAAAAACAAGTAAAACTCGTAAAATGAATTTCCCATAAATAAATCTCTTAAGAAAATATTTTTGGAATCAATTTCCAAAAGAAAAACTTGCAAAAATAAATTCTAGTAGACACGAGTTTTTTCAATATATCCACAAAAATATGGTTATATAGCGGAGCACCTCTTTAGTTTTCTAGAGTGTGTGGGGTTCCATTTCATTCACCCAAAAAAATGAGTGAGTATCTTTAGACTCTTAGGTCATTAGATCAAACCATGCCAAGACCAAACTCATTTTTCTCCAACACATTCTTCATCTGATACAACCACTCACAGCATATGTTAATCATATTTCGATCAGTTCCCTCCAGCATATCAGTTATTCTTTTTCAAAAACATTTCAATTGTTGGTATTTGATCATGTTTTTCTTTTTTCCGGTTGTGCACCCAATCGGACAACGGTTCCCTGATTTTCATGAAATGTGTAGTTTAGTTCTCGAATATCAAATTTCTTAACCACAAACCTTTTCCACAAAGCATATGGGTATTTATAGTTCCTCTCGGTAAGCAAATACATATTTGGGCAGAAAAAAATGACTTCAGAAAATAGAGAAAATGGGTCATTTGTCCAAAAAAAATTTAAACACGGCTCAAATGGACGAGTAAAAAAAAGTACGGGTGAAATAGCCAAAAAAAAAATAGCAAGGATGAAACTGGATTCATCCTAGCTTATACTTAAAAAATAGCAAGGATGAAACTGGATGCATCCATGTAAAATAAAAATAAGAAAAAATATTTGAAAATGGATTGGGATGAAACTGGTTACATCCTCGCCTATTTTTAAATTTTTGTCCATTTAAACAGTATCTTTTTAATTTTTGGCTATTTAAACAGTATCAAAACCTAAGTGTCTTTTTCACCCAGAAATTGTTGATTTTGGTTTTTTTGACCAGTTTTGTGCAGAAAATAACCTGTACATGAAAATAGTTTACGATGTTTTCATTCATTTAAAATGAATTGGTATTCTTTGTTACTCAAACAATAACTTTGATTGGCCAGTAGCATACTCATAGGAGTTGTAACAAAATCAGTATACACTCAACAGGGGCCATCATGCATATTGAAAGTTTGAAACTAGCAAAAGTAGCATTTGCGTGTGATTTCGTCCGGCAAAACGCTAAGGCTAATGCAAAACCTTTTAACCTCCTTGTACACATATGACTCCAGGTGTCCTACCAATATTTCATAGCTATTTTCAGAACCAACGTTAACATCTAAATTATCAACGCAAAACTGATTTCCGCTTAAAAATCATGCATTATTTTCTTGGGTGTGCCTAATTTTAGTTGTGTATACATTTCTATACTTGTAAAGATGTACTTGAACCCATTCAAAGTAGCTGACAGTCACACCTCCGCCATTTGCATATACGTCAGGAAGTATGATAAATCCGTTCTTACTTAAAATCTGAATTAAATGTCAGAGTTAAAAATCTCAACTGCGCAACATTCGCGTCAAGGTTAACAAAACGACTCATAATTAACTTGTCTGCATCAGGATCAGCATGGTGATTTCCCGCTTCTATGATGCCCTTGGCCTTCACATCTCCATCATTGTCCCTTTAAGAAAAGGAACAAAATGGTATGAACTTACTGGTAAGGTTTTTAATACCTGGCTTGATTGGGGTATACTCAAACTAATTGGGGTATACCCAATTTTAAAGGGACTATTTTTTAAGAACAAAGGGGGAAGTCAATGTGTAAAGTTACAAAATTACCCTTTCCCATTATAACTCTAATTACTACCTAAATCAGTTTTCATTCTCTTCATTTCATTTCATCTTCTTCTCTTCTTCTTCTCCTCCACAACCTTACCGGCTCCATCACCCCCCCCACCACCAAAACTCGTCGATCAATTCGTTAAAATCGTCGATTCGAAAACTCCGATTAATCTTCATCAATGGATCCACCACGGAAGAAGGCAACTCGTATGAAAGAAACTAATCGAAAACCCAATGAATATAACCCCGGGAATTGCAAGTTTGGTTGCTAAGAAAGTGAAGAAAAAAACGGTTGAAGAAGAAGTAATTGAACCCGCTGAAACACGTGAAATGGTGCGCTTAAGAAAGTAAGGGCTTGTTTAAACTCACTCTAGTACTTCGATTTCATGCTTGCATGTCAAATTAGGTCAGAAAATTCGAATTTGTGAATTGGCGATTGCGACGCCGGCAAGGTTTTTTTATCGACCTTTAGGGATTTCATAGTTAGTGTTTGGTCGGGAGGGTATAAGGTTGAATAACCTGCCGGCCGTATAGTTTCGTGAATCGCTACTAGCGGGGCGGCGGGTTATTCATCTCGTATACCTTTCCGGCGTCTTTTATTTTTTAATGAAGCCGGCATCTTATTATTGTTTACCCTTAGGCTACTTGTTTAGAATGTTTCCCGATGCCTAGAATTTTTGAGTAGGAAGGGTATTTAAATAAAACCATTAAATTTTGTTTGTCATTCGGCGATGTGGGAAATGGACCTTTCCGACCGTTTAGTGAAAAATGCCATTTTTTTTTTGTGCGTCAGAAGGCTATTTTGATGATACACTGCCGGCTTTGTCTTAGCCGGCACTCATCTTTTGGTCGATCTTTCATAATGACCAGATTTTGTCTTATTGGGTATACCCCAATCCCGGAGTATGCCCCTGAGATGATGGAGGGTGTATCGTCTTCGGAGGAGGAAGATTGATGGCTTTAGAAGTTTTTGTATAGGTTTTGTGGGTAGACCTCTATGTAAACCCTCGCGAGACTATAACTCGTCCAATAGGGTCGCCTAGGGGTTCAAAGGCTTGATGCACATGCTAAGTGCATTCGTTTTTCCGTCGACAAGGATTAGGTTTTATGTTTCAATCACTGTAGTAATCAAAATTGAATGAATAAAGTAAATTACATCTTCCATATTATGTCAGCCGGCAATGTTTTTTTTTTTGCATGCCGAGTTTAATATAGCATGAAGGGTAGGAAATATTTACATGCCGACCGTAAGATTGTTGCCCAAGATAGTCGGCGTGTTCTTCATCCGAGGACCATTCCGGCGGATATCTAGTCGGCAGCTTATTCAAAGTTGACACTGCCGGCGGAAGAGCGATCGGCACCTTATTCAAAGTTGACCATTCCGGCGGATGTTTGGTCGGAAGCTTATTCAAACCACGACCTTGCCGGCTTTATGCATTTTCAAAACCAAAATTTTTGGATCGAAATCGAACTCATAAGACGGATCAAAAGGTTAATCTACTGAATTCATAATTTGAAAATTTTAATCTAAACTCAATTAATTAACCTAATCAGAATTTTAGTGTTAATTAACCAAGGGCATATTAGCCATTTAGAAAAAAAAGGTTAAGGGGTGGCTTAGTTTTACTTCATAATGACCAGATTTTGTCTTATTGGGTATACCCCAATTAGTTTGAGTATACCCCAATCAAGCCAGGTTTTAATACGATGCACAAAAAACAAATCTTGAGAAGAAAGGAGACTAAGTTGTGAAGAACACTGCCAAGAGCACAGGGAATGAGAACATCACAGTCATGGACAACCCCAACCCCAGGTCCCCATGACAAATGTTGTGTTGTTAAACTTTGGTTGTTGATCCCAGTCAATAGTCAGATAATTGACATGGATACAGTCAGTTTTGAAGAGAATGTTTAGTTTTTGAAAAGAGGCTCTGACGAAAGGCAGGGGCGGATCTACATGTAGACTTAAGCCAGCCCAAGGTCAAGGAAAACTAAAAATTTTACAGTGATACTTTGATAAAAAAAATTTCATGCCTAAATCATAGGCTTAAGCCACCCCCAAAAATCCAATAAGTTTTCAAGCCACCCCTAACTTCATTTTCCAGTTCCGCCACTGACGAAAGGTATGCCAATATTTTCAATCACTGAAAATGAATTGCTTTTCTGTGTTAGTACTCAAACAATGACTTTGTATGTGGCAGTCACATACTCATACCACGTCTTAACAAAATTAGTATGAACTCAACAGGAACATGGCAAGGCCATGCATATTGAAACTAACAAAAGTAGCATATGCATGTATTTCGTCCGGCCGGCAGAAGATAATGTATGTGTATTCAAAAAAGAGTAAAAGACAGCTGCCATTTTGTCAAATCCCCTAAAACTTGCAACTCTATTTGAAAATTCAACCGAAGTCTTCCGTATTTAACCTTTTCTTTCACGACTCCAATCCCGTGACGAGAGATATGAACTCATTGCCTAATTCCGTTTCAAGAAACCATATGGAGGCCCCCATTAATGAGTTCTGAGAATGAAGCTACCTACTTTTTTAGGCTTGCGGTTGATAAGGTGGTTGGTTTCATGAAAATAAAATATATTCTTGTATTTTGATAGAAATTCATTTATGAGGAATTGTGAATACAAGAAACGCGAGGCCCAAAATGTTTGAGATTCTATATATGGAAAGTCATTTCTTGCCTCCACATAATACCTTTTTCATGGAATTATGTTTTTTTTGTTACTTTCAGGGACATATTTAGGGTTGACCCTTTCATAGGTTCGTCTACGCCTACTATGTATCAAGCACAACCTTAGGATTTCCAGTGTGCAGTGAAAAAAACGGACCATATAAACTTCGGAAAATGGGTCATTTGTCCAAAAAAATTTAAAACACGGTTCAAATGGACGAGTAAAAAATTTTATGGGTGAAATGGACACGAAAAAAATAGCAAGGATGAAACTGGATTCATCCTGGCATAAACTTAAAAAAGTAGGAAATACCATTAGGTCCTAGGAATAATATATTAGAGAGAGTCTAGTCCTGTTGACCCAGTCATGTGTCTGTTTGGTCCTAATTGGTAATATAAATTATAGTTTGGTCCTAAAAATTATTATTTGGTCCTACGCTGATGTCATGGATGATGTAAATGTCACCTTGTAGTGACAAGATTACCCTTTTGGATAAGGACCATATATAAAGTCAATTGGTGAGAGAGAAAAATTATTTCTCAGATTTACTTTCTCTCTCCACCGGTTCTCTCTTTCTTCTTCTCCGCCTCCGCCATTTTTTCTAGGGTTTTTTTTTTTTCTGCTACTGCAATTGTTTACAGAGATGAAGATGAAGACGATGATGTTCATCGTCTTGTTTTGATTGCAGAGATGAAATCATCTTCGTCGTTGATCGCTTAAGATGTAAAGGTGTTTTTTCTTGATTTCATTCTCGCTCGCGCAGACCGTTTTTGATAAAGACGACGATGAAACAGATCCGTTTTTGATAAAGACGACGATGATTGAACTCGTGTTGTTTCTGAATCGCTGCTGCTGAAGAAGATCTTGATTTTTTTGAGAATCTTGAATCGATGTATGTTGCTGCTGGTGTTGAAGACGACGACGAAGATGTTGTTGTGGTTGTTGCTGCTGTTGTTGTTGAAGACATCGAAGAAAATGAGATGAATATGATGAACACGATGTTGTTGCTGCTGTTGAAGACGTCGAAGAAGATGAAGATGATGTTGCTGATGTTTTATATGGACTTCATTCCAGAAATGAAGTCTGTTTTTATATGGACTTCATTCCTGGAATGAAGTCTGTTTTTTCCAGGACTGAAGTCTGTTTTGTATAGGTTTTATATGGACTTCATTCCTGGAATGAAGTCTGTTTTTTAAGGTTTTTATATGGACTTCATTCCTGGAATGAAGTCTGTTTTTTAAGGTTTTATATGGACTTCATTCCTGGAATGAAGTCTGTTTTTTAAGATACAAAATAACACGGATGTTTTGTTGTTCTTGTTTTTGGAGGCGATGAAGACGACGAACAACAACGATGTTCTTTGTTGTTGAACGATGTTCATTGTTGAAGATGAAGATGTTGCTCCGGTGTTGAAGACGATGTTGTTCTTTCTTTGTTGAAGACGTCGAAGAAGATGAAGATGATGTTCTTTGATGTTTTTATATGGACTTCATTCCAGAAATGAAGTCTATTTTTATATGGACTTCATTCCTGGAATGAAGTTTGTTTTTCTTAGGTTTTATATGGACTTCATTCCAGGAATGAAGTCTGTTTTTCTTAGGTTTTTATATGGACTTCATTCCATGAATGAAGTCTGTTTTTCTTAGGTTTTATATGGACTTCATTCCTGGAATGAAGTCTGGTTTGTATATGTTTTATATGGACTTCATTCCAGGAATGAAGTCTGTTTTTCTTAGGTTTTATATGGACTTCATTCTGGAATGAAGTCCTGGTTTTGTATATGTTTTATATGGACTTCATTTATGGAATGAAGTCTGGTTTGTATAGGTTTTTATATGGACTTCATTTATGGAATGAAGTCTGGTTTGTATAGGTTTTGATATGAAGGAAAAAAAAAGGTTTTATATGGACTTCATTTCTGGAATGAAGTCCGGTTTGTATATGTTGTTATATGAAATTTCATTTACGGAATGAGTGATACAAAAAATGAGTAAAAATTAACATGGAAGGGTACTTTTGTCCATTCTGTATTTTTAAATAATTATGGACCAAACAGTAAAAGGCGTTTGACCAAAGGACTAAACAGACATGGGCCCACCTATAAAGGGACCAAACGATATTTTTTCCCCTTAAAAAATAGCGAGGATGAAACTGGATGCATCATGTGTAAATTAAAAATAAGAAAAAATATTTGAAAATGGGCGGGGATGAAACTCGGTTACATCCCGCCTATTTTTTAAATTTTTGTCCATTTAAACAGTATCAAAATCTAACTGTCCTTTTCACCCAGAAATTTTAATTTTGGTCTTTTTAACCAATTTTGTGTATAAACTTATAACTAGAACCAAAATAATACATTTAGATATTATCAAAGGTTTAGATGTTTATATACGACAACACTTACGACCTGATAAAAATTAATCAAAGCAATAATCAAAGTGAATATTTTAAAATATATTCTATATATATTTTTAGAAAAAATCTGGTATTAAAGTTACTTAACAGGATCATGTAAAGGAAAAAAACAATCTTAATCGATCCCATTGGCGTTTCAATTTTCCTAAAAGACCCGGCACATGAATGTTATTGCTTTGATATGAACATTCGCCCTTGTATTTTAGAGCCCGTTATCTGTTTCATCAACTAAACTCTACAGTTTGGTCAAATTTCAATATAAGGGAAGCACCATTATTACACTGTGAACACCATATATCCACCGCACATCTTTAGCATGTAAACAACCATTTTTCGGAGTTTCATTTACGGCTTGTTAGTATTAATTAGTTTCCTCCAACATTTCAGTTCTCTTCCGCAAAAACATTTCTTCTTCTCGCTAGTATTTGACCACATTTGTTTCTTGTTTTCTGTCTGTGCACCTAATCTGACAAGTTCCTAATATAATTTTCTTAATGGATTATCCAAAGGACCTGTTTCACGGATTATATGGATTTATACAGTTCCCCTTGATAAGCAAATACATGGACTGAAAAATAACTTCAAACAATAACTATAGCCGGACATGGAAATTTACGGTATTTTCATCATTCATCGAGTATGATATCTTCATCAGTCACGTACTCATACGGGGTCTTCACCAAATTAGTATGAACTCATGAATTTTGTGCGATTTATTTGTTGTTTCCGTGGGCTACCACATGATCTGGAAAAAGAGTTCGACTTAATTATAATGGGCTGGTTGGGATAAGGCCCACAAGGGTGGTTAAAGATTTCAACTGCCCAAAGCAAAAGAAATATGTGAATATGAAATGAAGCAGCCTTCTCTTCGGTAGGATGTTAGGAATGTTTGGATACCAGAAACAAAAACAATCTCAGCAGGCATGGCAAAAAAATAATTTTCTTCACGAAAAATGTTCGAACTAGTATGTAGTTAGGTTAATGCTGATGGCTAACATTGGTTCATTCACGAAAAATAATTTTCTTCATGAAAAATAATTTTCAGCGTGCAGTCCATCGAGGTCGGGGAAATTACTGTTGAGTGGTAATATTCAAAATCATAAACAAGCCTTCAGAGAAGATGTTTTATATTTTACCTCCAACAACAGATCTGACATCCGCTAATTTTGGAAACCTACTTTTCGCAGTGCCTTCATACCAGAGTCGAGCACTTATCTAAAGCCAATGTTTACGTTGCTTAATCCATGGGGAGAGAAAGCAGATGTGGCTGTGAGCACGGAAATTAGGTATAATCCGCGTGATCACAAACAATCTTAATATGAATTGAATACGTGCATTAAATGTGAGTAAAGTATAATAAGCCTAGGTAGGTGATGATTCATAGATTCCAATCCCATGGGGTTTGTCATGATCTCGTCATCATCCCCAAAGTGATAGATCTGAGACATCAACACATAAATGAAACCATACAAGTGCTAAAAATAAAGGAGACGACGATTTACGTGGTTCAGCGCTAAGGCCTACATCCACGGATCCGGAGATATTCACTATGAAGTAAACGGTTACAAAAGTAAAGGGGGGGATGATTTATGTGGTTTATGGAGAGATTCTCCATGAACGCCTACTTACTTCTCACTATTCTCTCTCCTATTCCTTAGTTTTCTTTTTCCCTCAGTGGAAGGGATATACATATATATATATAGCTAATTTGAGTGGGCCCACTGTCATAGAGCTGTTGAGATCTTATCTTCTTGTTTCGTGCCTCTGGTCCGCGAGACCTCTCTGTCACTCGCGGATTCTACAATACACACGTTCATTACGCCGAGCAATGCCCATCTTCTTCGTTGGTCATCATCGACACGTGCCCTCTGGCGCATTAAATGTTAGTGGTTGGGGTGGTCCGATCCGCGCCCGATCGATGTCGGCCCTCTCTTGTCACGTCCGTGTCAGTCGGACTATCCCCAGCCGTTGATTGCGTTTCATCTTGTGATGGGGTAAAGTGACCCTTTGGTGTTGCGCGGGATCATCTACCTTGGATGTCTCCTTATCTCCAACCATTGGTCTTGACAGATGGCACGTCATCTAGACATCATGGGTGCCTCTACGTGTCGATCCCTTTATGACATGGCCTCCACGTGGGTTCTGCTAGTACACGTGGCGATGGAGATAAATAAGTGTACTTACAATTTGCCCCTCTTCTTGTGACTGGGCGCTAGCTTTAGTGGGAAGAAGAATCGTGTGGTACGTTTTTATCTCCCTCCTCATAACTTCTCCTAAAAAGGTGCTACCTGCATTTATTGTGCACGTTTCCCCTACCCGGCCATAACTGCCCATTGGGTAGTGGACGGTTTTTCTTGTTCTTATTTAAGAGGGGAGAATGAGAGAATGTGAATTAAATTCACATTCTCTGTTTATTCTGTTCCATTGTCTTCTTCACCTTCTTAACTTCCTCTGACACCATTGTTACTGCTGCTGCTGCTACCTTTGTCGCCATATTCGTTCTTTGATGTTTCACACTCTTGTCATTGCTACCATCGTTTGCCACCTTTGTTGCTTCAACTGCTTTACTCTTTGAGGTTCAGGGTATGGTTTTTATTAGTTTAATCGCCATGCCCACCCTGTTGAGTTCTTTATTTTCTGGTGATGCGCTGGTGATGAATTTAATCTTTTGTACATCCCGGGATTTGAGAGTTGATACCACTGAGTCGTATGTTTCATTCTGCTTCGATCTTATTTTTCTTCTTTGGATTTTGAGTAGTAGTTCGAGAGTTTAAGTAGTTCTGAGATGGAGTCTAGGGTTTTCTTCACGTTTGTTCTTTGTTCTTGAGAGCTTCTTGCTTTTCGATCTTATTCGCCTCGACTTGCGCTTTTATTTGTGTTTGTGTCCGTAGGTATGTCCGATCATCCGCGGGTTCCTTACCAAACTCCTCCGTCGAGTCCTCCAGATCTCCTCGGAGTGATTCCAATATTAGGGATGAAGCTTCGCCTTCACTTACCCATGGTAATCCTCGGGAAGGACGAACGTCTTCGTCCTGCAGTCGGGAGGCCTTCACTTAAAAGGGGTGATCAGCCACGGGGTCTAGATATGCCGTGAATCGCCCTAGAAATGGGTCTCAGAAGAGACGGCGGACTCCACGCATTCGATCCTCTAGATGTACTGACCTCTCGCACCAAACTTCCACAGCGGACTAATCCACCCGTGCCTAATTTAGGTAAGTCGACTAAAACTCTATCTTCAAAGAGAAAGGTGCGGAAATAGAATCCTCGGGAGATGTAGTTCCTCCTAAGAAGAAGGCGACGGATTCTGCGGAAGATACTCTTTGGAGATGCTTTCGAGGATGACTGCTCGTTACTTTTCGACCTTTACCTTTGGGTAATAAGAAGTTTACTTTAGGGCATATTGATCTTGAAGCTTTCAAATTGAAGCACGGTCTTGAAGACTTCCAAGTGCGTTTTTATGCCCACGATAAAGATATAACTTATGAGATGGTGACCAATTA
This sequence comes from Papaver armeniacum, assembly GCA_023531295.1. Classification (NCBI taxonomy): domain Eukaryota; kingdom Viridiplantae; phylum Streptophyta; class Magnoliopsida; order Ranunculales; family Papaveraceae; genus Papaver; species Papaver armeniacum. The sequence goes on from JAJJWW010005560.1 coordinate 33,854, forward strand.
TCGGTATGATGCCTTTCATTTCCGACGACCGTGGGTGCTTTCGAGGCTGGTTTGATGTTGCCATTGTATAGAGCGGTGATGATTTCTACTAAGGGTCTTATCTAGCCGCATTACGCCAAGAAAAGTCATAATCGTGGGGTGCAACGGTTGACAAGGAACTATCTTCGCCATCTCCGAGAATGCTATCTTCGTAGCAAGGGGCGACGATGATAACTTGCTATGCCCCTAAACTAGAGGAGGAGAAAGGGTGGTATACTCTGAAAATTTCAACAAATCCTTCGTAGATTATGTTAACGGGAATACTCGTAAGCCGTGGTCCTGTGAGTCTGCGGAACATTGCTTACGGTAAGGGGAAATTCGCCTTTTGAGTGAAGTGAGTGATTCCAAGATGGCTAGGGTTCCCAGTCTTTGAAGGTCTTCATATTCTCGTGATGAGAGAATTAAGCGTGATCAAGATTATGAATGGTGCCGCCTTGTTCTTGAAGTCGTTGGTCCGTGGGCCTATGGTTGGGTCCCTGGACCCCATGGTTGTTTGACCTCGATAATGATCCTCACCGTGAAGCTTCTCCCGCTCGTTATGCTCATTATTGCCCACAGCGGATGAGCTTTGCGGGTATGGACTTTGCTTATAATCGCGATGTTGATGTCGCGGAAGACGAGGATATCTCTCGATGCTAACCTTCTCCCGAGAATATTAATGTTACTAAGGTGTGTTGTTTGTTTTCTACGTATATATGCCCCCTTCGTTTTCTTAAATAATGTTGATTATGCCAAGGAAAGGAGATGCTAATGGCTCTTTTATTATTATGTGTTGTAGGTGCGTAGGAATAAGAAAATTAATCCCCGACAATCGTCGAATTCTCCCACCGAGGGTTCTTCACACTTCGAGGATGTGAATAGTCCCGTGGATGGTGATGAGGATGTTTCGATAGGGAAGAGCGGGTGAGACTTCTCCACTGTTCAAGAAGGTGATGGTGATCAGGCCACTGGTGGTGGCGAAGGTGATCCGGCCACTGGTGGTGGAGGTGGTGATCCGGCCACTGTTGGTGGTGGTGGTGCTCCGTCTATTGGTGGTGGTGGAGATTCGACCACTGGTGGTGGTGGTGGCGATCCGTTTATTGGTGGTGGTGGAGATCCGGCCACTGGTGGTGGTGAAGGTGATCCGGCCACTGGTGGTGGAGGTGGTGATCCGGCCACTGGTGGTGGTGATGATCAGGCCGGGGGGGGCTACTAAGTCTGGTGGGGATGTTATAGACAAAGGTAAGGGAATTGTTCTTGATAGTGGTGACAAGGATGGGGATGCTTGTTGTGAGTTCTCCTTTGGTAGGGTTTTATCTGGGAGCAATCATTTGACATGGCCACCGTTATGGGGCTTGTTTCGGACTTCACTCTGCTTCGGTGGTGATGACTGGAGTGTTCTTAAGGATAGGCTGAGACGGCCTGCGCGTGGTTACGATGTTGGGGTTTTGGTTGTGCAACCCGAGAGTTGTGTTGGTACCTCCTCCTTCTTGGTGGGGCCTTGGTGACAAGTACTAGTAGTGCTTTGCTTGGTGGGAAGTCTCGAGATGATTTCACGCGATCCTTAGCCGCGGATGGCGATGATCTTTGTTTTTGGCGTGGGTGCAAAAGAAAAACTTGCTTGGTTGTACCTCATCCTTTTTGTGATTGAAGGGGAAAAGAGTTCTGATTCTTTTACCCGCAGACATATGGAGCTAACCCCCGAGGAGGTTGTAGATCGAGGGTGGCGCAAGAATATTGTGGCCAGTGGGATTGATCTCGTGGTGGATCCCCCTACGGTTGCTGACATGATGGCCATTGTTGATGGGTACCGGTCTGATTATCCCCATGGTTATTGGAGGTTTGTCTTGCTCTTTACTCTTTTCGATATTGCTTAAATGTGTTGTGAACTAATTTCCTTTTTGGTGATAGATGATGAGGAGTGAATACCTGCAACCACCATCTTTACACAGAAGCTCTTCAAGGCTAAGTATCTCAAGCTAGAAGGGAAGCTCCGACATTGTGAAGAAACGCTTACGAGCGTTGAAGGCTGCGGTCTCTGCTAAAGATGAGGAAATAGCGGAGTGAAGGGTTTGCTTAAGCGTAAGGAACGGCGGGGACGCGGAAGAGGCGGCTGCGTTACGAGTTGGCTTCGGTTAAGGCCAAGTTAGCGGTTCTTGAGAAGAACTCTTCATCTATTTGGTGCGTCTCCCCTTCTTTGATAGTTACCTGTTCCTTATATGTTCGAGTTATTTTCTTCTTCCCTCCTCCCATTGTATTGTCTTGGTGGGTGGGGTCCCTCGAGTTATTGTGGCCGGAATGAGAGAATTCGTCAAAAAGGTTGTATCGCAAGAGTTAGTTGAAAAACTTAAGAGTGAATCGGCGAAATGGAATGCCCGCGCGGACGTTCATAACGCCATGGCCGAAGAATGGCGTAAGAAAAAGCTTGCATGGTAGATCTGCCAAAATCAAAACAACCATGATCGTCACTTATTCAACGGGGCTCTTTTATGGACGCGGGATAATCTTGAGAAGGCCGCGATCAGATTTCCTCTTTAGAAATTAAGCTTAATGTTATGGAAGACGAGGCTGCGGCGGGCGCGGTCTTCTCATCCAGCGGATGTGCGGGTTTATATGCAACGTCTTGCTAGGGAAAGGGGCGATGCTAGGGCGAGAATCAGGCGCTCTCGGTAGTGCTTTATCCAGCGTCTCGGTGATGTGGCCCTTGAGTTGAGTGTGAGAAAAACTTGGAGGTGACTATGTATCGTCTTAACAAGGGGTTGGAATCGAAGAATGATGAGGTTAATCGATATCGTCATTCGGACTCGATGCTTCGAGATGACCTAAGCGCGAGTCAAGTATGCTCATAATCTTGCGAGGTAGATTATGATAGGTTATCAAATGAATACGATTATCTTTGTGCAAGGGATTCCGCGGTTGAATATTGTGAAGGTATACGTTTTTGTCATCGAGTGTGCTTTGTGTTGTATTTGTTATAATCTTTCTGTCTTCCTCCTTTGTCATGAGCTCCAGGATGACTTAAAGTCATGGATGGCAAGTTTGCCGAAGCTCGAGGCTAAGGTAGTTATTTGGAGGGCCAAGTTAATTCTCGGGAGGAAATGTTGAAACAAGCCAATCAAAGGGTAGACCGGCTTTCCACTTCCCTGAATAAGGTGGGATGAAGAACGTAGCCATAGGCTTCGTGGCTCGTAAGCGGCTAGCGAGGAAAGAGATTAACAGACTCTTGGTGAGATTGAGTGGATCTCAAGAAGAGTCATGGGCTGACCAAGAATTATACCCGGCGCCCCGTGCCGCGCTCCGTCAAGTTCTTGGACCCTCCTCGGGTGGCGGTGTTCCTTCATCATTGAAGGATAAACCTGCGGATAACGCTCCTTCTCGATGAGCCGTAGCTAGTATGCTGGGATTGATCTCGATTCTTATCCTTTTTGGCGTTTTTTGCTTTATTTTGCTTCTTTGGGCTTGTAATCTTTGCCATGTACTAGATCAAACTTTGGTGTTTAAATCGATTTTGGATTTTGTTGAATTTACATCTATCAGCTTTACACATTAAGTTAAACATAATGAGTAATTCCTTAGTGTTTATAACCCGCGGATATCAATCTTTGAATTTGAGAAAGTGTATTGTCTGTGCAATTCCGTAGGTTGATATCCCCGGAATTGTCTTGTGACCTTGCACCCCGTCCAGCTAATTCCTTGGCGGAGGATTTACGAGCGGTGGGGGTCTGGCCGACGTTCAAGGATATATTTCATTGAGTTCGCGGCTTGTAATATTGCTCGGGTATATCTCATTCTCGTGGGAAGTCGCCCCCTGGTCATACACTTATAGACACTTACGGAGGAGTTCCGAGAGATTGCATGTGTATGCTCCGATATATTGCGTGTGTGTGCTTTGCATGGGATATTGCCCGGTATATTGCAGTGGGCATGATCCACGCTGTGTGCGGGATATCCCTCTTGATAAAGTATAATGCCAATTCTTAATAATAATAAGCGCACAATGATTTACGTGGTTCGGCCCTAAGGCCTACGTCCACGGGGTAACGATAGTATCGATATTTTATTAAGATGTGGTATGGTTTACACTTGTACATTGTGTAAGTAATATATACATGTGTCTCATATGGTATAGGTTGTGATCTTGAATAAATTGAAATGTGTGTGGGTAATGAATAGAATATTGTAGAATATGACACTTGAAAATGAAAGCTTGTATTGATTGAAAAGTTAAGGCGCGTTACTCCTTTGTCAGAGATAGAGACATGCGGACTTGTAAGTCCGTTTTCTTCTTCGAAATGCATACGCAGTGGTGGGTTATGGGTAGTATGGCTTGAGATATTTGGCATTCCACGGATGCATGAGGATTTCCCCTTTCGGAGTTACGCGAGATAGTAAGAGCCATTTCTGCGATGTCGTGTATTACGTAGGGTCCTCCCCAAGTTGGTGCTAATTTTCCCCACTTCTTTTCTCGTGGTATTGGGAATGGTTCTCAACACATCTTGCCCTTCTACAAAATTCCTAAGTTTCACTTTTTGTTATATTCTGGATAGCACTGCGTTGGTAGTTTTCCATTCTTTGTAGTCTTGCTTCTCTCCTTTCTTCGAGATCGTCAAGCTTTTCCAACATCATGTCCGTGGTGAGGTTCTTTTCCCGAGGCTTGTCTTTGTTGTTGGAAGTAGGATTTCCGTAGGGATTCTTTATACTCTCCGTATGTGAGTAAAAACGGAGACTCTCCGGTGGTGATCTTCGAGTCGTCCTATATGCCCATAGAACGTTATGCTGTTGCTCACACCACCGCCCCTTGTATTCGTCTAGTTGTTTTTTAAGGATAAGCGCCAAAGTTTTGTTTGTGGCTTACCTTGTCCGTTGCTTTGTGGATATATGGGGGTGGATTTGTTTTTTCAATTTTGAAGGTGTCGAACAACAAGTCGATATTCTTCCCTTGTAGTTGTTCTACGTTGTCGGAAACTATCTCTGTGGGGATGCCAAACCTGCAGATGATATTTTGAAAAATAAAAGTAAATACGTCCGAATCCCGAATTCTTGCCAGTGCCTTTGCCTCTACCCACTTGTGAAATAATGCATTGCCACTATCGGAAATCTTCTCTTCCCGATTACACGATACGAGTGGGCCTACTATGTCGATACCCCATTTCCCGAAGGCCACGAGATTTGTCCACGAGTTCAACTTTGTGGGGGGCGTGGATTCGTTTACCAAATCTTTGACATTCTTCGCACCTTTTCGCCATTCTAGCTGCATCTCGGATCATGGTTGGCGAGTAAGTAACCCTGCGTCTTTCTTTGCCTTATCTCTGCTAGGGACCTCATTCCGCCGTGATTCCCCGCGTCTCCTCTGTGGATATCTTTCAAGATGATATGTCCCTACGATCGGGATAGGCAGGCGGCGGGAGTGGCCGAGGAATGATTTTACGTATAAGGTTTGGTCCCTTAACTCGTACATCCTGCTCTGGATTGTATTTTCTAGCTTTGTTTGATATCTTGGGGAGTTTCCCCTCTTTAAGAAAAGAATGGATTTCGATTCTCCAATCGCTTCTTGATTGTGATCGTCATCTTCATCGGCTTGTCGCGTGATGTCATCGTCTGGAAGCCGTCGAATATGTGCTCTCCGACATCATCATCAGAGATATCCTCCTCCTTAGATTTGCGTCGGTTAGCCGCGCATGTCTCTTGGAGCTTGATGGATGGTTCGTACACTCTTGTTATCTTGATTGCTTTGACATCCTCATTTTTAAGCATGGATGATATATATGCCAGGGCATCTGCGTGTCTAAGCTCCTTCCTACGCAGATGTCGGAATTTGACTTTTGGTATTTGGGAAGCCAATGTTTGCACCAGAGCCATGTACGTCATCAGCGTTTCGTCATACACATTGTATTCGTAGCCTATTTGCCGTATGATTAGTTGTGAGTCACTTGTCAACCGCACTTATTGTATCCCTAATTCAATTATCAAGCGGAGAGCGTGGATCACTCCTTCATATTCTACGATGTTATTTGTATGGCCTTCGAATTACAATCGAATGCGTGCACAATTCTGTCCCCTGTGGGTGTGGTGATGCGATGCCTATCCCCGCGCCCTCTCTATTTTTGGAGCCATCAACAAAGACCTCCCATTGTCGCGGGTTCACTGGTTTAAGAATATTATTTGGCTCTAGTTTTTCTATTTACAGGGCTCCCATGGCCCTCCATCCTTGTATGCGTACTTCTTCTTCGTTGTCCAAGGCGGAGTTCGCTAGAAAGTCCGCTAATACTTGTGATTTCGGGGAGTGTTGGAGCTCATAGTGGATGTTGAATTGGTCGAGGTACGTGCTCCATTTTGTTATGCGTCCTACCTTTCTGCCCCTTTGAGGATGGTCTCTAAGGGTGCTCGACATGGGATACGTATGTCGTGTGTTAAGAAGTATGTCCTCGGTTTTAAGGTAGACCATACGACGGCTAAGATTATCTGTTCGATTCTTGTGTAGTTCCTTTCCGCGGAATTCAGGGTCTTGCTGACATAGTAGATCGGTTGCTCCTCCTTTGTGTGGGTTTGACGAGTCTGCGCTACTTGCATCGTCTGTCGCCGCAATGTATAGTGCCAAAACCTCGTCCAGGGTCCGGTTTACGAAGGATGGGGATTTACGCTAGGTACCGTTTGATACCCAAGAAAGCTTCTTCGCATTCTCCGTCCATTCAAATTTCGTCCCCTTTTTTAGTATGTTGAAAAAGAGTTTGCACCTATCAGGGATCTTGAGATGAATCTTCCCAGCTGCTAGGGATCCATTGAGCTTTTGTACCTCTTTTAGGTTCTTTGGAGATGGCATGTCTACTATGGCTCGGATTTTTGCGGGATCTACTTCAATGCCTCTTTTTGTCACCCGAGGTACCCAAGGAATTTTCTGAGGTTACTCGAAAGTGCATTTTCGGGTTTACCTTCATATTGTGTTTTCTCATAGCTTCGAAGATGTCCCTCGAGGTCTGGTGGTGGTCCTTCCTTAACTTTGCTCTTTACGAGCATATCGTCAACATAGACCTCTAAGGTTCTGCATTGCGATCCATGGCTTGAAAATAGCATCGACCATCCTTTGAGTACGTTGCTCCGCATTCTCGAGCCCGAAAGGCATCCTTACGTAGCAATACGAGACCATGGGGTGTGTAAAATGCGATATCTTCTTGGATCTTCTTACTCGCCAAAAATAATTGGTTGTGCCGGAGTATCCGTCCATGAATGATAACTCTTCGTATCCTTCTCTTTGCATCGACTAGCATTGGTCAATCTTTGGGTAGCGGATAACTATCCTTGGGGCATGCTTTTTTCAGGTTGGTGAAGTCGATGCGGTCGCCCCTCCATTCTTCTTTGGTACTATTACCATGTTAGAGATCCAAGTGGGATATTTGACTTCTTTTATAAAACCGGCCTCCAACGACTTTGTGACTCGTTTTCTCTTGCTTTATGATACTCTGTAGCCACCTTTCGTATCTTTTATCGTACAGGGGGTGTACCAGGTTTGATGCGCAGCTCATGTTGTACTATCTGTGGGTCTATTCCCGGCATATCAGATAGTTTCCATGCGAAGATGTCTGCGTATTCCTTTAGTAGTTTTATTAGTGAGGCTTCGCGTTCTCCGTCCATTAGAGTTCCTATCTTGATCTTTCTTGGGTTCTCTCTTTGAATTTCTTCCAATCTAGCATGTTTTTCGATGATTATCCTCAGATCTCCCTCTGTGGTCGGAGAGGTACCGTGGATTTCGACAAACAATGGGCTCATCCTGTCAAGCCCCCATTTGTAACAATTAATACTCACCACAGGATCCACATGTCATATGGCTTGACATATCTTGTGCCACTTATCCGTGTATTCTCGAATGGACTCCTTGTATTTGATTGCGAGTGAGAAGAGTTTGTCCATCCTGTGTTCACGACCTTGTTATACATGTAGGTGGCCAAGAATCTTTCGGTGGTGATCATATGAACCAATGCACCCGGCTTGAGGTTATCGAACCAAGATAACGCGGATCCCTTGGGCTTGAAGGGAAATATCCAGCATAATATAGCTTCGTCATGATCCCACCTGGCCATTACCTGTTGTAATACCGTAGGTGGCTGCGAGATCCGCGGATCCGTCGTAACACTCAAAGGATGGGACCAGGACACTTACGTGGAATGGTAGCGATGGCAGTGCCGTGCTAGTGGGGTAGTGCTGGCCTCCTTCATGACCTGTTCTAGTCTTCCGCCTCCTTGCCTGTTCTTGATTTGATTGATTTCCGCTAGCATTTCCGCACGGAGATTCTCCATTGCCAAACAATGCTCGTTTTGAATGGATGTTTGAGTCTTTCTTGTAGGTTGTGATGTTGTGGCCTCCTCTTCATCATAGTAGTCGGAGGTTTCTGGATGGTAGTCCGGGTCAATCCTTCTATTGTTCTGCGCACCCTTTTGGGGTATTCCTCTTTGATTGACTGCGGCTGGGATGTTTTCGAGGATCATCCTCCAGGTCTCATTTTGTACCGTTGAATTAGCTTCATCCTGCGATTCTCTAGCTCCGCGCTTTGGAGGATCTTCTCTCTTAATTCTTTGGTTCTCTTGGGCTAGTAAGGCCACCGCGTCCGCGTATGTCTGCTGATTCCTTTTTAGCTCTTCTAATTGCGCCAATATCTGCCTTGATGTCGATTCTGATTTGTTCTATACGTATCGAGCTTGTTCCTCGGGGGTTGCGGTGTTGATTTCCTCTACTAGCCGCCTACCCGGCTCGGTCATTCCGTAGGATCTTGCGTGCAGTGGTATATTATGTTCATCAGTCTGTGGCATCCCATAAGGAGGGTTACGGATTGCGATTCTCGCTGCGCTTCTCGAGGTTCAATAGGTAGGGTTGCATTTGTCACTTTGGAGCGATCATTTGTGAAGTTCCTTCGGTAGGTGTAGTAGCTTTTGCCGCCGCGACCTTCTTTGCTTCCATTGCAATGATGCCTGCATCTGAAAGGAATGTGCTTTCCGCTCCATTCTGCGCCTTGTCCCCGGTTTGTGAATCCGCGTCATTTTGTTTGCTCCTTGTCATTTTGGCGTAGTCCTAGGTGTCTCTTTCGAAGGTACCTTTGTCTTTAGGCATCTTTGTTCCTTTCCATTGTAATATTCTCGCATTGAGAAGCGGGAGGTAAACCGAGACAAAAAGTCCACGGGTTAGTTGTTAGTTCAAACTTGATTTCATAAACTCGATTTCTAGTGGCAATGAGTAAGCTCAAGTCGCTAGTTTGGCGAACAATGCGAAAAACATAGACGGATGCGGATTTAACCAAGGGGTAAGGTCCATGGGTTGTTGTTTGTAAAAATCCAAATCTATTGGTGGAAGTTGTGTTTGAAATATCGGTTAAAACACGGATACGTTGGTTTTAAGGTTACACAATGCCGGATGTTGGTAGAGAATTCAATAGACATAAATATATGCGAAAAATAGCCCAAAAATATGGATCTGCTAGTTTGTGTTTGTGAAAGACCAGAGATCTGCCGGGTAGAAAGTGCAAAAGACCCAGATGTGTGTGAAAAATGAGTTTAAATATGGATTTGTTTGTGCATTAAGTAAAATTTTGAAGTAGAGGCTGTAAAGTCACAGGAAAAGACAAATCTTTTTACCGGGACAAAATTCCCTGTTTCTAGCGCCAAATTGTGAGCACGAGAATCAGGTATAATCCGCGTGATCACAAACAATCTTAATATGAATTGAATACGTGCATTAAATGTGAGTAAAGTATAATAAGCCTAGGTAGGTGATGATTCATAGATTCCAATCCCATGGGGTTTGTCATGATCTCGTCATCATCCCCAAAGTGATAGATCTGAGACATCAACACATAAATGAAACCATACAAGTGTTAAAAATAAAGGAGACGACGATTTACGTGGTTCGCGCTAAGGCCTACATCCACGGATCGGAGATATTCACTATGAAGTAAATGGTTTCAAAAAAGTAAGGGCGATGATTTATGTGGTTTATGGAGAGATTCTCCATGAACGCCTACTTACTTCTCACTATTCTCTCTCATATTCCTTAGTTTTCTTTTTCCCTCAGTGGAAGGGATATACATATATATATAGCTAATTTGAGTGGGCCCACTGTCATAGAGTTGTTGAGATCTTATCTTCTTGTGCTCTGTGCCTGGTCCGCGGACCTCTCTGTCACTCCGCGGATTCTACAATACCCACGTTCATTACGCTGATCAATGCCCATCTTCTTCGTTGGTCATCCGACACGTGCCCTCTGGGCAGCATTAAATGTTAGTGGTTGGGGTGGTCCAGTCCGCGCCAGTCAATGTCAGTCCTCTCTTGTCACGTCCGTGTCAGTCGGACTATCCCCAGCCGTTGATTGCGTTTCATCTTGTGATGGATTTACTTGTTTGTAAATCCTTTGCTCTTTTTCCTTCTCTCTTCCAGTTCTCTCCCTCTACTTTATTTGAAAGGGGCGGAGAAGACTACTATATCAATAATAATAAATAGCAATTAAGTTTCAAAGGGTTTGAGCTTGGAAGCAACCTGCTATTTATCGATAGGCGAGAAAAGACTGCTATTGGCTGCTTCGCCTATATATTCTATTATGGCCGGCTTGGAGACATGGAGAGAGGTCCATAGCTTCATTCATTCGTTGAACCTTGGGGGATAACCATTAGCATTGAGATCAATTACCACACCACCTCTATCATACATACGACATTACACGACGCGAGAGTGGATGGTCAACACACCGCCTACGTTCCGCTTGCAGCCAATACAACCACAACCGGCACTTGCACGAGATTCAACAACCGAAGCTCTGGTAGTCCCGAGGGGACGGCATCCTCCTAACAAAGTTAGCGATCTTGAACAAATAGGAGTCATCGGTCCGGGGAAAGAAAAGGACCGCCTTTGTTTGCTTTGAAAAAAAAGGAACTCGCTGGAACAAAGGTTCTTCTTTGGTGTTGCGCGGGATCATCTACCTTGGATGTCCCCTTATCTCCAACCATTGGTCTTGACAGATGGCACGTCATCTAGACATCATGGGTGCCTCTACGTGTCGATCCCTTTATGACATGGCCTCCACGTGGGTTCTGCTAGTACACGTGGCGATGGAGATAAATAAGTGTACTTACAGTGGCATGAGATGTTTCCTCTCTCTTAAATTTTTTTTCCTCCAAAGTTTAAGAAGCAG
>JAJJWW010005561.1:0-271555 GCA_023531295.1 Papaver armeniacum
AAGTCATTAGGAGAGAGAAAAGAGAGAATTTTTGTAAGTTCTTAAGGTAATTCCATTTCTGTGTAAAGATTCAAGAAAGTTATTAATAAACATTCATAATTGTTCATCTATTATCTTTTGAATGGATTAGTTTAACAAAATATAGTGAGGGGTGTATTGTGGGATTTCCTGCAACTACAAGTCTATTGAGATTGGTGGTTAGATCCTCGATGCTCCATCTTAAACCACAAGATCAGTGAGTGATCCAACAGTCCAAACTTACGAAATATAATAGAGGAATTAGCATTTGAGGACACAAATATAATAACCACACAAACTAATATCAATGCGAGATATTTATGTGGTTCGGTATTAATACTTACGTCAAGGGATAAGAATTGATTTGGCATTTTATGGTGAAGATTACAATTATCGGGAAAGCGATATTCTCAAAAACAAAAATAGTGAAATGTTATAGATGTACTCTCTCAGTTTCTTATAATACTTTTCAACCCTTTAAACATTACACAAGTTTTCCATTAGATTGACTACTTCACTACCTCGTGGTAAAACCTTATGCATTAGATGTAACCTGAGCAGTCACCTATAGTCCCCCGATTTCCATCTCCTTCTCATTGAGTCCAATATCTTGTTGACGCATTATCTTGTTCACTCTAAAGTTTGTTCGTCCACAACTGTATTTAATGTGTTATCTACCCTTCAAGCTCAACTATATCCATTGTTCTTTTCCTTACCAGTATCGTAATCTCATAAAAATACGTAGATATCTTGGTTGAAGATGAAAATAACTTTAAAGCGCATCATCAGCTCATTGTTCATATGTTTTTATTGTGATTTTTGACCTTTAAAGCGATAATTTTTTTTTTCATTAACCCAATGGATTTATATTAAGTGGATTTTCCACAAATCAAAACCTTGACTTATTTACTCCATCATGAGCTAGATAGGGAACGTGAATGATATTTTAGGTTAGAATATTTTATCAGCTTTGAAAAAACGATGGATCAAACTAAATGGTAGTAAAAATGTGAAATGTGGTGAGGATTTCTAATCTTATTATTGGTTAAAGATGTGGTTGGATTTTGGAAAACAAGTTATGATTCTTATGAATTAGTTTCCTCTCAATATTATCGTATGATTTCTACGGGTTATAATAATTGCATGATTGATGTATTGCAATATGATTGAATGTTTGTTTAGTTAAGTCTAGAATTGATTGAAATCACATCCATATCTATAGCTATTTTAGGGTTTTCATCGGCGATAACCTTGAATACGAGTAGCATGATATGATTCTAGGTTGTAGTGATACATCCTCGTAGTCATATGTAGAAATTGACCTTTGTCCGAATTGTTTGCGCAATGTATTACAATTGCATTGATTAGCCTATTTGAAACTTAATGCTCCTAGGAATTGAACTTGATTAGCGCAAGGCGTTAGGTTATTCTTTAGGTAGAATTCACATACGCAGCCCTAATGTGTGTGTTGATGAATTAGGAAATTACGGAGTATTCTTGCAATAAGGTATTCTAAGGCTTTTGATGATAGTGAGATTAAATACGAATTCTATTCATACATTCATAAACTTGTTTGCAATTGAAGATGAAACCTTTATCCAATATTTTCACAACCTTGATTTGCGTACTTTGTTTGCTTTGCTTTTATTTATTTAGTTTAAATCGAGAAAATCCTCGGTGTTTTATATAGGAAACCATAACAATTTGAAAACCTAGTCCTCTCTGTGGGATCGATCCTTTCTTGCCCTTGCTATATTTATATTTTGAGTAGTAAGAAAGTGTAATTATATTTGTGTCGGTGACAATAGGTCAAATTTTAGCGTAGATTCTTGAGGGGTGACGACGGTTGTTAATTGTTTTTTGGTTTCTTATTTTTGTATTTAGTTTTGTTTTACTTTTTCTTATTCTTTGGTTCTTATTCGAGTTTTGTGAATCTCGTTTTGGGTGCTAATTTCTATGGAAGGAGCATATTGGAGCAATCAATACGGCTTTCAGCCTCAACAACATGAAAACTATCACCCTTATGGGGAATACAATCAAAACCAATCCTTTGGTTATGGTCAATATTCCACGTACCCTTTTAGTTGTTCTCATACATTTCCAACCTTCTTACGGTGGGTATGTAAGTGAGCAACCACAAGGAAGGAGACTAGTTGTACTCCTATTAATTTTTCCTCTAGTTTGGTAGATGAAATGCAACAATTTATGGACTGACATGGAGTCAATTTGTAGACAACCAAGCGTGGAACCAGTTTCATCGACCGAATGTGCTCATGGTATGTTTGGCCCAATTTCGATCGTAGTTATGATCATCCACCCATTCAAAGGAATATAATTGGCCTAACCATAAAAGTAAGTAATTCTACTTTTTCTTTGTCGAATGAGCTTTACCAACAAATGGAACACTATATTCGGAATTTGGATGGAACACTCCAAGTGCTTCAAAAGGTGTTTCCACTTTAAGACAAGGCATTGAAGAATACAAGGAGGAAATGAATAATAATGTGAAAAAGCGAACCTTTGGGGACTTTTGTTGATATTTGTGTAGTTAACTCAACTCTTGATCGTAATAATGATCATTCACCTATTCAAAGGATGAGTTCGAGATTAGCAACACTAAATTCAGCGAGGACCAATGTTATGATGACTATGATAGTGATGATGATTATTATGAAAATACATCGTTTGAACCAACTCATGGTGACATCCCGAGTGTACAATGGAGTCTTTTTGGGATCAAGATGAAGACGAAGAGGAATATGGACACTTGTGTGGATTACTCGAGCATTGATCTTTATAATGATCAAGAACCTATTCAAAGGTAGAGCTTGAGGATGATGCAATGAGTGTTCTAAAGAAATTCCTTATGGACAATATTGCATCCATAAAAGAGTATGTGCCTTACAACAAAAAGGAGGAATATGTTGAGAATGAGACGGTTATGACCAATATTGTGGAAGACCCAATTGAGCTTGCAAATGATTATAATGATGATGTTTATGTCGAAACTTTGGTTAAGGCGAAGCGGACGAAGAATGGTTGCAAGGTTTGATAGAGGACCATGATATAAAGAGGTGAATTATTCACTTGAGTTTTCAAGGATGAAGAGGATTAGTGATAAAAGAGATTGTGCAAGGTTTATCTAACCCTTTGCCTATTGTTTCTTCTCCTTTACCTCTTATTGGTTTGAATGTATGTGCTTGAGAATATTGTTGAATGACTTTGTTTCTCGTTTTCCGCCATTAGAGATACTTGATTCTCATACTATGCAGGTTATGGAACAAGAAACCGTGGAAGTACCCAGACTCATATATTCTTTATGCACTTCCAAGTGTGGACAAGAATAAGTGTGGGGGAAACTTTTATCGGTTCATAGCTTCACGTTTTGTTTTATATTACTAATATTTGTGCGAAGCTAGTGTTTGAAAAACAGGTGCTATGGGTGGATCCCCAACTTTTCCGATTATTGGTGTATGGGAATGAATCTTACAAGAAGCTAAGTCGGGCCGTCGATTTAAAACAAGCGCTAAGTGGAGGCAACCCCGGTTTTGTATCTTTACCTTTATCTTTTTATTTTTATGCATTTGCTTTTATCTTTATTTTCTTTGTTTTTGCATATTATTTGCGGAATTTCCCACCTTGGATTTTCTTTGGACGATTCAATTTTACATTGAGGACAATGTAAAGTTTAAGTGTGGGGGAGCATTTATATGTTTTAGTTTGTTTTATGCATAGAAAAAAAAAAAAAAAAAAAAAAAAAAAAAACAAAAACAACAAAAAAAAAAAAAAAAAAAGAGAAAAATTGAAAAACCAAAGAAAAAAATTGTGCTTTTGAACTAGAAATCTAGAAACTTGTGCCTTTAGGATGACACCATTAGTGGATGGAACCATTTTGAATGCGGGAGTTGAGGAACCAATTAACTTAAAAGGGGACGAATATAGCTCGAAATCACAAATTAACATGATAGTTGTTACCATATCTCGGAATATCACCATATCGCATTCTATTTTTTATTTTTTCCACATTTATCTATTGTTCTCTAAGTGCTTTGGTGGGTCACTAAACATCGACGTGTTATTTTGCTAGGATGAAATAGAGTGATTGAGTTACTAGAAAAAGAAAAAAAAAATGATGAAAAAAATATATATGAAAAAAAAAAAAAAAAAAAAAAGGCAGAGCCAATTAGACCAAAGCGGAATAAAAGACACTTGGGAATAGCAATATGCGTGAAACGTAGTCCCCTGTCTCCGTCGCCTAAACAAGCGTGGAATGCGGGATCAAGGCAACTATCATGTACTTGCTGACAAGAATCATGCGCTTGGATCCGATTTGATCCAATCATGTTGTCTAAAAAAAAAAAAAAAAAAAAAAAATGAAAAAGAAAAAAAAAAGAAAGAAAAGAAAGTATTATTATTTTGGTTGAATAAAGTCACTTGGTTCCCTTGTATATGCCAGTGAGTTGATGTAGCATTCAAACCAAGTAGCTCAATCCAATAGGCATAGGTTCATCTTAGCAGTGACCTTCAGACGAGATATGGAAACATCGAACACTTGTGAACATTCTTGACATCTACATCTATATCCATCTTCTTAATCTTTTCATTGTGATTGTGGTTTGTTAGTTTAAGTATTGTGGCTTGTTCATTATCTAATTAGAGTTTATTTACTAATATATGAATTGAATTTGCAAGGTACCTCCTCCTGTAGTCAATTTGGATTCGTTCATTGATTTGTCACAAATAGACGGAGTTTGAAATATAGGTTTTGTAGGTATATCTCTAGTAAACCTTCACGAGACTATAACTCGTCCACTAGGGACACCTAGGGGTTTAAAGGCTTGTTATTTATGCTAAAATTAACCGTAGCCTCGACGAGACGGAGTTGTATGTATTCTTTATAATTGTTTTGTTTGATTTGCTCGAGGACTAGCAAAGTCTAAGTGTGGGGGGAATCGATATGTGTCTAAAACACCATATTATTTATCTATTGTTTATGCTTTCTCTGCTAGTTTTCTTGTAAAATATGTATCTTATGTTTTGTTTTTGAGTATTTAGGTACTTTGGAGTTATTTGGATCAAAGAAGAGGAAAAAGGGCAATAAGGTCAATGCGTAGGAGAGTTTCATTTGGAGCCAATTTGGAATGCAAAGAAGGAGGTGAAGTTGAAGTGTCGATTCTCCATAGCGGCGGTTGAGCAAGGAAATGGATGGGGCGATCGGTTCTATGGCCCGACAAGCCAAATGAGCAGGGTACCCCTTATCCAAGTCCCTGGATATCAATTTCCATCTCAGATTTACTGGCCTGATTGGGTGGTGTTTTCAGACAATTAGTCTGTTTTCATTACCACTCGCTTCGAATTGAGTAGAGATGAGCAAGGAAAAGCGGAGGTCACGACTTGTCCGAGAATTTGAGAGAGAGGCGGCGATAATGGAGAATTTGAGAAAGCCAGGTCAAGAAATTAGAAAAGAAGTTGAATGTGAAGATAAGATTGGGGATCGTCTTGTTTATAATGGAGATTTGAGAGTAAAGGGGTTTGCTGCTAATTACAGATGCAGAGAAGAACACAATGAAAAGGTATGTGAAATTGAAGTTAGGTGTGAAGCTGATGTCTCTGTAAGATGGAATTCATAAGGTTGATGGCTGAAATTCTTGTTGATTTTGAGGAAGAATTAGGGTTTGAGTCAGATTTTGTTATCTTTTGAGTGAAGATGACTAAAGGGTTAGAGGATGAAATTGGAGGATGGGTTATGCTCAATCATGGATTTAATAATAGCTATTAATGGTGAATCAAGAAGGGGTTTGTGTAATAGGCCTTTGGTGCTCTTGTTCTTTGGTGTTCAAATGGTTTGTGTGTGCAATTTGTTGAGATGAATTGGTGGCTGTGATGATCTGATGAGGCGGATTGAGTGGAAATGCGCGGTGAGAGAATAATTCAAAGGTTGAATATGAATGATACCGTGCTTGCTGCTATGAACTTGTTATGTGTTATGAGTATGCAGGGAATGTGAAGCAAGGGACAAGAAGATGAGAGTGTAGCCATGAACTGATGGTTGCGGGGATTGAGTTGAGCAAGCTGGTGGTGCTACGGGTTATGGGTGACATTACATATTGTGTGGTTCATGTGGTGTTTTGAGTTGAGCTGAATAGTATCTTACGAAGTCTATGGTTCTTTGGGGCGATTTGTCTGTAATTTGAAGTTGCAGTTAGAAAGATGGTGATGTAGTTCGGTTGGTGGTTGAGCTGGTAAACACCTAGAGGAGCTTTTGGAATGTAGAGATAGGCTACGAAGGAGATGTGGCTGTGTATTTGGTGAATTATTCTGAGTTGCAACTGGAGTTGGAGCTGAACTTGATGGCAGCGGTAGTCTATGAGAATGGCATCGCGGGGAGATGGAGGAATGATTGATGGAGCTCGAGTGCAGCGATGCGGGGATCAATGAGATTGGTTGGCTGTGGCGATAGTGCGAGTTCAAGATTGCGAGAAAGGTGCAAGCTGTGATGGGAAGGCTGCAAGGTACGAAGTGAAGGTCTTGATGGAGGTTACGAAGCAACAAAGATTTGCGAGTGTCTGCTTGATCTTTGCAAAGTTGAGTCGATTATGTTGAAAAGCGATAGAAGAAAAGGAGGCTTTAGATAGTCTATGATTATTTATATGGATGGAATGATCACGATGCTGCGGCGGGAATTGCAAGTTATGATTGCAAATGATAAATGAACACGGAAGGTGAGTCGTTACAAGAAATGGGCTTTGAAGCGAGATGGAGAAAGCTGGAGTTAATGATGTTGTCTCGAGGTGGTGTCTTGGATCATGAAGGTACATGTGCAGTGGTATTTGAATATTCAAGGGTTGATGGTATGCTGGCTTGAGTTGCGGAAGCGACAAAAAAGCTGAGTCTTTGCTAGATGGCTTGAGTTGATTGCGGTTTTGCTGAATTTGCAAGAGACAAATGCGAGAAAAAGGGAATGTCTTTGTGTTATACGGGAGAGAAGGAAAATCTTGGTGGCAAATGAGTACGATAGTGCTCAGTGATAGATTGTGTGAGATTGCAACATAGAATGGAATTACGGGGGCGACGGTGGTGAGTTGTGGCGTGCA
Organism: Papaver armeniacum; assembly: GCA_023531295.1. Taxonomy (NCBI): domain Eukaryota; kingdom Viridiplantae; phylum Streptophyta; class Magnoliopsida; order Ranunculales; family Papaveraceae; genus Papaver; species Papaver armeniacum. Next base: position 7,113 of record JAJJWW010005561.1, read on the forward strand.
CAATGATGGTGCGGCACGGTGAGTTGGCCTGGCAAAATGGCTCAAGGCAGCAGCTCGGCCTGTTGATCGGCGAGAAATAGGCGACTATGATCGACTCGATTGACTCGGTGATTGACCAGATTCACTTTCGATTGACTAAACGAGTTGACTCAATGACACAGCGATTTAACCCGTTGGTGTGGTGGCCAAGGCGGACTTTGCCGATCACGGAGCCGATTTCCGGGCACTTCTCGGCCGATTTCCGGCCACAATACCACTTCCGGCGACACTTTTTGGACCCGAAATTTCCAGTGGAGGTGTTTAGCATATGGGCTTGGTGGATCAATTGGAGACGGATTTGGAGAAGACTTGACCTACTTTTGGGTATCCTTTTGGGAGAGGCATATAAATAGAACTCTTTCTCTAAACCTTATATCTCCATGAGGGAGACTTCTACTTTTGTTCTAGGGTTTCACATGATAGTCTCTTCTTTGATGAATATGATGATGATTTCAAAAAACACAAGTACTTAATCTTATTATTGGTTAAAGATGTGGTTGGATTTTGGAAAACAAGTTATGATTCTTATGAATTAGTTTCCTCTCAATATTATCGTATGATTTCTACGGGTTATAATAATTGCATGATTGATGTATTGCAATATGATTGAATGTTTGTTTAGTTAAGTCTAGAATTGATTGAACTCATATCCATATCTATAGCTATTTTAGGGTTTTCATCGGCGATAACCTTGAATACGAGTAGCATGATATGAGTTCTAGGTTGTAGTGATACATCCTCGTAGTCATATGTAGAAATTGACCTTTGTCGAATTGTTTTGCGCAATGTATTACAATTGCATTGATTAGCCTATTTAAAACTTAATGCTCCTAGGAATTGAACTTGATTAGCGCAAGGCGTTAGGTTATTCTTTAGGTAGAATTCACATACGCAGCCTAATGTGTGTGTTGATGAATTAGGAAATTACGGAGTATTCTTGCAATAAGGTATTCTAAGGCTTTTGATGATAGCGAGATTAAATATGAATTCTATTCATACATTCATAAACTTGTTTGCAATTGAAGATGAAACCTTTATCAATATTTTCACAACCTTGATTTGCGTACTTTGTTTTTGCTTTGCTTTTATTTATTTAGTTTAAATCGAGAAAATCCTCGGTGTTTTATATAGGAAACCATAACAATTTGACAACCTAGTCCTCTCTGTAGGATCGATCCTTTCTTGCCCTTGCTATATTTATATTTTGAGTAGTAAGAAAGTGTAATTATATTTGTGTCGGTGACAATAGGTCATTCAATAACCTAATTGTTTCTTCCTCACAAGATCACCTAGAAAAATCTAGAGATATACCTTGATCTATAAAATCCAGGGTTTATGAAAAACACCTAGGAACATATTCCGTAACTGTCAAAGAAGATGGCTACCCTGTGCTTTAAGATCCCCAAGTAAAGTCTTTTGAAATCTCATTCTTGTTCGTGAAGAACAAAGATATGAAATACCACCTTATGCAACACACATACAATTTTCAAGGGATAGATTGTGCGGTTACATGAAACTTAGTGAATGATCAAGGCTAGGTTGCTTGGAAACAAAGCTTCCTTGTCTAGGAAAACACCCACATACTTGACCAAAATAGGCTTTTAGTCACGTATTCACGGTTTTGGTTCATGAGCTGTTGCCAAAAGTTCGTGTACAATTTCCTATTCACGAAATCAGCCTTAGAAACACGTATAAGTGTTGCTTTAATAAATCACTCATAACTTCTTCGTTATAACTCGGAATTGAGTCATTCTTGGCTCGTTGCATTCATATTCTAATTCACTACAACATGAGGACTTTTATAGTGATAAAGGTCATTCTCACAAAATTCATGGGCTCAAATATCCTCAGTATATATATAAAATATCTTTAACGTCTTAGGAATTGTTCCATAGAGTGAGCACTTGTTTCGATAGATAGAGAGTACAGTAAATAAGAGAATCCAGAGTTTGTTACTAACATTTAATTAAGTTCTCCAAGATATATTCATGTAGTCTTCAATCTCCATTCTTCAAAGATATCTTTGATTCTATACTCTACTTCTTAAACCTAGTCTAGTAAAAGCTGACTTTGAGGAGACTAAATCAAAAATGCGTTTTGTCATCTAAAATTGACAACTAACTTGACATACCAATGTTAGTGGGTTCAACTGAGCAACGATCTAACATTTTTTCTACATTTTACTTATTTATTCTTTACTTGTAGCCACGTTGACCTTTTATATCATTTTTCATATTCATTGAACCGTTTTGAGTTCGTTGAATTATTCTCAAATGGTTCATCATTCTCAAGTATCTTGAGGTTTTGGTTGTGGAAAATCGATATTCTACATAATTTTCACGTTCGTCAAGCACATAGTTGATCGTTATACCACTTTCAAATTTTTGAGGCACAGGTTGAGTTGAAAAAAGGCAAGGGGTACAAGTACACCACCAACTTTTCGTTTGGCTACTGTATGTACTAAACTATAACACAATTCCTAGAGTTACAACTTAATGAATCTCAATCAAGGAATAATATAAGAGTCTATATCTCTTTCTCTCACAATCAGTAGCAAGACAGAAACAAGTCTGTGAACCTGATTATATCGTGAGAGTACTTGGACGATACCAAAGATCAATATCCAAGATCAATCAAGTCGTATCCAACAAACAATGATGGATATATCAACTTTGATTGATTAACGTACTCTTTGTGATATTTCAATTATATAGATAAACAAATATAATGTGGAAAGAAATAACACGAGACACGGAAGTTTTATCAACGAGGAAACGCAAGCTGAGAAAAAACGGGACCTTGTCCATATTTGAACATCAAACTGTATTAAGCCGATACAGACACTAGCCTACTATAAATAACTTCATACCGAAATGTTGTTGAGTCCGAACCCACCGTCGACGTCATAGCGATTCAGTTATAGTCGCGCTCCTTACGTCTCTTGAATCTCGTAAGACTCTGCGCAATTTATTCCCTTAGATGGCGTCCTTTATAGCTTAAGAGTTGTTTCAACCTAAACGAAGACTTTTAAACCAATCTGTCTCCCACAGATAAGCCTATTTTGATTTCCGTTTGATCGCTAGATCGGGTGAAATAAGAAATCGTTTCAGATGAGACTAGGTCTAGTAAACCTCAAAATCAGTACCTACGACTTAGAAGAGCGGCCTAGATTATTATTCACCTCACAAGAAAAGCAATAACTAAATACCAATGAAGAATTTTTTAGTTGTAATTTCTTGTGGAATCACTGAAATCCGAGACGAAGAACTTTGTGATTTCTATCAATCTTACTTGTTGGGCGAAAGCTCAAACAACGATAGCAAGATTAGGATGCACGAACTATCAAAGATAAGATAGTCGGATCTGGCTTCCACGAATCCCTAGGCAAAGTCTTTAAGTCATTAAACCTAATTATGTTTCTCGGTAACACTTGGAAACCTAGGTTAAGAGAGAATCAACTCTAGTTAGCAACTAGGACACACGAAAGTGTCAAGATTAAGTTTTTTCCCAACTGCTCGAGCTTCTCTTTATATATAATTTCAAGATCGAAGGTTGCTTACGGTTTAAGCCAAGATAGCTTTGTAATCAAAGCAAACACTTTACGTCGTTAGATGAAATTCGACTTGAGATTCAAGCTAAGATGACTTGGTATTCCAGTGATCATTCTCCTCCGTTAGATGGTTTAGCTTGAGATAAACATGTATAAATATACACTTGGATAAGGATGAATTGTAACCAAGCGAGTGTACAATGAGTTTGTTCAAGACGTCAACCAAAGTTTGCCATACAAACATAATAAGCTTACCCATTTTCATGGAACACTTTAGAATTAACTTGATAAACAACCATAACTTAATAGGTGATCAATTATGTCTTATATGTGTTTTAGAAAGTAGTTCAAATGCCAAATATCTCATAGAAATACTTTGAAATGCATCGAAACTATTTGAGTGGGTAAATCTGCGTCGGCGTACCAGGTACAAGTACTTCTTCCAGTTCGTGAGACACTCTGCCAAGATATGTGTACCCTTAAGGCATTTGAAATCCAAGGCGTTTCAGTATGCATACTGAGTATGTGTACCACCCTTATGTTCACAAGCAACAAAACTTTTCGGTATGCATACCGGGTATGTGTACCAACAAGTCGTTACCAAACTTAGACCTATGCCAGCACGTGTACTGAGTACGCATACCGCTAATCCGTAACCAAACAGTTATGCCAGTATGTGTACTAGGAACGTGTACTGTCCATGTATCCAGATTTCAGCAGTTTTAAAGCTCTCAATAATCAATTTGAAACATTCCCGAATAGCATCAATGATAATCTTACACATATCACTGTTCCAGGTTAATTTCAAATGATTAACTCGAACCATAATCTAGTTCATAAACAATAAATTATTCTTAACTAAATACATCAAGTAGATGATTAACTTATAGCTTAATTCATATTTCGAGAAAAATATTCAACAAGTTAAACTTGGCTCGAAATTTCTATTATGCTATAATTTAAAGTCCACTTAGTCATACGACTTAGTCTCATAGATAGTGAAAAAACGGGTGTCTAACAACCACACCCAATATCTCGTTTCGGCAATCTGTATGGACAAACTCCAATATAATTCCAAGAGAATCAACTAGACAGTCGGACTCAATCAATGGAAACATATCCAAGAGTTGTATCTCTGTTTCTCAATGTAATCAACAAATCAAATAGATAGAAATCCACGAGCCTGATTATTATGAGAAACAACTTGAATGGTACCAAAGACCAATGTTCAAGTGTCAATCAATTTATATCAACAACCAAAGTTTGGATTATCTAATTGATTGAACTACGCACAACCTGTGATATTTCAATTATATAAAAAATATAATGCGGAAAATAAGTAACACATACACCAGAAGTTTTGTTAACGGGGAAACCACAAATGCAGAAAAACCCCGGGACCTAGTCCAAATTTGAACATCACACTATATTAAGCCGCTACAGACTCTGGCATACTGCAAGTTAACTTCGGACTGGAATGTAATTGAGCCCTAACCAATCTCACATTGATCAAGTTACAGTCGCGTTCCTTACGTCTCTGAATCCCAGCAGGATTCTCTTAGTTGATCTCACCCCCAACTAAGAGTTGCTACGACCCAAAGTCGAAGACTTGATAAACAAATCTGTCTGACACAAAAAAGTCTATTGAATAGATAAATCTGTCTCCCACAGAAATACCTACGAGTTTTGTTCCTTCTTTTGATAAATCAAGGTGAACAGGAACCAATTGATACATCGGGACTTATATTCCCGAAGAACAACCTAGTAATATCAATCACCTCACAATGATCTTAAACGTATGGTAGCGGAATAAGATATTGTGGAATCACAGACGATGAGACGAAGATGTTTGTGACTAATTTTTATCTTACCTAACGGAGATTAAATCTCGAGCAAATCTTAGAGAAGATAATACTCAATACGATAGAACAAAGTAAGATCAGAACACGCAACTACTGAGAAAATAGTTGGGTCTGGCTTCAGAATCCCAATGAAGTCTTTAAGTCGTTAACCTATAATGGTTTTAGAAAAACCAGGCTAAAGGAGAATCGACTCTAGTCGCAACTAGTATCACACAAGAGGTGTGGGGATTAGATTTCCCGGTTGCTAGAGTTCTTCCTTACATAATCTTCAAATCAGGGTTTGATAATCGTACATAAACGTGTACACATTTGTTGGCTCAACAATAGTTAACCGAAGTTATCCATATGAACAGTTTCATATCAACCATATTCATCTTAACCATAACTAGTTCAAATTAATGACTCAAATGAAACTAGTTCTAGAGTTGTTCAATTGTTTATATTCTCATAGAAGTATACAAGACACAATTGAACCAAAACCGATTTTGATTCACTCAAATCAATTCATGAACATTATAGCCACAGTTTGCAAAAGATTGCATTCCTTATTATATAAATGTATTAGTTCATGAACAAACCGATTTTAGAACATAACCTACTCAAGTATGCGAACAAGTACGCATACCTAAGTGGCCGGACTAAGTTTGGGTTCGCCAGTACGCTAACGTGTACGCATACCACCAAACTCAGTTAAGTCCTGAAACTTGAAACTCACGCTAGTACACATACCGGTATGCGTACTTAGTTCTCGGACCTCCACTAAACCAATCAGTACGCATACGGGTATACATACCATGGTTCCCGGACTTGGAATAACTTGCAACAGTTAGCATACAAGTACGCATACTGTGCTATATCCAATCATGGTTATTTGTTGTAAACTCACAATTCAATCATTGAAACATTCTCGGAAGACGGGAATAGCTGTCTCACACAAACTATTAGCTTCAAAGCAATTTTCAACTCTTGTCGCAACTAGTATCACTCATGAGGTGTGGGGATTAGGTTTCCCAGTTGCTAGAGTTCTCCTTTATATAGTCATAAAATCAGGGTTTGCAATCAATGTTACCTTGGAAACAAAGCATTCAATATTCACTGTTAGATGAAAACCTGATTAGATTCATGCTAATATCTTTCAATCGTTAGATTGACTTAGCTTGTGATACACAAATGAAACGTGCCTTGATTTAGATATGGGTAACCGTACCTAAAGGTGTACACTTAGTTGGCTCAACAATAGTTAACAGAAGTTAGCCATATGAACACTTTCATATCAACCTTGTTCATCTTAATCACAACTAGTTCAAATGACTCAAATGAAACTAGTTATAAAGTTGCTCAATTGTTTATCTTCTCATAGAAATATACAAGACACAATTTAAGCACAATCGGATTTGATTCGCTCGAATGAATTCATGAACATTATAGCCATGGTTTGCAAAAGATTGCATTCCGTCTTATATAAATGTATTTGTTCATGAACAACCGATTTTTGAAGTATGCAAACGTGTACGCATACCTAAGTAGCCGGACTTGGTCTGTGTTCACCAGTATGCAAACGTGTACGCATACTGTCGTTCACGACCGAACTCAGTTGAAATCAGTACGCATATGAGTATGCATACTAAGTTCTCGGACTTCAACTGTTTAACCAGTACGCATACGGGTATGCATACTAAGTTCCCGGAATTGGAATATATTTGCAACAGTTACCATGCAAGTACGCATACTGTGTAAAATCCAATCATGGTTAATTGTTTTAAACTCCCATTTTAATCATTGAAACATTCTTAGAAGACGGGAATAGCTGTCTCATACAAACTATTAGCTTCAAAGAAATTTTCAAGTGATCAAATAATCAATACGAAACATTCCGAGTCTACATCAAATGACTGTCTTACACAAATCATATAATATGTTACCAGACAACTTTCACATGATCATCTTTTGACTTTTATCAAGAATATAAGATGAACTTGGTTAAAGCGAAAGCTTACCAACACATATTTCAAGAAATATGTAAGTGAGTTAAACTCAGCTCGAAATATCAAATGTGTATAATTAAAGTCTATATAGCTATACAACTTTTGTCTCAATAGGAGATAGAATAGAAATAGACTTTTGAGTGATAGATGAGTTCAAGTATCCACATACCTTTTGTTGATGAAATTCCACAAGCTCCCCTTAGTAGTTCTTCATCTTTAATCGTTGAACGTCGTTAATTCTAAATCTCAACTACACATTCTACCCTAATCCGAGACATAGCTATAAGTATACTAGAAATCAAGACTTATAGTTTTGACAAATAAACCTAACAAACAAGCTTGAGATAGCAATGCTTGCGAGTTAAAACCAAGCGGTGCTCTAACAATCTACCCCTTTGTCAATTTTAGTGATAAAACTATCAATACATATGGATTACAAAATAAATAAACTTTGTAGCTTCTCATCCAAATACCTACGAGTTTTGTTCCGTCTTTTGATAAATCAATGTGAACATGAACCAATTGATACACCAGACTTATATTCCCGAAGAACAGCCTAGTAATATGAATCACCTCACAATGATCTTAATTGTATGGTAGCAGAACAAGATATTATGGAATCACAAACGATGAGACGAAGATGTTTGTGACTACTTTTTATCTTACCTATCGGAGATTAAATCTCGAGCAAATCTTAGAGAAGATAGTACTCAATACGATAGAACAAAGTAAGATCAAAACAAGCAACTACATAGAAAATAGTTGGGTCTGGCTTCAGAATCCCAATGAAGTCTTTAAGTCGTTAACCTATAATGGTTTTAGAAAAACCTAGGTTAAAGGAGAATCGACTCTAGTCGCAACTAGTATCACACAAGAGGTGTGGGGATTAGGTTTCCTAGTTGCTAGAGTTCTCTCTTATATAGTCTCCAAATCACGGCTTGCAATTAATGTTACCTTGGTAACAAAGCATTCAATATTCATCGTTAGATGAAAACCTGATTAGATTCAAGCTAATATCTTTCAGTCTGTTGGATTGACTTAGCTTGTTATACACAAATGAAAGGTGCCTTGATTTAGATATGGGTAACCGTACCTAAACGTATACACTTAGTTGGCTCAACAAAAGTTAGCCATATGAACACTTTCATATCAACCTTGTTTATCTTAATCACAACTAGTTCAAATGACTCTAATGAAACTAGTTATAGAGTTGTTCAATTGTTTATATTCTCATAGAAGTATACAAGATACAATTGAAGCAAAATAGGATTTGAATAACTCGAATCAATTCATGAACATTATAGTCACGGTTTGCAAAAGATTGCATTCCTTATTATATAAATGTATTTGTTCATGAACAACCGATTTTAAAACTTAACCCACTCAAGTATGCAAATGGGTACGCATACCTAAGTAGCCGGACTTGGTCTGTGTTCGCTAGTATGCAAACATGTATGCATATTATCGTTCACGACCGAACTCAGTTGAAATCAGTACATATAAGGGTATGCATACTAAGTTCCTGGACTTCATTTGTTTAACCAGTACGCATACGGGTATACATACTAAGTTCCCGTACTTGGAATATATTTGCAACAGTTACCATACAAGTTCGCATATTGTGCAAAATCCAATCATGGTTAATTGTTCTAAACTCCCATTTCAATCACCGAAACATTCTTAGAAGATGGGAATAGCTATCTCACACAAACTATTAGCTGCAAATCAATTTTCAAGTGATCAAATAATAAATACGAAACATTAGAGTCTACATCAAATGTTTGTCTCACAAAAATCATATAAGATGTTACTAGGCGATTTTCACATGATCATCTTTTGACTTTCGTCAAGAATATAAGATGAACTTGGTTAAAGCGAAAGATTACCAACACATATTTCGAGAAATATGTAAGTGAGTTAAATAGGAGATAGAATAGAAATAGACTTCTGAGCGATAGATGAGTTCAAGTCTCCACATACCTTTTGTTGATGAAGTTCCACAATTTCCCTTGAGTAGTTCTTCGTCATCATTCGATGAACGCCGTGAAGTCTAAAGCTCAACTATACTTTCTATCCTAATCCGAGACTTAGCTATAAGTAGACTAGAAATCAAGACTTATAGTTTTGACAACTAAACTTGACAAACAAGCTCGAGATAGCAACGCTTGCGAGTTCGACCGAGCAGTGCTCTAACAGATAGAATTGTGAATACTTGAGTAAATAAGAACGGTTCAGTCTTTACATACCTTTTGTCGATGAAATCCTCCAAAGTCTTCATTTGATCGCCGTCTTCAAATGGTGAACGCGGTGAAGTGCAGTACTCAACTACACGAGTTCTAACCTAGTATGAGACATGACTAAAATGTAGACTAGAAATCAAGATATAGTTTTGATCAACTAAATTTGACAACAAGCTTGAGATAACAACACTTGTGAGTTCGACCGAGCTATGCTCTAACAAGAATTGTTATACTGCTTTTAGGTTGGTCGAATCATTTACCCTCCCCATCAAGGAGATGTGATTCAGAGATAAATTGGACATTCAATACATTGGATAACTGCCACTTAGAGAAAAGGCTATGGAGTGACATTTCTCATTCAAAATGAATATTATAGATGAAATTTGATCAACGATCGAGACTAAGAGGCATATGTTGACCGCTCAGCGGATCTGGTTGAAGTTGTGCCACTCATGATGCGGAGTTTGGCTGCTCAAAAAAAAAAAAAAAAAAAAATTGAACAGTTGATCAGTTAACGGCATATATGAGCCGCTTGCATGAAATATTTTGAAGAAAAAAAAGTTTTCGTTGCCAACCAACGACTCTATTTTCAAAGGTTATATATACCAACATTCTCAACACTAAATTCACATCCAATTTTGTTTCTTCTTCTCAATTCTTCTACCCAACTTACACCTAATTTTCTTTCTTATCTAGTCTTCTATTACATCCATGCCTGCTTCAAACACAAAAAAAAATTCTTGAAAGCAACAAGTTTTTTTTATTCTAAAGGAAGACATAGCACTTTGTGGAACATATCTTGCAATTGCGGGTGATGGTAGCATAGGTGTTTGTCAAGCCAAAAAAACGATATTGGAATCGAATTGTTCCATTACTTAGAGAAAACCAATGGAAATCTAACCTAAAAAAAAAGTTTAGAAAATCAGATATGCGCAATAAAAAAAGATGTTAAACAACTTATCGAAGTTCTCTGAAAACTCTATTGAGGGAAGAGTGGTTAGGGAACCGAAGATTTGGTGAGAATTATTATATATTTTTTTTCTTATGTTTGCTACTCCCTTTATCCTAGTTTAGAGGCCACAATATGGTTGTTTTTTTTTCTTCCTAAAGTATCTGCTATGTTTCATATTTTTCCACTTTTTATCATAGTTTACCCCTAACTTGGAATCAGGACCTTATATGAAGAATTGTGTAGTTCTAATTTTTAGACACAATCTTAAATACTCCTCTCTATATATCCTTTAACATTTTTTTTTGTTTTGAATTGAGTAAAGAACAAAAAACTAAACATCTAAAAACTATGAATCTTAAATACAAGCCTGGGGTAATTGTGGAAAAAGAATTACTCTCTTTGCATTTCTTAATCTTTGTGCAAAATCATATTATGACATCTAAACTAGGACGGAGGGAGTATTATAAATTTGGGTTAATCTTATATGCTTACATTGTAGATGATCCACGGTCGGATTGAGTACTTGAGGATGTATAAAAAGGCTTCACTTTTGATGCATGCTATCAATTATACAAACATGTGCCCGGTGATGAACCATCAACCCAACCGCCCCTACCGGATGTATTTGAAGAAGTTGAAAACAATAATGAGATGGAAGCCGATACTCATACAAATAATACCGATGATGTTCAAACTAAGAAACAAGGAGGATCGAGAAAGAAAAGACTCATAATCGAAAAACAAACACAATATGATGTCACTTCTAGCGATTCGGTTGAATCCATCTTTAGCGAAAGCAATGAGAAATTCATAAACTATCTCAAAGAACATGAAGTCCCGCAAATACAACAACTAAAACAAGGGAATGAAATGCGTGAGAGACATAGGGAAGATAAATTAAAAGAGCGCAATGAGAGAATGATGATGGCCAATTGGTCTAAGTTATCTTCGTCCAGGCGAGAATGTCTTGAAAAGAAACAACAATAGATATTTGAGAAGAATTCGAGTCAACAAAGTAGAAATTAGGTGGTAATATTTGTTGTTGTTTTTAATGTTCGTGTTTTGTTGTAGTAGTTCCTGAATTTTATTTCAACGTTTCCTAATTGTATTTTGCAAGGTTTAATTAAAATAACGTTGTTATATTTTCCAACTAGTTACATAAATTCTGAAGAAAAAAATTCAGATTACGCAACAGTCACTCCAATAGCTCCCTAGGATTTGATACATTTTAGAATTGACCAAACTCAATCATCTGCAAACTGGAAAAGCATATTTTTCATATAAAAAATCGAAATTTGACATCGTTTGATCTACTTTCAAGACAAGTTGGTCAAAGGCAAAATATAAATTTTGACGAAATTTTCAGTTTGTGCAACGGTCAGTCCAATAGCTCCATAAGATTCAATAAATGCTGAAGTCGAGCAAACTAAATCTGCAAACTAGAAAAAGCATATTTTTATATGAAAAAATATCAAAATTTGGACGTTGTTTGATCTACTTTTGAGAAAAAGTTGGTCAAAGGAAACATTAAAAGAACATAAATTCAATGAGAATTTTTAGTTTGCGTGTGATTATTCCAATAGCTCCCTAGGATTCAATACACATTGGAATTGAGCAATATTCTGCAAACTATGAAAAAATATCTTTCATAAAAACAAAAACAAAATCAAAATTTGGAAATCGTGTGATCTACTTTTCAAGCGAAGTCGGTCAAAGCGTGATAAAAGAACATTAAATTCTCGTATAATTTTCTTTTCGGCATAGCAGTCATTCAATAGCTCCATATGATTCAATGTATCTGGAATCAAGCAAACTCAATCAATCTGAAAACTAGAAAAGCATATCTTTCATAGATAAATAAAAAATCAAATTCGGACAATGCTTGATATATTTTTCGGACAAGTTGGTCAAAGGCAGCAGTAGAAGAACATAAATTCTGACAGAATTTTCAGTTTGCACGACAATCATTTTAATAGCTCCATAAGATTCAATACATATTGGAATTGAGCAATAGTCTGCAAACTTGAAAGTATATCTTTCATATAAAAAGAAAATCGAAACTTGGACATTGTTTGGTCTACTTTTCAGACAACTTGGTCAAAGCTAGCAGTAGAAGAACATAAATTCTAACGGAATTTTCAATTTGCCCAACAGTTATTCCAATAGTTCATAGGATTCAATACATATTAAAACTGAGCAAACTCAATCAATCTGCAAGCTACAAAAGCATATCTTTCATACAAAAAAAAACATCTGGAATATGCTTGTTGAAGTGGGTTATGAGGAATAACAATTTCTCCGGTCACTTGGCTCAAACATCTCTCTCACAAATACCTATAGGCTCTTTTGTTTCGATACTCAACAAAACACATCATCCTCTTGACAAGTTAAAACTACGCTTGATGGCTTCATTATTGGCGTGCACACTTCCCTCACATGGTTTCCATGTTGTTTCTTCTATTGACCTAAGGTTTGCATGCTCTCGAGAGGTGAACCTTGAGAATCTACCCAAATCTTCTTGAGTCATATATAATTCAAGCTTGTTAAATGCCTTTATATTGGACCGTTCATCCTTACACACCAATGGGTTATCTTTAATTGCCAGAACAAAAGTATGAAAATAATAGTAAAACCAATACTATAGAAACAAAATGATAAGTAACATTGGAAAATATAAAAACATCAAGAGGTTGTATCAAAAAAAAATAAAATAAGGTGAATGGGTAGTAATGCATACATCAACACGTTCGTCATGCAATTAAAGGTGTTGAGACACACGCTACTAACATCGCCGATGGCTTTATGAAGATTAGCCAATAGGACCTCCCCATTAAACATACGTAAATCTTTTAAATCTTGAACGACGCCAACCATCCAACTTTTTTAGTGGATCCATTATCCGGGAAAAAAACATGACCAAATATCCATAATAAAACTCAAGTAACCTCCTCCCAATATGGTTCTACATCCACTCTCTTATCTTTGAATATTAGTAACCAACCATACATAATACCACATGGAAAGATCACAATGTTAAGACCCAAATCTCTCGTTCCCTCTTCCTTTTCAATATTATATATCACCACATCTTGCTCATCGTCTATCTTTGGATTTTGCTGAGCATTAATATTTGCAACAAGTTTAGGCAAATAAGCTGAAAGATAACCCATACACAATTCTTTATCTTCGTCATAGGCCCACCCTAAACATTCTAGGTCCTTTTTTCCTATTTTTTATACCGGTCAATCAAGAGAAATCATTGGGAGTGAAGGCTATTTCAAATGTAAGAAAATGAAATGTGCCCGTAGAATCCCAAAACCTCTCAACAATTGTACTGGTAAGTTTTTTCTTCACATTTTCTAACATTTATTTGAAAGAAACGTCTTAATTTGCAATTATATATGTATTTCTTACGCTTCTTATGCCGGCTTACAATCTCATAGATTTCATGTATGTCTGTCATTCCACCCCTTATATTTTAATATTGGAATGTTGCATAATTTACATACATGTATTGTGTCCCCTTCCATTGAAAACATCATATCACAATCCATAGTTTGCTATATTCATAAACAGACACACGAAAAATAATCACTAATTAATAATAATTAGTTGTGATGTTTATGTAAATGATAATCAATTATGAACCCAAAACAATCAAAAATCAACAAGATTCATAAATCATAATCACTTATACATGCATTTTTTTTAAAATTTTAAACTCTAAATCATAAACCCTAGTTCAATAAGATTCAGTAGTCAACTAAAACTAATTTTAAATCCCAAATCAAACATAGATAGATAGGAGCTTATAGTGGATCATACCTTCAACGAATTTGGGTAATCAATAATCAAACCTTCAAACAACAAAGAAACAAAATAATTAGGGAAAATATGTGCAAAACCGAAAAAACATATAAAATTCATATGTAAAATTTAAATATTGGGTGCAATCGATTCATGTTTTAGACACAAATCAAGGGTTTGTGAAGATCATAGCAAAATACATGAACTTTTGATGAAATGGAATAGAGAGAAGGGGAAAAGTGGTTAAGGGATGAAAAAGATGGAAGATAAATTTGGAAGAGAGGTGTTACTATGAAGTTATCGATTTTATCTCCAAGCAGCTGAACATGAGTCGCCATGAATTTTAAAAAAAATGAACGACTGATGTTCAACCGCCCGGGGTGAAAATTTTAACTCAAGCGGCTTAGTGTGTTATTTTTACTTCCAAAGGTTAGGAAACCCGTCCTTTGCCTAGTCTCTCATTCATTCTGACAGTGAATGAGTATTTTTCACACTCATTCCATATCCCTTTGCTCTCAGTACTTAATTGGATGGAAATTTTTATTTGAAAGTAACCGTCTACATAAGAGTATTTCTAAAAAAATCTAAAAAAAAGACAGGAGCAATTTGCTTGTGTACTTTCAAAATCATAGATGCTTTATAAAATTCCCTAATCATTTTTGATTTATCCGCATCAAAACTAGGAACCGCATTTAATCATTTGTAACGTGTTCGCTTCACCGAATTGGAAGCCCATTAATCCGATTACATGGGAATCATCTGAATTGAGATGGATTCTCGTTTAGAATTAGATTCCACGAAAATTGGATGATTTCAAATTTTTTGTTTTCAATTACACTCGTCAGCGAGTGGAATAGAAACTGATTCCCAAGATTTTAAGTGTAATTCATGTGAATTGACAAACTTTTCCTACCACAAAAATATTAATTGATTAGAAGAGTATATGTTCTCAAGTCTCGTATTCGCTCCCTTTTTCCTGTAACCAAACCGTCAATCCTTAGTCTCCTGCTATGAAATTCTCTATCTATCTATATATGGATTCTCTCTCGCTCTAAAATTTTGAATTCGTCAGAGTTAAGTTTATCTGATTTAGTGAAAAAGTCCTTAAACTCATCTTACACTATATATTCTTTTTTTTCCCCTGAAAAACCTGAACCAAGCATCAAAATTTTACTTAAGAAATTGATCATTTGTAATCCAGTTAATTTTTTGTATTCCCTTCCTATACAATCGGATTAAAAAGCATTCGATAAATTCCTTATCATGTATGGTTGTGTATCCTGAAGTTACCTTTTGACTTCTAAGAAGTTAAAGACAAAAAAAGATTGAAAATAATTTCTAGAAGCAAAGCAAAAAAAAAAAAAAAAACTTTTGGCTTTAATATCCAAAGGTGCTAGTTTTTCGATCCAAAAGGACTCGTAATAGGCTAATACCACTCACCAACTAAGCTGCCGGCCGAAATTAAAGAACGCGCGATTGGGGGATATCAAAACTAATCGGGGATAGAGGAAAAGGACAAAAAATGGATCCAAATATCCAATCAGGGTCACCCCTTATCAAAATATTTTTTTAAATCCTAATCTACCCCTCACTAATCAGGTTTAGTGGTTAATTAAAATTAGTAAAAATCATAAGTATTTGTTAAATGATTAGTGTGTATTTTTATTTGAATTTGGGTGAGTGAGGTGAGAGTAGAAGGAGGGAAAAAAATATTTGAGAGGGAACTTTTTTTGGTGAAAATGAAGGATGATTGTGAAGAGAGAATTGTTGCTAAGAGGTTGAAAATTTGATTTTTTTTTTCTTGGAATCCACCATTTTTGCAGCTAAAAAATTTCGGTGTCGGCATAGTATTCAACTAAAAAACCATGCCGGCATTTATTAGAAATTTTCATAAATGTTTGCCACTACGCAGAGTTTTCGGTGTTCGACCTAATAGGTAAAGCCACTAATATTTGTAGTTGTCATGTAATTAGCGAAAACATTAAAGCAACAATAATCTTTCAGTGGATTAATAATTTTTGCATTTAAAGGTCTATCCGGTGGCCAACAACATAAAACCACTCGCTTTTGTAGTAGTTGTTTTATTTGCCTAATCATTTGAGCTACATAGACTTCTTCCTTTAAGGTGCCATTTAAAAAAGCGAATGTTTTTTTTTCTTCTTTGTAATCGTTGTATGTTCCAGATTTATAAAGAAATTTTTTCCCCTTTTTATGTCTAATCGTTCCATGGCTCAATATAATGATTTTCTATTTTTAAGGAAAAAAATGTACCATATTTTTTTTTTCTTTTTTCTTTTGGAGTTTCTAAGGATTTGACCAAAATCCTTGGATACTTCCTTGTATTGATAAAATTCCTTTCTAATTGAAATTTTATTAATTTGGATCTATCAAATTGGAAACAACATATTATTAACAGCAAAAATTACGGCCAAAGATAACGCAATTAGCTAATGATAATAACAACACAGATCTGTAAACTTGGTAACAAAATATTATTAATCGCAAAAATTACGGCCAAAAATAGCGGAATTAGCTAATGATAATAATGGTACAGGTTTGTCAAACTGGAAACAAAATATTATTAACCACAAAAATCACGACAAAAAATATGGCATTAACAAAATGATGTTAGTAGCTCTAACTATTGAACTACTAGCCTGCTAGGTGCACTAGTGGCTCTAAAAGTCAAGCCCCTAAAACGGTAGTTGTATATGTCCTTTGTAAACTATTGAACAACTAGACCAAAAAAAAATTAGTGGCTCAAATGATTAGGCAAATAAAACAACTACTACAAAAGTGAGTGGTTTTATGTTGTTGGCCACCGAATAGACCTTTAAATGCAAAAACTATTAATCCACTGAAAGATTATTGTTGCTTTAATGTTTTCGCTAATTACATGACAACTATAAATATTAGTGGCTTTACCTATTAGGTGACGAGTATTTGTCAACTACCCAGACTAGTAGCTTAAGAGGTGGCTACCAACTAACCACTGCGCACTTGTTGCCTTAAACATAAGACAACATCCCCTTACGCCACTAAGGCTAGGCAACTAACACTAATTGCAAAAAGTGATAAGCAACTAAAGATGGGAATAAGCCACTACCATTGGTCAAGTAGCTTTTGATCGATTTTTTTGTAGTGATTACTGTGGATGTTGAAATAACTTGATGAAAAATTGTGGAACATTTGCTGTGGTAAAATTAAGGCCTCCATGCAGGAAGTCCCCCAAAAGCGGTGCTTACAAAAGGAAAACAAAGTTACAAAAGGAACACACTCTTCTGAAGCGATACGCAACATAGAAAAGAAGATGCTTCAAAAACCATTTATGTAACTAGCAAGTGATCCCAATTGGCAATGATATTGTCGGTACAAACGCGCATACCTTTGAATCCTTCAATATTTCTACACCAACTACAGAAGTTTCACTTGAAAAATCATGTATCCAAAGGAATGCCGTTGAAAATCAAGTCGTTTCTTTTTTTTACCAGAAAAGGGCAATATATTAAAATCAAGTCTCCTTAAAAATCAAGTGGTTTCTACATCTTCTTGTGTTGACACTCTTTGTATTCGTAGAAATTTCTCTACTTTAGCTTTAATTCTGTTTTTGTGGGCTTTTTGCTCTTTGTCAGTTGTATTCGCTCGCACACGGCTTGAGTACATTTTAATCTATTCTCTTTGATTGATCGAAAAAAAAAGTTCAAGCGCACCATTTTGGATGCTTTTTTACACTATTACAGAATCATTATTATTCACGCCATAGATGAGTGTTTAGAGTACTCAACACAGCAATCACATCAATTAGTACCAGCTTAATTAAATCACATCCTCCTCCTATGCGGGCCGGCCTGCCTGGTTACAAGAATGTTATAACACGTACGATACTGGGGTTACATGAGTCGTCTTCTTTCTTCTTATCCTGTCCCAAGCTTCTCCAGTGGACTTGCACATGGCTGGAGCCATTTGTCATCCGCGGTCACCATCATTGGAAAAGAAAATTGACTGTCCGTAAGGAAAAGTTATTGATCTCCATCTTTTTAATAGAAAATTCAAGTTGAACTCTTGAACTGCCTCTACGCGCACTTTTAATGAGTCATTAATCGGTAAGCCGTCTAATTAAGCGCTTTAAATTGCTATCATGGGTGTGTTTATAATAAAATTACCGAATCTCTGTCACAAGGAATGCTAGCTAGTTACTTCTATGAATGGGAATCCCATTGAAATCCTGCATTATGATAAGTGGCTTTTGTTAACTTGTATACCCGTATACATGTTAAGGTTTAATAAAAAATTATTTTATGTCTTTGGAAATTGGGTTTTTTTGTCTTATTCATTAGAAATTGGTTTTTCTTGCATTTTAAAAGCAACAAATTATGTTACGTCACGAAGAATTGTTGTTTTGATCGATAAAGCAAACAAATCTTGTTTCCAATGCAAGAATTTATTGTTTTAGTGAACCTTAACATGTATACGGGTATACAAGATAAGAGGACCCATGATAAGTAGATATCCATCTAATTCATAACGTAAGAATCCCAATTAGAAAACATTGTTTTTTTGAATAGTAATGAGAGACGACTGTTCTAATAGTTAGGACTAACATACTTGAAATGTCAATAAATACTTAGAAAAAGGTAAAAACCAATAAACCAACTAAAGCACAAGAGAACATTCATTCATGTTTGTAAAAGTTTGAAAGAGAGCTCCACTGGCACTTCTCCAAATTTAGAAACCTTCAAGACATGCACTACTGACCAGTATCATCTCTGTATAACCTAAAACTGACACTAATTAAATGCTAGCAGTTACCTTTGTACTCTCCGCCTCTCCTACTTCATACATTTTCTCTTATAAAAAGCCAATCGTTTTTGCTTCTTCTTTCCATCAAGAAATTTTACATAATTTTTCAGAGTTCTGTTCTGCTACACAGAATTATATGTTTCTAGTGAACAGATTGTAAGAAACTATGTGCATAGCAGTGTTTGTTTGGCAAGCTCACCCACTTTACCCGTTCTTTCTCTTGCTCAACAGAGATGAATATCATGACAGGTACGTATTGTCTAATCTTTCCCTCTCCCAAATATATATGCATATTTTTGCTGGGCCTCGCGTTTCTTAATATTTGTTTTGGTTTAAAATATGAGAACAGACCTACTGAGCCAGTATCATGGTGGGGTGATGGAGATATATTGGGCGGAAGGGACGAAGTTGCAGGAGGAACATGGTTGGCCTGTACAAGAGGAGGCAAAGTAGCATTTATCACTAACGTTTTGGAGTCTCTGACTATACCTGACGCAAAAAGCAGAGGAGACTTGCCGGTTCGTTTCTTGAAGGTAAAACAAAAGTATCACCCAGGTCACCTCAGGCCACACATTCATTTTGAGTATTGGTTGTTACCATTTAGTTTTTTCTTTCTTCCAATCACCTCAAGCTACTGATTGAAATAGTTAGTTTTTTCTTTCTTCCAATCACCTCAAGCTACTGATTGAAATAGCTACGGTAGTTCGTTTCAGATCTGAATATGCTTATATGCTTGGTTTTACTAACCGGATTTTGCAAGATCTCATCACTGTCGCTAAAAATTTATTAATTTCAGAGTACAAAGAGCCCAAGGGAGTTTGCTGAGGAAGTGGTAAAAGAAGCAGATCAGTATAATGGGTTTAACCTAATATTAACTGATCTTATATCGAAAACCATGATTTATGTCTCTAACAGACCCAAAGGAGAAGCCATCTCAATTCAAGAGGTTTCATCAGGAGTTCATGTACTCTCAAATGCCAAGTTGGATTCTCCTTGGCCTAAGGTTGTATCCACCATATATTTTGACTGACATTTCAATACAACCTACTGCAAGTGTATTCTGACTACTAACTGCTTAAATTACAGGCTCGAAGTCTGCGTCAGAATTTCAATAAACTACTCAGACAATATGGCGAAAAAGAACTCCCTGTAAAAGACATGGTTCAAGAGCTTATGGAAGATACAGACAAAGCTGATAAAAGCAAATTACCAAAAATTTGTGCACCAGACTG
Source organism: Papaver armeniacum (assembly GCA_023531295.1). Classification (NCBI taxonomy): domain Eukaryota; kingdom Viridiplantae; phylum Streptophyta; class Magnoliopsida; order Ranunculales; family Papaveraceae; genus Papaver; species Papaver armeniacum. Next base: position 27,580 of record JAJJWW010005561.1, read on the forward strand.
GGAATACAAATTAAGTTCAGTTTTCGTTGAAACCGACACTCCTCTGGTAACTAAAATTAACTCAAAAAGTTTGTTTGGAAATACATGTTGCAAACAAGAAAAGCTTAAAGTGTTTTCTTTCACCTAATATAGGGATGCTATGGAACACGAAGTACCGCAGCACTGACAGTTAAAACAAGCGGCGAAGTAAGCTTCTATGAGAAGTACATAGAGAACGAAACATGGAAGGAACACACTGTCAGTTATCAAATAGAATGATTTCGTGGAACAAAATCCCTTTGCCATTTCTTGTCTCTTGATAAAATCCCAATATGTTTTCTTTGGCAACTTTGATATAAAGTATTAAGAATTAGCCGGAAAAAAAGAATGAATTAAAGCAAAGTAAATAAAGAACTAAAGATTTGAATGAACTTTCTCTTCATTATATATCACATGATTTGCCAAATTGCTCCTAAATTTATGCTCAAACCCATAGCCAAATACCCTTTAATCATGTAACTAATATCAATAAATCTAAGTGAAACCAAATTCATATTTGAGTTTCTCAAGTCTACATCTAAAAGATCACAAACAAACCCATTATCAAGCAATTCAAATGGCATACTAAAATGCAGCCGTAAGAAACCAGGCCAGGTCTAAATCCACAACGATCCAAATGACCGCTTGTGCACCTTTTTAAAGAAAATGCATGCAGACATGTTTCAGAATCAGTGCCTTGACCTAGATGCAGCACGTCTGGCCTCATCAGGTGTAGAAGGGAAAAGCTCAACGTACCGCGAGCCCATGGTCATCTTGTCCTTGCCCATAGCTCTTTTAGCCTCATCAGTGGAAACAAACTCCACATATGCTTCACCGGTGGCTTTTCCATCAGCACGACATGCAAGATGTATACTATCCTCGACAAGGTCGAAATCACCAAAGAAGTCCAAAATCTCAGACTTGGTGGCAGAGAAAGGAAGACCTCTTAGCTTGAGAATCTCCGTGTATTCCAACTGATCCTTGTCAACAGACCTCCTCTTACTAGATCGAGGAGGAGGACTTCCACGGTACTCATCATAACTACCTTCATAGTTCATCTCAGCTGAGATAGCATGGTAATAGTCTTGCTTATTGCACCTGAAAACCTCTACATACCTTCTACCCATGTTCTGATGGTCCTTTTGGAGCGCGACCTCAGACTGCATAGTATTTGAAAATACAACAAACGCCTCCCCGGAGAATCGTCCATTTTTGTTCACAAGAAGACAGTCAATAATGTCTAACCCACCAAAGAATTTGTATATGTCGATGTCGGTGCAATTGAATGGGAGACCTCTGAGACGAACAACTGGAAAGGTAAGATTCCACCCACCACCATAGCTGCTGAAAGGCTGGTAGCTGCTAGCACCGGCGTTCACTGGAAAGTACGGATTTGATTCGATCATTCTTTGTCTCTTTGAGCCGACCCCATACCCATCCGAAACCCCCCCGCTCCCCAACATTGCCCTTCAGATATCCAATCCCAAAAAAAAAGAAGGAAAAAAAATCCCCCACACTCAACCCTGTTAATAAAACCAGACCCAACCCGCGATATCCTAATACCTAGAGTTAATACTAATGGTTACCAACTACAAGTAAAAGGCACGACACAGTATATGCAATCTCTGAGATGAGGTGCCCCTGCATCCTGAGGGGCAAGGGGTCCATGCTATATCTCCCAACTCAGAGCAAAGAGCAGATATTAAAATAAAATGGCAATCATAACAACATTCACGGCATCATGCGAGCAAACTTAACAAGATTTATACTGTGTATTTTTGTTACCCTAACCCTAGATTCTACAAGTGACGGAACAAATTTTATCAAACATCACAAAATTCGCAGCCCTGGATTCTACCCAAGATTAATCACACAATGGTTCATCAAAAAAGGAACAAAATCTTCATATCATGATCAACAAACAAAACAAAAGATTTCAAAACCCTAAAACTTAAGCAAAAACAAACATTGAATTTAGTAAGCTTACCCTCTTGATCCGTACATGGTGTTGAGACGTTGAAGGATAATTTCCTCTCTGATTTTCCCCTGATTGAAAACAGAAACCTGTAGATTTTTGATGAATTTTGTTTGGCAATCTTTTTTCTTTCTTTCTTTCTGGCCAAAGAAGAAAACCCTAATGAAGTTGTCTTGTTCCTTCTATCGCCCGCCTCTTTTATTATTTTTGCTAATTTATTTTTCTGGAAAATAAATAAATGTAAACAGGTGTCTTCTGTCGTGTGAGGGTGTGAGCAATAGTCACAAACTCTCGTTTTCACCGTAAAAATCTTTTTTTTTTATTTTTTTTTGCGCAAATATTTGAGCCCACCAAAAGTAAAAGGAAAAATTTAGACCGTCCATCCAACCGCACCAAGAATGGTGCACATATTCGTCTATGAGAACGTGAACGCAGGTGCATATTGAACTTCTTCGACCAATCTGGAGCGGAGGATATGGGATGTCCATATTAAGGTAAAATACTAAAATATCCTTAAAAGAAATTTGGGGATTTTGTATTTCCCCCTCAAAATAAATAGCTATTTTGCATTACCCCTCTATAAATTGCTAATAGGTAAAACCCCTTTAACCTCGGATGTCTTTGATTGCTTTCAGTTAAGTTAGCACGTGCGGAGCACATGTGTAATATTATAAAATATTAAACACTAAAAACCCAAGCCACAATTTATACTAATTAAATACTAAACACGTGTTGTGATGATGAGATTTAATCCGAAGGTTACAAACAATAGCTATAGATGCACGGTTCATAATCAATCTAAGATTGATGTTAGAGGACTACACACCGGAAACTTTCCTTTCTCACGGCAAGTCCGCCATTAAAGCTTATTGAAGCTTCTGTAACTCAATTTTCTGTCCAAATGCATAAACAATGCAAACCCACACTCAGAAATCCAAACAGACAATAAATATATATACTGAACACCAAAACATTAATTGTTCACCATCAACATCCCTAGCTAGTAACAGTGAACGATCCACAAGCTTGAGATTCAGTGATATAGTGTTCATCATCACATTTTAGTTACCAACAAACCCATCTATTTAATTCTTCTATCATCAGTAATTATCTCTACAACGAGATAGATATGCAATTAACCATTCTAACCCTATTCAAAATCTAAACATTTAAAAATCACCACCTTTCATCACCTACCAGACCGACGTGACAACGACTTCCATACTCGGCTATCTTCTCAACAAGAAATTCGGTCCAGATCTTCTCATATCTTGCTGAAAAATTGATTTTAACACAAACCCAATCTTCATAGGATTTTATCGCTATGGATTGAAATATTTCTCATGTTTAAGCATTGTTCACCAAATTAAACAACTATTGATTTAAGAATCAAAAGCCTCTTTTTTGGAACCGTATTTCTAGTATGAATTGATATACTTGCGAGAGAAAAATTGACCTAGTTCTCGAGACTCCAATCTCGAACTAAAACACATATTAATTTTTGGATCAATCAAATTGTTGTCGATTCACCACTAAAGCAATGTTTTGTAGAGACTAATTTAGGGTTCGACTCAATCGAAGAAGAAATTTCAAGAGGGTTAGATAATTTACCGGTAAAGAAGTGAAAATGTGAAGGAGTCTGATTGGGTTGCGTTCGGTAAGTGGTAAAGCAAGAGAACAGATTTTGAAAACTAGTTAGACTTAGAGTTTGGTCTTTAATGGCGGTGCACAATTTTGTGAGAGAAGACAAGAAAAACAAGGGAAAAGCTGAGACCATTCAATGGTAAAAAAAAAAAAAAAAAAAAAAATGCCACGCGTCGTAAAGTCTGTTGGTAAATATGTCTTCTTATAATTAAAATATTTTACTCTATACACGCGTGCCTTTGCGAGCAAACTTAACTGGGCAGTCACGGCACATCCAAGTTAAAGGGGGTTTTACCTATTAGCAATTTATAAAGGGGGTAATGCAAAATAGCTATTTATTTTGAGGGGAAAACACAAAATCCCCCAAGAAATTTTAATAATTTACGAAACAAATCCAAAATTTTAATAGGAAAAATATCGATTGGTCCTTTTTAGGTGGTCCCATGTATTGTTTAGTCCTTTCGAAAACGCATTTCTTGTTTGGTCCATAATTATTTAAAATTATTGAATGGACCAAAGTACCCTTATGTGTTACTTCCTACGTATTTTTGTAGTGATTCATCTGTTCAATAAACTATCAAGTTTTTTTGTAGCGTTCATTTTGTTCACAAAATTCTATGAACTTCATTATACTTCATTAAATTCTACAAAAATTTCGATATTCTGAGAGTTCATTCTTTCAAATGAACACCTAATAAAACCTATAAGAAAACCGAGTTCATTCTTTCAAATGAACTCCTAATAAAAACCTATATGAAACCGAGTTCATTCGCAAAAATGAACTCCTAACAAAAACCTATATGAAACCAGAGTTCATTCTTTCAAATGAACACCTAATAAAACCTATAAGAAAACCGAGTTCATTCTTTCAAATGAACTCCTAATAAAAACCTATATGAAACCAGAGTTCATTCTTTCAAATGAACACCTAATAAAACCTATAAGAAAACCGAGTTCATTCTTTCAAATGAACTCCTAATAAAAACCTATATGAAACCGAGAGTTCATTCGCAAAAATGAACTCCTAACAAAAACCTATATGAAACCAGAGTTCATTCTTTCAAATGAACACCTAATAAAACCTATAAGAAAACCGAGTTCATTCTTTCAAATGAATTCTTAATAAAAACCTATATGAAACCAGAGTTCATTCGCCAAAATGAACTCCTAACAAAAACATATATGAACCAAAGTTCATTCTTTCAAATGAACACCTAATAAAACCTAAGAAAACGAGTTCATCGCCATGGCGAACTCCTAACAAAAACATATATGAAACCAGAGTTCATTTTTTCAAATGAACATCTAAGAAAACCTAGCAAAAAACAGAGTTCATTCTTTCGAATGAACACCTAAGATAACCTAGCAAAACCAGAGTTCATTCGCCAAAATGAACTCCTAACAAAAACCTATATGAAACCAGAGTTCATTTTTCAAATGAACACCTAATAAAACCTATAAGAAAACCGAGTTCATTCTTTCAAATGAACTCCTAATAAAAACCTATATGAAACCAGAGTTCATTCACCAAAATGAACTCCTAACAAAAACCTATATGAAACCAGAGTTCATTCTTTCAAATGAACACCTAATAAAACTTATAAGAAAACTGAGTTCATTCTTTCAAATGAACTCCTAATAAAAACCTATATGAAACCAGAGTTCATTCGCCAAAATGAACTCCTAACAAAAACATATATGAACCAGAGTTCATTCTTTCAAATGAACACCTAATAAAACCTAAGAAAACCTATAAGAAAACAGAGTTCATTCGCCAAAATGAACTCCTAACAAAAACATATATGAAACCAGAGTTCATTCTTTCAAATGAACACCTAAGAAAACCTAGCAAAAAACAGAGTTCATTCTTTCGAATGAACACCTAAGAAAACCTAGCAAAAAACAGAGTTTATTCTTTCGAATGAATACCTACGAAAACCTATAAGAAAACAGAGTTCATTTTTTCGAATGAACACCTAAGAAAACCTAGCAAAAAACAGAGTTCATTTGTAAAAATGAACAACATCATCATCATCTTCATCTTCTTCTTTGTTTTCAACAGCAGCAACAACATCGTCATCTTCAAACACCAACAACAACATCCTCTTTCATCATCTTCAAAACACCAGCAGCAACATCACCATAAAATATATCATCATCGTCTTTAAAACAAAAAACTAATTGAAAAAAGAACAACAACAACATCAATCATCAACATCAAGATGAAGATGAGTTCGTCTTCATCTTCATCATCATCTCCAATCGCAGAAACATCAAGAAAACAAAAACCTAAGTAAATCTTCAACAACAACAGATATATCTTTGAGTTCGTCTTCATCTTCATCATCATTTCCAATCGCAGCAACATCAAGAAAACACAAACATAATTAAATCTTCAAGACAGATCTATCTTTGACAAGAACAACATGATGTGAGAAAGATGAGTTCGTCTTCATCTTCATCATCTTCATTATCATCACCAATATATATCAAGCTTCGTCGTTCATCATCTTCTTCATATGATTTCATCGTCTTCATCATCATCTCTAATCGCAACAACATCAACATCAAACATCAAAACGTCGTCTTCATCATTTAATCAACATCAGCAGTTTATTTCTTCTTCATCTTCTTTACAGTAGCAGAGAAATATTGTTGCAGAGAAAACAAAAAACTGAGGAGAGAGAAAGTAGATATGAGAAATGAATTTATTTTCTATGGTTTTTTATATATATGTGGTCCCAAAAGGATATTTATGTCACCCCACAATGACAATTACATCATCCATGACATCACCCTCGGACCAAACCATAATTTCTAGGACCAAACTATAATATATTTTCCCCAAAAAGACTAAACAGACACATGACTGAGTCAACTGGACTAGACTCTCTCTAATATATTATTCCTAGGACTAAATGGTATTTACTACAATTTTAATAAGGGGTGTCCATAAAAATGGGTACCTAGCTCAGCTGGTCATCCCCGTTTCCCAAAGTTTCATGTTTTTCAGAAGGTCCAAGGTTCGAGCCCCCACTGGCGTAATATTGCAAAAATTAACATGGAAGGTAGAGTTAGTCTTCCCTCCTCGTGACACAATCTCGGCCCCCATCCGCCCGGCTCCTTGGCTAGGTTACCCATGAGGCTCGCTGGTAGGCTAGCACAGCAACCTGTTCAATTAATGTAAAAGTATGTTCTTGGAGCTTAGCTTGTTAGGCTTCCAAATAGTTAATGTGATACTCTTTATCTAATAATAAAATTAAAAAAAAAAAAAACCACAATCATTTCTATTAACAAATACAAAACTCTTTAAACAAAATCCAATTTTTTTCAATTTCCATCCGAATCAGTGTGTTTGCGTGTCTTTCCTGTTTCTTTTGGCCCATGTCAGTAAATATCACCATCGTCATCAGTAGGTCCCCAGAAAACTTACTTTCCATTCATCGAGGCCTCTCTCTCCGTGGACAAGCAAATGAAATAGGAAAGAGAAGGTTAAAGTCCTTTTTGGTAGTTGAGTATTAATCACAAACAATAATCAAATTCTCTTTTTTTTTTGGGTTTTGGAGGAATATTCGTCGACAAACAATTCAAGTGATTGAGTTAAGTCCCTTTAATCTGTTCCTTTTAAGATAAACTCAATAATAATTTAACCATGAATCTATGAAAATTTCCTCATCAAATTTTCTGAAAATCAACCAAGAATCGGTTTGTGTGCATTCGCATAAACCGATTGTGGTTGATGTTACTAGGAACCGGTTTTTGTTGTACACATACATAAACCTAATCTGGGTTGATGTGATGAACATCAACCATAATCGGTTTACGCTAATGCACACATAAACCAATTTTGGAATAAGTTTGGTATTATAGAGAAATCTAGAATCGGTCTTTATATGCCTCACATATAAACCGATTATGGTAAGGTAGCTACTTCCCATTATTCCAAATTCAAAATCGGACTATTAAATACGTATATATAACACGATCGTTACCGTTAACATCTATTTATTTATTTTGAAATTATAGTTGTTGGTCCCTTGTGTATATAAAGGGGATAGCTTATTCTCTATCATTCACTACCTTATTCAAAAATCTTTCTCCATTGTTCATTTTTTCATTCGAAGATGTCAAATCCATCATAATCAACTACTAACTCTTTCGAACATATACTTGGAAGATACAAATGAATTACTCCATCATCGTCAATTACCAATTCAACTGAAGACATACTTAAGATAAGCAAATGAAGTACCACATCATCGTCAAGTGCTGCGATGGAAGAAGAAGACGTACTCAAGGCAAAGAAACGAGGTGAAGACCAATTCCAACTAAGCATATATTTAAGGATATTAAGGAAGAGACCGAATGGGTTAAAAATTATTACATAGTCAAGGATCTTTCCAAAGAACATCAACATGAGAGTATATTTTGGATTCAAGTTTTATTAGGTCTCTATGTTCAAAAGATGGACGATAAGTACAATAAAACACGCCATCAATATGATCCAGCCCAAGTTTGTTCAAGGACGATTCACGTTAAGAAATTGTGTTCCAAGTACAACGAGTTTCTCGCTATGTTAGACCATGTGTAGTCCGATTGAGGATTTAAAATTTGTCTGTAACTTATTTCATCTAGAATCGGATTACATCGTAGTCCACATAGACCGACTCTGAATGAATCCCAGGCAAGTTTTGTTTAGAATCGGTTTATAGTAATTCCATCGTAAACTGATTCCTCTTTGAATTCATAATCGGTTTATAGTAGTTCCATCGTAAACTGATTCTGAAAAAGATGCAGCTTACTACCTGTTAGAGCATTGCTCAGTCGAACTCGTAAGCGTTGATATCTCAATCTTGTTTGTCAAGTTTAGTTGTCAAAACTATAAGTCTTGATTTCTAGTCTACTTATAGATATGTCTCGAATTAGGATAGAATGTGTAGTTGAGCTTTAGACTTCACGATGTTCATCGATTGAAGACGATGAACTACTAAGGGGAGCTTGTGGAACTTCATCAACAAAAGGTATGTGGATACTTGAACCCATCTATCACTCAGAAGTCTATTTTTATTATATCTCCTATTAAGACAATAGTCGTATAGCTATATAGACTTTAAATTATACACATTTGATATTTTGAGCTAAGTTTAACTCGCTTACATATTTCTTGAAATATGTTGGTAAGATTTCCCTTTAACCAAGTTCATCTTTTATTCTTAATGAAAGTCAAAAGATGATCATGTGAAATCGCCAGGTAACATCTTATATGATTTGTGTGAGACAGTCATTTGATGTAGACTCGGAATGTTTTGTATTGATCATTTAATCACTTGAAAATTGCTTTGAAGCTAATAGTTTGTGTGAGACGGCTATTCTCGTCTTCTAAGAATGTTTCAATGATTGAAATGGGAGTTTAAAACAATTAACCATTGATTGGATATAGCACAGTATGCGTACTTGTATGCTAACTGTTGCAAGTGTATTCCTAGTCCGGGAATTTAGTATCCATACCCGTACGTGTACCGATTCAACAGTTGAAGTCCGGGAACTATAGTATGCATACCCGTATGCGTACTGATTTCAACTGAGTCGGTCATGAACGACAGTATGCGTACACTTTTGCATACTGGCGAAAAAGACCAAGTCCGGGAACAAGACCAAGTCCGGAACTATAGTATGCATACCCGTATGCGTACTGATTTCAACTGAGTCGGTCATGAACGACAGTATGCGTACACGTTTGCATACTGGCGAACAAGACCAAGTCCGGGAACTTAGGTTTGCGTACGCGTTTGCATACTTAAGTGGGTTAAGTTCTAAAATCGGTTAAGTATTGTTAGAGTACTGCTCGGTCGAACTCGCAAGCGTTGCTATCTCAAGCTTGTTTGTCAAGTTTAATCGTCAAAACTGTAAGTTTTGATTTCTAGTCTACTTATAGCTATGTCTCGGATTAGGATAGAATGTGTAGTTGAGCTTTAGACTTCACGGCATTCATCGATTGAAGACGAAGAACTACTAAAGGGAGCTTGTGGAACTTCATCAACAAAAGGTCATCTATCACTTAAAAGTCTATTTATATTTTATCTCTTAATGAGACAAAAGTCGCATAGCTATATAGACATTGAATTATACACATTTGATATTTCGAGTTGAGTTTAACTCGCTTACATATTTTTCGAAATATGTGTTGGTAAGCTTTTGCTTTAACCAAGTTCATATTTTATTCTTGACGAAATTCAAAGATGATCATGTGAAAATCGCCTGGTAACATCTTATATGATTTGTGTGAGACCGTCATTTGATGTAGACTCGGAATGTTTCGTATTGATCATTTGATCACTTGAAAATGGCTTTGAAGCTAATAGTTTGTGTGAGACAGCTATTCCCGTCTTCTAAGAATGTTTCAATGATTAAAATGGGAGTTTAGAACGATTAACCATGATTGGATATAACACAGTATGCGTACTTGTATAATAACTATTGCATGTATATTCCAAGTCCGGGAATCTAAGTATGCATACATGTATGCGTACTGATTCAACAGTTGAAGTCCGTGAACTATAGTATGCTTAATCATTTGCATACTAACTTCAACTGAGTTCGGTCATGTACGATAGTATGCGTACACGTTTGCATACTTGAGTGGGTTAAGTTCGCAAACCGTGGCTATAATGTTCATGATTTGATTCGAGTGAATCAAAACCGATTTTGCTTCAATTGTGTCTTGTATACTTCTATAAGAATATAAACAATTGAACAACTCTATAACTAGTTTCATTTGAGTCATTTGAACTAGTTGTGATTAAGATGAACAAGGTTGATATGAAAGTGTTCATATAGCTAACTTCGGTTAACTATTGTTGAGCCAACTAAGTGTACACGCTTAGGTACGGTTAACCATATCTAAATGAAGGCACATTTCATTTGTGTGTAACAAGCTAAGACAATCTAACTGTTGAAAGATATGAGCTTGAATCTAATCAAGTTTTCATCTAACGGTGAATATTGAATGCTTCGTTACCAAGGTAACATTGATTGCAAACCCTGATTTTAAGACTATATAAGGGAGAACTCTAGCAACTGGGAAACCTAATCCCCACACCTCATGTGTGATACTAGTTGCGACTAAAGTCGATTCTCATTTAACCTAGGTTTTTCTAAAACAATTATAGGTTAACGACTTAAAGACTTCATTGGGATTCTGAAGCCAGACCCAACTATTTTCTCTGTAGTTGCGTGTCCTGATCTTACTTTGTTATATCGTATTGAGTACTATCTTCTCTAAGATTTGCTCGAGATCCAATCTCCGATAAGTAAGATAACAAGTAGTCACAAACATCTTCGTCTCTTCGTTTGTGATTCCACAATATCTTGTTCCGCTACCATACGGTTAAGATCATTGTGAGGTGATTGATATTACTAGGATGTTCTTCGGGAATATAAGTCTGGTGTATCAATTGGTTCATGTTCACCTTGATTTATCAAAAGACGGAACAAAAACTCATAGGTATTTCTGTGGGAGAAAAATTTATCTATTCAATAAACTTTTATGTGTGAGACAAATTGGTTTATCAAGTCTTCTTCTTTGGGTCGTAGCAAGTCTTAGTTGTGGGTGAGATCGGCTAAAGGGAATCAAGTGCTTGAGTCTGCTGGGATTCAGAGGCGTAAAGAACGCGACTGTACCTTGATCAGTGTGATATTGGTTAGGGCTCAACTACATTCCAGTCCGAATGTAACTTGTAATAGGCTCGAGTCTGTAGCGGCTTAATACCGTGTGGTGTTCAAATCTGGACTAGGTCCCGAAGTTTTTCTGCATTTGCGGTTTCCTCGTTAAAAAAATTATGGTGTCTGTGTTATTTCTTTTCCGCATTATATTTGTTTATATAATTGAAATATCACAGGTTGTGCGTTGTTCAATCAATTAGGTAATCCAACCTTTGATTGTTGATATAAATTGATTGACACTTGAACATTAGTCTTTGGTACCGTTCAAGTTGTTTCTCATAATAATCAGGCTTGCGGATTTCTATATGGTTGATTTACTGATTACATTGAGAAACAGAGATAAAACTCTTGGATGTATTTTTCTTGAATGAGTCTGACTGTCTAGTTGATTCTCTTGGAAATACATTGGAGTTAGTCCATACAGATTGCCGAAACGAAATATTGGGTGTGGTTGCTAGACCCAGCTTTTTCACTACCTTCAAAATCGGACTTTAACAACGTATCATTATCACCGATTATATTAAAATATTCATGAATTTAACCTACCCAAAAAAATACAAACACTTTCATTCATTAAGTTTCGTTCAGTTTGTAACATATAATATATGAAAGCGAAAAAATATAAGCATTCGATAGTCAATGTTCTTAAAAAAATGAAAATACTTATTCCAACACTTGAAGACCCTTCATTTGATCCGGCCCGACCAATTCCTCCCATGGCTTCATGTTGGCTCGTATTTTTTCAGTCATTCCTTGGTGAGATCTGAGTCCTCATGAAACCTACACACCGGTGGTAATGGACAATCTTCACGTAGTCTATAAGACCGATATAATGAATGTTGTTATGGAATAAAACAATTCTTCGATCCTTAAGCGATTCATCCCAAATGGCGTATTTCGGTGCGTATGTAAAATATGTTCCCTGACCAAATAGATGAACAACGCAACTCCACGTTTCCACCAAGAGATGACCACATAAAGATATTCTCATCCAGTACTCTCGGGTAATTGGATCATTCTCCTTTGGACATTGTACTCCAACAACCATTTTATCAAATTTAAATTCTTTGTCTTTTCTTGTTCCTTCATTCATAATCGAAATGTAAAATTCCTTGTCTTCTTGTAGGCGTAAGGCCATCATTTTTCTAAAAATTAGCATTGGGTTAAGTTCTCATCGTCCACCAAACTTATATAGCCTATTTGTTCTGACGCAATGTAATAACCACAATTCCCATATGCATCTACGTCGTCGGTAGATAACCCATAGGGCTTAATGATTTCATGAAGTTTTGAATAATATTCCTCGAATATGGTGTAACACGTTCGATGGGGTCTAATTCGTTCATCCCTAGGTGTTTTTCCATCACCAAGAGAAGCCTTTAGAGTCACCATAGAACCAATTTGTCTTGCTTGTCCTTTACATGCGCGTATCCTTGATACTCATTTTGTACTCGCTTGACTCTCTTGAGAAGGAACGATGACATCATTTTCTCCTCTTATATTGTAGGCGCTTGACTTTATTGAGAATGATCGATTGGATCATTTGATAGGACTATATGTGCGCTACTTGTCCCATTATCTCCCTTCTTTGGTCGACCCCTTTTCCTTTTAGTCGGTGACTTTTCATGCTCATTTTGGGAAGGAACGATTGGATCATTTGTCTTGACTTGTGCGCTACTTGTCCCACTATCCACCTTCTTTGGTTGACCCATTTTCGTTGGAACCGGCGCCTCTTCATATTTTGCGTCTTCATATTCATGTTGAGAAAGGTTTCTTTTGTTACTATGTTAAGTGCATATTCTGCATATATTTAGTGGAGAATCCATGCTAGTAATTGATTAGTTTCTTGCAAATTATTGTATATTACGTTTATTTTGTTTTATTTATGTTTTGCTAGGTGAATCATCCAAAAGAAGTGAATTTGCATTATATTTTGTAATAAAAGAAGTTAGCTACAAACGAAGAAGGATTCCCTGATCATATTTCTCTCAATTGCTCGCAACTTAATTATTTTTAATTGCTTTGATTTTACTTTGAATCTAAACAAAATCCCCTATTGTGACTTTGACAACTAAAACTCCCTGCTCTTCGTGGGAACGAACCTTATTTACATATTATTCATTAGTAAAGTAGAATATAAGTGAATTAATTTGAGCACCTATGACACGCATCAAATTTTGGCGCTGCTGCCGGGGAGCAGTCGGTAGCTTTAATTTTTATTTCTTTTGAAACCTATTATACGGGCGAGGAAATTTCCAAAGATGTCTCTTTTTATTTAGGAATTACCAAAAATATTTCAAATTACCAAAAATGTTTGGTACAGTAATGTTGTTAACAAATTGGTCAAATTTGTCGGTATATTTACTCTAATGCCATAATGTGTCCACATCGCCTGCACATTATTTCTTAGGTATTAAAAGAAGAGCTTAAAAAAGAAACTCACACTCTTTCTTCCTCTTCTCCCTCGTCTCGTAACTCCATCTCTCTCACTCTTTTATCGCTTTTTGAAGCCGGGGAACTTCCATGGGTGTTCGTTACCAATGTTTGATATTGCTTAGAAGTTGAAAAAAACCGGCATGTTCAGATCGATTGCAATTAAAATCAGGTAAATTTTCTATCTACGGTTTAGGGTTTTCAATCATTATTTTTTGATTCATCGATTAATAAGAGATGATTGAAATATTGAAAGAAATGATTGAAACCAATTATTTTTCAATCATATGGTAAAAACCAATTTTGTATTGCAAGAAATAATAGATGATTGTTGGGTATATTGTGGAATTTATTGGTTAAAGTTGTTTTGAACTGTTTGAATTTCAGTTTGTAATGTGAAAACCTATGTTTTCGTGTATGTGCATGTTTTTCGCATACATATTTCTGTCTTTGTGTCGATTTTGTTGAATTGATAGTGTTGGTAGAATGCTGTGATTTTTGTATATTAATTTCTTGAGGAATGTGGTAACAAATATCTCCATTGTTGAATTGATTAAACAATTTGAATGTGGGTAAGCACTAAAGCGACAAAGCAACAATTTGTAGGTTGCAAGCATGGGTGTTGTTAGAAAAGCCATAAGCTGCAGGTTGAGGAAAGGTAAATATGTGAATTAGGAGTCGATTAGTGAGTTTTATAGTTTATGATTAAAGATCTTTTAACTAATAAAATCATATTCTGTTTTAGACTTTTCCATGGTTTTGTTCTAAATTTTTATTTTGTTATGTAGGAATTATGTTTACCCAGATGAGTACAAGTACCGGACCAATTATTGTGAAATAAATGCTTACTCCGGCTACAATGTACTAAATTCCATACGCGATGAATTGTCTGACGCTAAGAAAGCCATGTTCCGAGAAACAAAAATTGGTCATTTACTTGACATTCCCGACGATCGGAAGATGTAAGGCCAATATTTAGTTTCTTAATGACTAGGAGGATTGAGGTACCAGGATATGAACAAATCTGGTTTAAAGTTGGGGGTAAGGAAATATGCTTTAGGAAGCAGCACTTTGCCGCAATATCAGGCCTTAGAGTCACGGAGTTGGATACGCCGTATGTCCAACCCCCAGGGGGGCGCACAATCATGGAGAAGTATTTTAGTCTTGGAAAAAAAGTATCCGGAAGAGAATTGTATGAGTTCCTTTTTTACGATACGATTGCAGTTGATCTAAATGATGAAGAGATGAAAAAAGCTGAAGATAGAAAAAATAGGATAAAAGCCGAAAAGAAGGTAAAGAGTGTGAAAGTGGGACCTAAAGAGAGGATGAAACTGAATGTTATGGACAGGGTTAAGCTTGCGTTAGTCTATGTTGTGCACCGTTTTATATATGGGCACCAAGACATCACATGTAATGAGGCGATAACATGGCACTTGGTAGAAGACTTTGTCAATTTCAACAATTATCCACGGGGACACGTAGGTTATAAGCAAACATTTGAAAAGACCCACGCTGCCTTTGTTTTCAAATGAATAAATATGATGATGCTGTAGTAAAACCTACAAAGTTACCGAGCATCCATCCTCAAGGAATGCCACGCGTGTTGGTGGTAAGAGTAGTTTGGTTGATATTTTATGCCTGATTATTTTAGAATTGTTGTTTTAATAGTTGTTGATATTTTATGCCTGATTATTTTAGAATTGTTGTTTTAATAGTTTATGTTTGTGTTTTAGGTATGGGCTGTTCAAGTCTTCCGAAATTGCTTGCGATGTGTGGTGCAGGGAGAAAGCTAGTAATGGGTGGCTCCCTATATTTTTATTGTGTGTTGCACCGGTGCTTTGACCTACGAGAAAGTTAGTAACGCATTGGAACCGGTGCAGGTATGTCCTTTGAATTGTGTTTGTTTGAAAATTTGTACTTAATGTTGTTATAAATGTCTTCGCCTTGTTGCGGGGGGTAATTGTGAAGTTCGAATCATTGAAGACATCTCTGTGGCCTGACCCTGTTTTCGACTGGCTTTTAATTCCCGGGTCAGTTGAGGGTCCCATGAGTGACAAAGAGGTGGTGGAGGATGTTTCTCCAATTGTACAACAACCTAATGCTTCTCAAGGCAATGTACACGATACGATTAAGGAGGGTCAGGGCACAGATGAGAAAGCTAGTCTTTGCTGCTTTTAATCTTCATTTGATGCTTTGATATTTGGAAGGTTAGATACGATCAACTTTTCAGTATGGTGGTAGATATCAATAGTCAGGTTACCCAATTAAGTGGCCAGGTTGTCCATTTGAACAATACATGCACCGCATTTAAGGAGGAGCTTTCATTTCTAAAGTCAAGAACTGTGAGTTATTTGTAACCCTTTTGTTATGTTGGATTTAACTTTTAAAACCTATTCATAATTGGATTTTAAGTTGAGTCTACGGTAATTATTGTGCAACAGTTTCTTCCTCCATTTATGGGAATTGCTGTGATGACGGAATGTCGGATGGGGAAAGTTGGAATCCAAATAACATAGTGAAAGAGGTTGGTAAAGAGGTTGGTGGTGATTTATATGAGAATCCTATTATTGATGTTGGTGAAGCAGCTGTGGACAATGATGAAGCTGAAACACGGCGCGATTACATTCTATGCCACGATGATGCTTATGCCCACGATGATGAACTTCTTAATACATCACTACCATACAATACTCCGACAAAGAAATACGAAGAGGTTTGTCCATTGCTATTGCTCGAATTTTGATGTGTATGAGTATGAATAAAAGTTTATAATAACTAGTTTTTGTGTGACATTAGCATGTACAGGTTTCATATTAATTCTGTGTTCGGTCACAATAGACAAACCACAGTGAGTGTGTCTACATAATGTCTGTAGTTCAAATAATTTGGTGTTGCAAGTCTGACTATGAAATAATACACAAACTCATTCATAGAATTCGTTTCGATACATGTAACAGTCCTCGGGTTATTATGCTCAAGCACATAACTATAACTAACAAGGTGCTTGATATGATTCATCCGTCGTACCTCTGGTGGCTTCGGTTCGCGTTTACAACCAGTGTGGCCCTCGCTTGTAACCAGATTGTTATACCATGTTCGCGAAGCATGTCGCTCTCAAATCATTAGGTGTATACATACTATCACACTTGCCAAACTGTGACTCGAACAGTTTTGCCATGGCACGACCCATCCCTTTTATAGCATACTTAGGGTCCGTCTTGTTCTTGCTCTTATCACAAGTGTGTTTAGGTTCTGTGCCTTTGATTACCCACCAGTCAAGAGACTTCAGCCGCGATGCCCGCACATACCAACCGCATGTCGGATCCTTGCAGCTGGCAAGAAGACGGTTATCGTTGGATGGTTTGGCTACGTACTTGAATGATCCTTTTATTGAAGCAATTTTCAAGCTAATATGCAGCTGTTTTTTGGTTTTGAAATGGTTACCAGGGCCGATATCGTACTTGACTTTATTTGATGCTGGGGGAGGAGAACTAGCGGGTTCAAGATGTGGAGTTAAGTCGGCATCATGAAGTGGAGGATATTTCTTGGTGGGGATATTTCTTAGCATTGCGGGGTTATCAAGCAGACTATTAAACGTCTCCTCACGATTCCAGGCCTTCGAGGGGCTGAAAAAAAATTATAATTCATATTATTAAAACCGTTTTGTAGACACATAAATTATGCACCAAATTCATATTAGTTAAACCGTTCCCAGATTGAACCCATCTACGTGACAAAATATGAGAATAGATCCACAACAGGAAAGCGACTAGAGGAGAAAATAACTAACCTACGCCACCAGTGCAATCTCGTTCTTAGGGTTGATTCTTGGGATCATCACCTTGAAGGAACTGACTTTGCCATTGCAGTGAGGAGTTAACGGGGTCACGACCTTGGGCAAAACGGTCATTCCAATAGGAGTTATTGGGGGAGAAACTACTTTCAATTCTTGTGGAGATGGTACTATGAAAAAACTAGACGTTCCATGTACCTCGGAAACATAATATTTCAGAGCTTGTTCTCCGGTAATGATAAACCGCATTTTTAATCCTGTAGCTGCAACCAGTACCAGGACGTAGAGGTCAAAAGCAGGTCCGTGCGAGAAACCAATTACCCCAAGTGCCTGGTTCTTCACATCATCAACGGTGTATTCATCAGGTACAAACGCTGGTTGTAACGTCCTATCGTAGTAATCGTTTCCTCCTTTCTTCACCCATTTTCCGTTGTAATGAATCAAAATAGTTTTGGTTTTACTTGTCATTAGGGGAGGAGGACTTATAATTCAAAAACACCTGCAACACAAGCATAGGATTAGCTCAACCAGTAAGTTTGACACCATGAAATCCATTTTAGCGACAGTTAAACCAACTGATCAGGTTGTTCAAACACCAAACAAAATTAAAGAAATGAGAACCAGGTTGTTCAAACACCTTTCTCAATGCTACTGGTGTTGTAAAAATTAAGCATTCAACTAGAAATTAAACCAATTCCATGATTATCCACATTAAAACAAAAAGAGAAAATAACACCCAGAAGACTTGACCTTACATTTACCTCATCTTATTAACAAAATCAAACCATAACTATCAGTATTGAGATATTCTTTAACATTTTATTCTAATTAGAGTTAAACCCATCTCAAATCCTTCCCTGAGACATAAATTTCATCCATAAATGTCAAACCCTAATTTTTGATTAAAACCCAGAAACCCTAATTTCATAGCGATCGAAGACAGAAATCATACAAATTAAAATAGAAACTAACATTACAGAAGATTGAATCTATTAATTTCGAGATTAACAATTTCAAAGATGTTAAAAATTTCAAAGACATTCAGAGAGAAACAAAACCGAAATACATAATTAACAGAGATGAAAATTGGTACCAGCGTAAGATGATTGACGTATTTCTTTGTTGCAGAAGATGATTGACGTATTTCTATCGGGAGAAGAAAAGAAGAAGAAAAATGAGAGAAGAGGCAGTTCGATGAAAAGAAGAAAAGAGATGCATTTGATGATAAGAAGAAAAGAGATGAAACGAGTTCACTGTGTTAAAAAAGAAGATGCAAGATGTGCGCGTGTGAAGCGAGTGTGTGGAGTTGGATGGGTGCACATTGTACGAAAATGGGTTCACATTATAAACTGACTTCCCAATTGTGAACACAATGTGAAGCTATGGGTACCCATTCCAAATTATACCCATATTGTAGACCCAATGGAAAACAATGTATATACATTATTATTATTCATTAAAATAATAAATGCCCTTATTGTGAACACAATGGGATACACTGGGTTACACATTCCAAATTATACCTTATTTTACACGATGGAAAACAATGGGTATACATTGATATCATCACATTGTGAACACAATTTGGAGCATTGGGTACACATTCCAAATTATACCTTATTGTAGACACAATGGAAAACAATGGATACACATTGATATCATCACATTGTGAACACAATTTGGAGCATTGGGTTCACATTCCAAATCATACCCATATTGTGAATGCAATGTGAAAACAGTGGGTACACATTCTTATTATTCATTAAAATGAAAAATATGACTTATTGTGAACACAATGGGAACAGTGGGTACACATTCCAAGTTAATCGTTGTTTTTGAACCAAACATTCGGATTGTGGACACAATGTAAAATTTTGTGGACACAATGCTAAATTCAAAAAATGGATGATTCTCTATTGTGAACACAATGTAAACTCGTGGGTACACAATCTTCAAAATAAAAAAGATTTTTTGGCATTGTGCACACAATGTTTAACAATGGGCACACATTATATCTATTAAAATATTAATTAAAATCATACTATTTCTAAAAAGGTTTCCAAAAAAATAATAAAGAAATATGATGTGGAGGACTTAGTAGTCATAACAATTTTAATTCAAGGGTAAAATAGGCAAAAAAAATTCCATAAAACATTTTTAGGAATTTAGAAAATAGTGAACATTTTTGGTAATTAAAATTCCAAGCACAACACTTTTGGCAATGACCCGGGTGGGGCTTCACATTCCAATAGAGGGGCTTCACTCATGATTTTAGTGTCTATTTATTTGGTTATGGGGTGTCCTAAAGGCATTCAAAATGTCTAAATTGCCTTCCACTATTTAAACCTAATCAAATAAAAAATCAAATCAACTATTCTTTGATCTCTTTAGCAGTGATGGTGATTGAGAACAACCCAACTAAAATTGATAATCAACAACTTAATTAAGAAACTTATGATGAAACCAAGTTGCATAATTTCAAATTTCTCAAGCGCACCCAATGGTTTTGTGATGTTTTGACACAAACCCATCTATTTCCTCTCTTTAGTGTTTGAAATTGTTTGATTTATTGAAATAAATATAAAAATTAGGTTTCTTAAGACGATTCTGAGTTAGGGTATGCTCCATATCTTTGTCCTCACAAGTCACATTACGTTTAGAAAACTATCCGTAACTCCTAGCGTAATATAAAAAATAAATAAATACATGTGCAGATTATGGTTATGTTTCTAACTAGTAAATATTTTTACGGTTGGTTTCAACTATCAAAAATCTAACCGTAAATATTCCTGAGTAACAATATTTTTAAGTTTTTAAAAAATGGTTACGGTTGATTTTGATTTAAGATAAACCAACCGTAATTTTAGTGCGGCTAGGTTTTTTTTTAACTATAAACTAACCGTAATTTTAGTACGGCTAGGTTTTTTGGTACGGCATGATTGTTTTTATTAATCGTAAATATTGCCAACCCCGTATTTTATTCACGGTTTATTTCAACTTCATGCGGCTAACAGTATGTATCTACGTAAGTTGGGTTTTGATTAATAGATAGCTAGTGTTTTTAAGGCTTACCCAAAACTCAAAATTCTTTCATCCAATTAAAGTTAGTTACATATATCCCGTACATGAGTTTTATGATGATACAAATATCACACATATCTGCCCATGTGGCAAGATATCTTCATCCTAATCCTAAACGAAAGTCTGGATGTCACTCATTGTCTCTGACAAAAAAAATAGGAATAAGGCCTGCATCAAATCATCAAGCAATCCCACGCTCCGATTGAACACATTACTAATAGGATCCAGTGCATGATCCCATACAGCAATGTAATTAGCAAGCCAAACATCATCACACTGCACACTCCAGTGAATATTTAGCGAGATATTAACCAAATCTTTTGACCTATTGAGTTTTAACATTATACGTATTTATTTTTGATCAATTCAGTCGGTGAGTCACTAAATCTTCCCAGTACGTAAAATTAGCCGATTTACATTCAGTCAAAGTCCTCCAAAATTCGAATTACGGTTGAATATGAAAGGCCAACATCTAATTTACGGTTCACTTTGAAAGATAAAAACCCAACCGTAACTGGTTTATGATGGAGTTTTTTCAATTTTAACCAGTTACGGTTGGAGTTCGTCATCACCTAACCGTAAGCCAGTCTTACGGTTGGTTACGAAGGAAGAACCAAACCGTAAGTCACTCTGAAAATCTAAAAAATTCAATTTTTTTTACGTACTTTCAAATATTGAGTAATAAAAATGATATTGAAGCTAAGTTAGAGATATACCTAATTATTTTCAACCATTAATTTCTTCATTTTGGTTGAATCAAAATCATGGGTCTTGGAAAGAAATCCCCCCAGAAAATATTTTTGCTCTACTTTTTCTTCCCACTAAAACTAACACAGATTAAGTTTTTCACCAATATAAAAGAGATTCACTGATCTAATCATTAACTAATTAAATTATTACCACCAATCAAATAGGGATAATTTAGTCATTATAAAAATATTTTAGATAAGGGGTTTTTTGAAATTTCCAATGGGTGACCTTTTTTTTGTCCTATTAGTGAAGCCCCTCTATTGGAATGTGAAGCCCCAATAATAGGTTTCTTTCTTTTAGTTTTATTTTTTTATTATTTTTGTTAAACATTTTTTAAACTTTTTTGTATAAATTTTATTTCATGTACCACTGTTGGTGTTCACTATGAATTGTTAGTATTCATTTCCGAGAACAAGAGATGTTGGAGAATCCCTATGATAGTGAATCTAGACCTGTTCCTATTTATCATATTCTTAATTCTCTCATTCCAAGAGAAGAGATATGGTCTGGAGACTCTATCGTGAGTGATGGAATAAGACGTCTTAATATCCGAAAACTTTCTAAGAAATATGATCGGCTAAAAGTAGAGCATCAAAAGAGACTCTTGAAGAAATTAACGTAGTCATACGAATAGAATTACAACGTCGTTGGGATGTTGAAGATTATAAGGATGACGAAGATTAGATGAAGATGAGGAACCTTTTGCAAATCCTTTGCAACAATGAGGAAGTTATCCCCACTACGGATCATTATAAGGATCCTTCGTTTATTCAAAAGGAGGACACTGTATACAACTTATCTGTTATTTTAAATGGTGTACCATACTCACAAGAAGATCTAAGGATTTGTACCGAAGAGGACTTTCTTGGAGAATGATCTGATTCCGATGATGAGAATGTTGAAGAGATGATGCTCGAGAATGAAACCAAGTTGAATGAATTCGTGGAAGACCCATTTAAGCTTGCCAATGATTATAATGATGCCGACACTTTGTTGAAGCAAAAAATGATAAAAAGTGGTTGCAATGTTTGATAGAGGACCACGAGAAACGAGAGGTAAGTAATTCACTTGAATTCTCTAAGGATGAAGAGGATTCCGCAATACAAGAGTTTTTGCAAGGTTTGACTAATCCTTTGCATATTGATTCTTCTCCTTTACCTCGGTTATGCTTGGACGCATGTGCTTCAGAAGTTTTATGGATTACTTTGATTCTAAATATCCACCATTGGAAATACTTGATTCTCACATTGTACAGGTTCACCAAGAGGAATCCATATAATTTCCCAAATTATATGTTCTCTATACACTTCCAGATGTAGAAAGGACTAAGTGTGGGGGAAACTTCTATCGAGTGATAGCATCACTATTATTATTATGTGCTAACATCGGTGTGAAGCTATTATTTGCATTGCAGATTATTTTCTGGGTGGATCCTCAAAGTTTCAGATTATTGGTGTACGGGGAGGTTCAACGCGATAAGGTGGATGTAGAATCCCTTAAGTTTCGCAATTTGCTCCCTCTGGAGGAGTAATGTGAAAGAATGCCAAGTCGGACGACTTTAAACCAAGCGCTAAATGGGAGGCAACCCATAGGTTTTGTATTCTAAACCATTTTTTTTTAATTGTTTTCATATCATATTTGCATCCCCATGTTTAATTTCATTGAGTCCGGAATCTATTTTAGAAGAAAATTATGACGAATACCTTTTCGTCAGCAAAAATTCAGACTGCACGTAGTTCAGTCCAGAGACCGTAACTGTCAGACCATTTATCGAAACATTGTTTACTTTTGAAACTTTGTAGAAAAGACGTAGGCGAACAAATTTTGTGAAATGGAGATTTTCCAAATTCCTTACCAATTTGTACATTTTTTTTTTTCGTTTTATCTGTTGTTACGTCAGAATTCAGAACTTTCGGTTTTACACATTGAGGACAATGTGAAGTTTAAGTGTGGGGGGATATTTTGCATATAGATTTTTCACTTTTTTTTTGGTAAATATTTGCATAAAAACTCCAACTTGTAGTTAATTTAGAGTCACATAGTATACATGTCGCTAAGATTACATCGAAATTTTCACAAGAGTGACTGAACTTAAAGATGCCAGAGAACGTGATCGGGTGATTGGGTTTCTTGCTTGTTTGAGAGTTAAAGATGGATTTAACCATGCCAGTGGCAAATGAAGTGCAAACTGAATTCGGTATTAGAGTTGTGATCCCCTATAGTGGAGACTACTTATTATTACATCATGTGAGGCACTGACCTTCAATTCTTTGTACGTGTCTAAATACGTGCTTTTAGAGTGTGTATCACCGCACGTTAATTAGGGTAGAATGGTGAGCTCTTGATAAGCACGTATGTGCTACATTTTGTACCCATATTTATATTAACTAGGACTCGATATTTTACTAATAACACTATTTTAGTGCTTTTGTAGAAAGTACAAGCGAATTCGACCATTGAAGGGTTAACGGCTCAATATGAGGTTAAATGGCACCAAAAGTGACTCATGGCATCAACGGAAGAGTTGAATGGGCTGGCAGCTGACTTTTAATGTTGCACAAGTTCTTATTAATTAGTGTCCAGTATAGAACAAAGTGGAGACGGAGAAGTTTGACACGTGCAAACCATTAGTGTTGTGCACCTAAGGGGTACCACTGCCTATTCCGATTGAATGACACATATTCTGCAGGTTGAGTATATACTTACACGTCTCGATCGGAAGAATTCAGTCTCAAAACGAAATGAGATTTTGTTTCTAAATGAAGCAGGTGATATTCATCTTATTAGAGAAAATTTCTTCTTTCGAGCATTATCTATTTGGTGCGATTCAAGCCTTGCCATCATCGATTCAATCATTTGGTGGCGGGTCTAACTTAAGGCAACGCTGCAAAGAAAATGGTGTCGGTTATCGTCGATGGCTAAATAGCTCTTTGGTGGAGGATTAAAAAAGAGGTTTTTTGTGGTTGCATGGGATTAATTTGGTTGCTTGCAGACTAATTGAAGATGAATTCTGTTTCCAACAAATGGTGATTGGCGGCAAACAAGCTTGGAAAAAGAGTTGTTCTTTGTGGTGTGTATGGGAGTTTGGCTCGGATGGGAAAAGAAGATGGTGTGGTTGTGTTGGTTGATCGAGTTTCTGCCTTGGTGTAGGTGGTGTTCGGATGGTCCGGTACTGGTCTTGATGCCGAGAACTGAAATGGGGTCTGTTGCAGGTGTTGGTGATCGCTATCGTAGGCGTCAAAAATAAATTTTACTTTCTTACTACTCAAAATATATAATGAAGCAAGGGCAAGAAAGGATCGTTCCCACAGAGAGGTCTAGGTTGTCAATGTGTTATGGTTTCCTATATAAAACGATGGGGGTTTTCTGATTTTTATAAACTAAATAAAATAAAAGCAAACAAAGAAATAAACACGCAAATCAAGGGTGTGAAAATATTGGATAAAGGTTTCATCTTCAATTATAAACAAGTTTTTGAATATATGAATAGAATTAAGTATTTAATCTCGTTATCATCAAAAGCCATAGAATACCTTATTGCAAGAATACTCCTTAAATTTCGTAATTCATCACACACACATTAGAGCTGCGTATGTGAATTCTACCTAAAGAATAACCTAACGCCTTGCGCTAATCAAGTTCAATTCCTAGGAGCATTAAGTTTCAGAAATAGGCTAATCAATGCAATTGTAATACATTGCGCAAACAATTCGAACAAAGGTCAATTTCTACATATGACTACGAGGATGTATCACTACAACCTAGAATCATATCATGCTACTCGTATTCAAGGTTATCGCTCGATGAAAACCCTAAAATAGCTATAGATATGGATGTGAGTTCAATCAATTCTAGACTCGACTAAACAAACATTCAATCATATTGCAATACATCAATCATGCAATTATTATAACCCGTAGAAATCAAACGATAATATTGAGAGAAAACTAATTCATAAAAAGCATAACCTGGTTGCAAAATCCAACTACATCTTCAACCAATAATAAAAACTTAGTTACTTGTGTTTTTGGAAATCATCATAGAAAGCAAAGAAGAAAACTATCATGTGAAACCCTAGACAACAAGTAGAAGTCTCCCTAATGGAGATATCTCTAGGTTTGAGAAAGACTTTTCTATTTATATGTTTCTCCCATTCCACTAGGATACTCTTTTCCAAATTTAGGTCTTCTCAAAACCCATCTCCAACTAGTCCACCAAGCCCATGTGTGAGAAAATACCCATGTAAAAATTATGTCCAAAATCTGTAAGTAGGAAAAGCTGGGATTATGGCTAGGAAATCGGTAGGAATTTGTCATAGGAAAATTTGTCTCCGACCACTGAACCATCGAAGCGCCACCAAGCAAGTGCACACTTTCAGCAGCTCATCTCCATATCTCTGCAATTCAAACAATCACAAAGTACCATCTAAACCAATTCCTTGTTCTTGCGAAAACGCTCCCAAAAGCGCAGCTCCAAACTCATATATGCCGCGGCCGAATCATGCATCCAACACATACCCCCTTCGCGATTCACTGAAATATTGTGATCCATACTCTAAGCTCTGAAATCCGGCATCCCGGGCTAGTACCACCGGTGCACCAATTCTACTCCGTTTTCGCACAATTTCTGCAGCTTTTTGGTCATGTGACTTCCCTGACTATATCTGTAGCACCAACTCATTGTCATAGCTATTGCATCACCACTACTGTCAAATTGCAGCTTCCATCAAGCACACTGCACCTGCACTTCTGTCATCCATTGAGTCACCACCAACACAGTCCCTGCTTCAATTCCTTTGCCATCGATGTGCTGAAGCATCGGACAACCCGAGGTCTTCTCAGCCCCTGTAGCCATCTCTTGAATCTTCCATTAGCATCAACGCCATCTTCATCTGCTCAGAAACCCCATCAACACAGCAAGAGTATCATCTTCTCAGAATTACAATTCGAAACCCTAATTCCAACGATTCTTCTCAATCCTCCAACCATACTTTAACATCAGTTCCACCCAACAACCATTTACTCAAACCTAACCATTCTGCCATCACGGCGACACCTTGATAGGTGTAGAATACACCGTATTTACTATCTAGTAGTTACGCTTTCTTTGCTATTTTTCTTGTGAATTATGTACTTTACGCGTGTTTTTGAGTTATTAGGTACTGGAGTCGCACGGAGGAAAGAAGAAGAAATTGTCCAATTTGAGCAAAAAGGCGAAATTGTCATCTCACAAGCAAGTGATATTTGGAGCCCGACCAAGGTTAAGGGACGACTCTTTTACGAGGAAGTTACATCAGGTGGCCTTTATCAGAAGCGTGGGTGCTTATAGTCATTTGAGTACCCCTTAGCTACTTTGCTTGAGTGGAGTTAACTAGTTTCATCTCCTACACAAAACCTAAGAATATCAGACAAATATTTTTCCTCATGAATGTGTCGGCCTTTACTTCACCTGAGATCGAGAGAGAAAATGGAGAGGAAGAGTGAGATATAAAGGTCATTCTAGACGAGAGAAGAAGTGATTAATGGCAGAGAGAAAAGGATGAGAAGATGCTTGATTGAATCGAGTACCGGGGAAAGGGAGGAAGAAATGATGCGTCTTTGTGAAGAACAAGGAGGATTTGATGGTTACAGTTGGGGTTAGTCATATATGGTTGAAAGACAAACAGGGGAACAAAGGGTTTGAACGGATTTGGTATATGGCGGTGGTATGATTTGAATTTGGGGGATTCGAGTTGGGGTTTCTACGGATTTTGTGGATGTTCTCGATTTATGAGGATGAGCTCGAGCACGAATCTTTGTGAGGAGGCAATGGAGAAATTCGGGGAGGAATGGCTAAAGGGATCGATGGATGATTTTGTTTTGAGTGTGAAGACTCGGATGGATGGGTATTCAAGTTAATGCGAGAGGATATGAAGAAGGGTTTGAAATGAATCTTTGTGTGAATCGATGCCGCAAAGAAGAGGGGTTTGATGTGAATTTGAAATTGGTGACGGGTTTGTGGAGTTTGAAGAATCTCGGGAATGGGTTTTGAAGGCTGTGAAAAGCCGAAATACATGGGTTACGTACGAGTTAGAAATTTGTGTGGCCATTGACCAGATCAAGCTTCTTGGGATTTGTAGAGCTATGTGAGGATGAAGCAATTAATGAGATGTTGAGCTGAACTTGAGCTGGGGAGGTTCAGATTTACAGGCAATGGATTTTGATGAACTGTGAACTAATGATGGCTTGAATAGGAATGGAAGGGTCCTGGTGGAGCTGATTGAGATCTTTGCAAGGAGCGGTGATGAGCGGAGTTACAAGAAGAGGGGAATTTGGTGATCTTGTGGAAATGGCACGACAGATGAGCTAGGGTTTCTTGGTGAATGATTTATGAAGCTGTGATGGAAGGAACTCGAGTGAGCTAATGGGTCCGTTAATGAGTGAAGGAAGGAAAGTGCGGGCATGGAATTGGTGAAGAATTGAGTGAAAGTTCAAGCTAAATGATTGAGCATTGTTAGATGTATGCTAGGAATTGAAGGGAAGGCACCGTAATGTGGCTGGTAGTTGCATTGAGCCAAGAAGTGAGAAAGGAAATGTCGGCTTGAGAGTATGCGGTCGTTGTTTGAAATCTTCTTTGTGAAGTTGCAAGTGTAACTTATTTGTAATGAGCTTTGCGTTAGCGATGCAATGAAGTGCGATCATGGCTCGAGAAGCAACTCAGGCCGGATTAAGTTCTTTGTGCAAGAGTTGCACTTGTGAATGTGGCAAGGGCTCAAGTTCAGGGTTGGTCCCGAGTTGTCATGAGGGCTTGTATGGCTCGGAAGTTTGAGGCTGCAATGGGAAGTTGAAGGTTGGTGTTCTTTGGGTCTATGTTGGAGCTCAAGGCGGGGAATGGATTGTTTGCAAGTGATGGTGACAATTAGTCTTAGAAGTGCAGGATGGTGATTGAACTATAAGCAGGTAAAACTGTGGCTTGAGGGTGAAACATTGAGCTATTGCTTTGAAGGATTGGGATCTGGTGGTTTGGCGGGGTTGTAGAGAATGGGTTGGTACTGAATTGTGATTTGGTTGGAATAGTAAGATGATGATGGAGATGGAATTTGTAAGGCGATGTGAGATGGAAGCGGTGGTTGTCTTTGCTAGATGGTTTGTTTGAGTTGCAAATGTGATGAAAAGGGAATGTGAGAGGCCGAGAAATGGAGTTGCGGTGTGAAGGGTACATGGCCATGATGGTGGATGCACAAGGATTGTGCATCACAAGTCAAGCTTGTCAATGGCACGGCAATATGGCAAAGGCCTTGGCCACTCGGCCATCCAGGTGAGTAAGAAGCTAGTTAGATCTTTGCCCGGTCGACTCACTTTGAATCGGTGCGGACCGAGCTGGTTCGATCCGATCCGTTGACCCGACCGATTTGACCCGATTGGCCGGTGACCGGGCGGACTTTGCCGATCCACCGGAGCCGTTCCGGGCACTTTTCCTGGGTCGTTTTCGCCACAATCCCAGTTTTCAGCGACGATTTTTGGGTCATATTTTCTACATGGGTTTCTCCTTCTTATGGGCTTGGTGGATTCTCATCTAATGGACTTTGAAGGCTAGACCTAATTTTAGAAGTTGGAGAAAAGCTATAAAAGGGAAGGTCTTCTACATCTCATATATTATATATCTTATTCTTGGAACTTGAGAGAGCCACTTTTGGTTACGCAACTAGGGTTTGCTTTTGTTCATCTTCTTCTTTATTCAACTTATATTTTTGTGATGAACTCCATAGCTATGAGTAGCTAAATTCTCTATTATTGGTTAAGGATGTAGTCCGATTTGAAAACTTGTGTTTGCTTTATGTATTAGTTTTTCTCTTGATTATCGTTCAATTCTCTCTTGTTTTTATGATCACATGATTGAAGTATTGTGATAGGATTATGGTGTTTGATTAGTTAAGTGGCCAATTAATTGAACTTGCATCTTAGTCCATAGCTATTTTAGGGTTTTCATCAAGCGATAACCTTGAATACGAGTAGCATGATATGTTTACGGTTTGTAGTGATACACTCTCGTAATCATATGTAGAGTTTGACCATTGTCCGAATTGTTTTGCGCAACGCATGACAATTGCATTGATTAGCCTATTTCTGAAACTTAATGCTCCTAGGAATTGAACTTGATTAGCGCAAGGCGTTAGGTTATTCTTTAGGTAGGATTCACATACGCAGACCCTAATGTGTGTGTTGATGAACTTGAGAAATTAATAGATTATCTTGCTTTCTTGATTCTCTAGGCTTTTGATAACACAAGAGATTAAATCGTAATTCTAATCATATATGCAAGCACATGTCTAAGATTGAAGATGAATTCCTTGACCAATATCTCTCTCCATTGATTACTTTCTACAATTTACTTTGCTTTTAATTTGTTTTTATTGTTTAAATAGAAATAAGAAATCCCCCAATTGGTTACTTTAAGAAATTGATTACAAAATAACTACAATCGCCCTCTCTGTGGATACGAACTCTTTCTTATCATATACTTTAGGAAAGTGAAATTATTTTTGACGCATACGACAGCGATCAAATTTTGGCGCCGCTGCCGGGGAGGCATACGGCTAGTTATTAAGTTTTTAGTTTCTTTTTACAATTTCTGCTTTCATCTTTGCTTTTTGTTTCTTGTCTTGTTTCTCACTTGTTTGCGAGAATTGTTTGCAGTACCTAATCTCGGCTTCTAAGGATTGGAATTATCAAGGTGCGGGATAGTTACTCGACGCGGCACAATACTCCAACCAAGTCAAGACACAACGGACGAGCACGAGGAGGAAGTAGGAGAAGAGATTTTCCAACAACAAGAAGAAGGAAAAGAGGTTCCAATCGTAGAGGAAACACACGTGGAAGAACAAGGAGCAATGGGTGATGCAAATCGTTCACTCAAGGACTTAGCTTCTCATAGGCTTGATATACAACGGGGTGTATTCAAACGGACTCTACTTTTGAAATTAAACCAGGGGTTGCTTAGAGAATTACCAAAGTTCCATGGCATGGTGAATGAAGATCCAAACAAACATCTTATGGACTTCCACACCATTGTCACGGCCATGCTTCAATGGATAATGCGGCGGATGGTGCAATGTTGAAAGTTTTCCGTTTCTCTTTAATGGATAGTGCTAAGGATTGGTTGTTCTATTTACCTCCAGGAAGTGTCACAACATGGAATGGATTGAAGAAACTCTTTTAGAGATATTTTCCTGCATCAAAGGCTACTCAAATTCGCAAGGAGATTTGTGGGATGAAGCACAATGTGGGGGAATCCTTATATGAATGTTGGGAACGATACAAGAGATTGGTGGCCAGCTGTCCTCACCACCAATTCAGTGATGCTATGATCATTCAATATTTCTATGAAGGGCTCCAATCAAGTGATAGGAATCTTCTCGACGCTGCGGGTGGTGGTGCACTAGTTAACAAGACGGTGGCACAAGCTAGAGAGTTGATTGAAAACATGGCGGCGAACTCACAACAATTCTTGAGTCGTGGTTCGGATGTGATTCTAAGAAGGGTGAGTGAGGTGAGCGAGGTTGAGGAACTTCGTCAACAAATGGGTAACATGAACGCAATGCTTCAACAAGTTGCAGCCAGCGGTGATACCAAGTACCTCTAAATCTTATGAAGACGAGCAAGCTAATGCGATCTTTCCAAATCAACAAAGACGGTATGATCCCTACTCCAACACTTACAATCCGGGATGGAGAGATCACCCCAATTTAGCTATGCCAATAAGCAAGGAGCGATTCAACAACCTAGTTTCAACAACCGAGTGGATTTCAACCTCAACAACAACAATTCCAACCGAGACAACAATTTCAACAACAACAACAACCTCAAATGGGGTCCAATATGGAGGAGTTCTTTGAAATCTTTTATGCAAACGAACGGAGAGTTCGGTTAAGGAGTTGCAAACTCAAGTTGGTTCTATGGCTATGGAGTTGAATCAATTGAAGGCACAAAATGGTGGGAAACTCCCTTCTCAACCTATCAACCCAAAGAGGGTGTCAATGCAATTACGTTGAGAAGTGGTACACAACTTGTGCCGAATTCACGATTCGGGCACGGTGGAAGCACCAAAGGAACTGTTTTGGAGGAGAAAATCGAGGATTCTCCACAAACTTCTGAGGTACCTATTTCTAACTCTAAAACTCCGGTTTCTACTTATGTTCCTCCTCTACCTTTCCCTCGTAGATTTGCAAGTTCTAAGAAGGCGGAACTAGAAAAGGAGATTTTAGACGTTCTAAAGAAGATCCATGTGAACATACCACTCATAGATGCAATCAAGCAAGTTCCAAAGTATGCAAAGGTGTTGAAGGACTTGTGTACCAATAAGCAAAGGCTCAAAGGTAATGAAGTGCTTAGTGTGGGGAGAATGCTTGGAAATCTTACAACACAAACTCCCACTTAAGTGCAAGGATCCAGTAGCCCCGACATTCCGTCACAATTGGTAACACCAAATTTAACAAAGCTATGTTGGACTTAGGTGCTTCCGTTAATGTCATGCCTGCGTCTATGTACAATTCACTTGATCTTGGTCCTCTTAAAAAAGCTGGAATTGTGTTGCAATTAGCCGATCGTTCTAATGTCTACCCAATGGGTATTGTTGAGGATGTTCTTGTGCAGGTTAATCAACTTGTATTTCCAGCGGACTTTTGCGTGTTAGAGATGGATGAAGGTTCACCGGACTCGTCTCTTCCATTGCTACTTGGGTGTCCCTTCATGGCGGCGAAAACCATTATTGATGTTGACAAGGGAACGCTAACTATGGAGTTTGATGGAGAAATAATACGTTTCAACATTTTCGAGGACGATGAGATATCCTAGTGATGTCCACTCTTGTTTCTCCATTGATGTGATGGACACATTGGCGCAACAAATATTTGAGTTGAATGGTGTTGATACTTTGGAAACCGTGCTCACTACACCTATTGACAATGGTTATGCGTATAGTGATGAGATGAAAGAAACCATTGGTTCTCTTAACTCATTACCGGAAAAATCAGCAACTAAGAATATTTCATATGCTTCTTTACCTTGCAATAATGAAAAACTTGTGCCATCTATTGTTAAACCTCCAAGTTTAGAATTGAAACCTCTTCCAAGTCACTTAAAGTACTTGTACTTGGGTGACAATGAAGAGTTACCCATGATTGTTTCTAACGAGCTTAATGAATTACAGGAGCAAAAACTTCTAAGGGTGCTAAGGAAGTACAAGACGGCCATAGGATGGACAATCGCCGATATCAAGGGTATAAGCCCTGTAGTTTGTATGCATAAGATTCGTGTGGAGGATGATTCAAAGCCTACGAGGAAGCGCAACGTCGTTTGAATCCTCCCATGATGGAAGTTGTGAAAAAGGAGATACTCAAGCTTTTGGACGTGGGGAGTTATCTACCCCATATCCGATAGCAAGTGGGTAAGCTTGGGTACAAGTGGTACCAAAGAAATCGGGAGTAACGGTGGTGGAGAATGATAAGAATGAACTTGTCCCAACTCGTGTGCAAACCGGTTGGAGGGTTTGTATTGATTATAAAAATTGAATGCCACCACTAGAAAAGATCACTTTCCTTTACCTTTTATTGATCAAATGCTTGAACGTTTATTTGGACACTCTTACTATTGCTTTCTTGATGGCTATTCGGAGTTATGTCAGTTGTCATAGCAGGAGGACCAAAGAGAAAACCACTTTCACTTGTCCTTTCGGTACTTTGCTTATAGAAGGATGCCTTTTGGCTTATGCAATGCTCAGGCTACCTTTCAAAGGTGTATGGTAAGTATCTTTTCGGAATATGTTGAAAACATAATCGAAGTGTTCATGGATGACTTTAGTGTCTTTGGTGATTCATTTGACCTTTGCTTGAACAATTTGTCTCTAATCCTTGAACGATGTGTTGAAAAAAATCTTGTGCTAAATTGGGAGAAGTGCCATTTCATGGTAACTCATGGCATAGTTTTAGGCCATATAATATCTTCTAAAGGCTTGGAAGTCGATAAATCTAAGATAGACCTTATTCGTGCTCTAACCCCTCCTACTACGGTGAGGGAGATACGTTCTTTTCTTGGTCATGCGGGTTTTATCGTAGGTTCATCAAGGATTTTCCAAGATAGCATCACCACTTTGTAACTTATTGCAAAAAGATGTGGTTTTTAACTTTGATGAGAAATGTATGGCGGCATTCAATCGTTTGAAAGAACTTTTGATTTCAGCCCTATCATTAAATGCTAGGATTAGGTAAGCCGTTTGAACTCATGTGTGATGCTAGTGATTATGCGGTTGGTGCGGTGCTTGGGCAACGTGTGGGAAGCTTCCTCATGCTATTTATTATGCTTCTAGAACGTTAAATGAGGCCCAACAAAACTACACAACCCGAAAAGGAGTTATTAGCCATTGTTTTTGCTTTAGAAAAGTTTCGCTCTTATCTAATTGGTACAAAAGTTGTTGTCTTTTTCGATCATGCAGCACTTAGATACTTGCTTACAAAGAAAGAGGCGAAAGCGAGGCTCATACGATGGATATTACTCTTGCAAGAGTTTGATCTTGAAATCAAAGACAAGAAAGGAATTGAGAACACCGTTGCGGATCATTTGAGCCGACTTGCTGTGGATTATGTCTCGAAATGGGTGGAAGCTAAGGCCGCCCCAACTAATGATTCTAAAGTTGTTTCAGATTTTGTACAAGCTAATATATTTGCAAGGTTTGGAATTCCAAGGTCTATAATTAGCGATGGAGGTTCACACTTCAAAAACAGGTTCTTGCAAAGCTTGTTAAGGAAGTACAATGTGTCGCATAGGATTGCAACACCCTACCATCCGCAAACAAATGGACAAGCCGAAGTTTCCAACCGAGAGGTGAAATCCATTCTTGAAAAGACGGTGAATCCCACAAGGAAAGATTGGAGTTCGCGACTTAATGATGCTTTGTGGGCGTATAGAACCGCATATAAAACACCTATTGGGATGTCTCCTTTTAGGCTTGTTTATGGTAAATCTTGTCACTTACCGTGGAAATTGAGCATAAGGCGTTTTGGGCTATTAAGCAATGCAACATGGAGTTGGATGGGGCTGGAAAGCAAAGAAAGTTACAACTTCAAGAGCTAGAGGAGATTCGTAATGATGCATTTGAAAGCTCACGGATTTACAAGGAAAAAGCGAAAGCTTTTCATGATAATATGATTTCTAAGAAACAATTTTGCATTGGGCGAGAAAGTGCTTTTGTTTAATTCTCGTTTGCAATTATTTAGGGTAAATTAAGGTCACGTTGGATTGGACCTTTTATTGTGACTAATGTGTTTCTCATGGTGCGGTGGAAATTCGTAGTTTAGCTACGGGTAATGAACTTAAAGTGAATGGGCACCGGTTGAAACCATATTATGAGAACTTCTCTTCGGATGTCGTGGAAGGAGTTAATCTTGTGGAAATACTCCCTCCGGAGGAGTCATAGAAAAGCAAGGAGATAGTCGGGTGACGACTTTAAACCAAGCGCTAAATGGGAGGCAACCCATCGGTTTTGTATCTCTTATCTTTTATTTTCTTTTCTTGTCATGTTTTTATTTTTTCGATTTTGTGTCATTTCTTTTAGTTAGGATTTCCACCTTGACTTTCTTTGGACGATTCAATTACATTGAGGACAATGTAAAGTTTAAGTGTGGGGAGTGGTTTGTGTAAATTTTTGCAATTTTTCAACTTTTTTTTGTGTAACTAGTGAATAAGAAAACTCCAACTTGTAGTTATTTAGAGTCACATAGTATACATGTCGCTAAGATTACATCGAGAATCTCACAATAGTGGCCGAACTTAGAGATGTGAGAGAACATGATCGGGTTTCTTAATTGTATGAGAGTTAAAGTTGGATTTAACCATGCCGGTGGCAAATAAGGTGCGAGGCTGAATTCGGTATTAAAACGGTGATCCCCTATAGTGGAGACTACCCATGTTACATAATGTGAGGCACCGAACCTTCAATTCTTTGTTGTCTAAATTTGTGCTTTTGAGTGTGTGTCACCGCACGTAAATTCGGGCAGAATGGTGAGCTGCCCAATTTCCCACCATAGAAGCACTATTTTGATCTCTTGAGTGCTATTTTTATCAACCATGTTGGTGACATCGAATTGCTAACTTACATACCACTTGTGATCTTGTTCGCGATTAGCACCATCCACCTTATCTCTCTCTACACCAACAGGTCCATAGAAACACCATCATCATCAACAAGAGGAGCATCACAAATTCGAAGGAAAGTTGAACACGTTCGAGGTTTACAAGCAACAATACAGTAATGGGCAGATTTCAGATTTGAGTAAAAAAAAAAAAAAAAAAAAAAGGGGCAGAATTTTTATAAGTTGAAGACTATATTACAAGAGCGGAAAATTATCAAGGATGAGAATTCGAGAAGTCTATGATATCAAGACATATAAGTTGTGAAGATTCAAGCGGTAAAGTACTTATACCATGGCATTGTACTTACATTTTTATTTTTGTATTTTGCTTTCTCTTGTCTCATTGAAAAAAAAAAAAAAAAAAAAAAAAAAATTGGGTTTGTATAGTTTGTTTTTATTTTTGTATTCTTTCAATAAAGCCTATGGAAAGAAGGAATATCTATAATGAAGTTTCAAGCGACAAGGAATTTGGGGAAAGAATCATATTGTCGAGATTCTACGAAGTTCAAGAGTTATCATCAAGAGTTGAAGGCAGAAACGAAGATGAAAGGCAGTAGAAGAAAGGCAGAAGGCGTTTCTATGGATCTTTGTGAGAGTGGTGCTAGTGCACGCCGAGCGGATACACGGTAAGTAAGCATATTCCCACCTTCGGTAAATGGTTGATTTCCTTTCGAAGAGATCGTCAGAAAAATGGGATTTCAAAAATATATAAAAAGATGTGGGTTTTCAAAACATTCGGAGGGTTAAGCCTTCTTACTATTCAACGTGTCGCAGGATTCTCTCTTCATTCCAACCTGGACACATGTGTGACCCATAAAAAGCTGTTATTATTGAGAGCAATTTCATAAAACCCTTTCTTGTGGCGAGTCGAGACTTTTGATCCTCCAGGGCAATTTTAGTCGAGAAGGGATGGTTATCTCTCTCTCAACTTTTAAGAATGAGATTGTGTTCATTTATGTGTCTAACTTCTTATGACTAGTGTGCGAATCTCATGTCTTCTTAGCGCGTTGGATACTATCATTACGGAGAACTAGTAAGTTGGAAATATAGGTTTTGTGGGTATATCTCTAGTAAACCCTCACTTGAGACTATAACTCGTCCACTAGGGACACCTAGGGGTTTAAAAGGCTTGTTATTTATGCTAAAAGTGACCGTAGCCTCGGCGACACGGAGTTGTTGTATTTTATTGTTTTGTTTGATTTGCTCGAGGACTAGCAAAGTCTAAGTGTGGGGGAATCTGATAGGTGTAGAATACACCGTATTTACTATCTAGTAGTTACGCTTTCTTTGCTATTTTTCTTGTGAATTATGTACTTTACGCGTGTTTTGAGTTATTAGGTACTCTGGAGTCGCACGGAGGAAAAGAAGAAGAAATTGTCCTATTTGAGCAAAAAGGGCGAAATTGTCATCTCACAAGCAAGTGATATTTGGAGCCCAGCCAAGGTTAAGGGACGACTCTTTTACGAGGAAGTTACATCGGTGGCCTTTATCAGAAGCGTGGGTGCTTATAGTCATTTGAGTACCCCTTAGCTACTTTGCTTGAGTGGAGTTAACTAGTTTCATCTCCTACACAAAACCTAAGAATATCAGACAAATATTTTTCCTCATGAATGTGTCGGCCTTTACTTCACCTGAGATCGAGAGAGAAAATAGAGAGGAAGAGTGAGATATAGCGGCTGTTCTAGACGAGAGAAGAAGTGATTAATGGCAGAGAAAAGGATGAGAAGATCCGGAGGTTGAATCGAGTACCGGGAAAGGGAGGAAGAAATGATGCGTCTTTGTGAAGAACAAGGAGGATTTGATGGTTCTGGTTAGGGTTCTGAGTCATATATGGTTGAAAGACAAACAGGGAACAAAGGGTTTGAACGGATTTGGTATATGGCAGTGGTATGATTTGAATTTGGGGGATTACGAGTTGGGGTTTCTACGGATTTTGTGGTACATTCTCGATTTATGAGGATGAGCTCGAGCACGGATGCGGTGAGGAGGCAATGGAGAAATTCGAGGAGGAATGGCTAAAAGGGATCGATGGATGATTTTGTTTTGATTTGTGAAGACTCGGATGGATGGGTATTCAAGTTAATCCGAGAGGATATGAAGAAGGGTTTGAAATGAATCTTTGTGTGAATCGATGCCGCAAAGAAAGGGGTTTGATGTGAATTTGAAATTGGTGACGGGTTTGTGGAGTTTGAAGAATCTCGGGAATGGGTTTTGGAAGCTGTGAAAAAGCCAGAAATACATGGGTTACTGGTACGAGTTAGGGCTGTGTGGCCATTGACGGATCAAGTTCTTTGCTGGGATTTGTAGAGCTATGTGAGGATGAAGCAATTAATGAGATGTTGATTTGAACTTGAGATGGGGGAGGTTCAGATTTACAGGCAATGGATTTTGATGAACTGTGAACTAATGATGGCTTGAATAGGAATGGAAGGGTCCTGGTGGAGCTGATTGAGATGCTGCAAGGAGCAGTGAGCTGCAGGTTACAAGAAGAGGATTTGGTGATCTTTGTGGAAATGGCACGACGAGATGAGCTAGGGTTTCTTGGTGAATGATTTATGAAGCTTTTGTGATGGAAGGAACTCGAGTGAGCTAATGGAGTCTGTTAATGACTGAAGGAAGGAAAGTGCAGGCATGGAATTGGTGAAGAAATGGCTGAAAGTTGAAGCTAAATGATTGAGCATTGTTAGATGTATGCTAGGAATTGCGAGGGGAAGGCTTTGTAATGTGGCTGGTGGTTGCATTGAGCCAAGAAGTGAGAAGGAAATCTTTGGCTTGAGGTATGCGGTGCAGCTGAGCTGGTAATCTTTGTGAAGTTGCAAGTGTAACGCTGTAATGAGCTTTGCGTTGGCAGTGGCAATGAAGTGCGATCATGGCTACGATAAGCAACTCGGCGGTTAAGTTCTTTGTCAAGAGTTGCGGTGTGAATGTGGCAAGGGCTCAAGTTCGGGGTTGTTTGAGTTGTCATGAGGGCTTGTATGAAGCTCTGAGAGGCTGAGTTGCAATGGGAAGTTATTTGGTGTTCTTTGGGTCTATGTTGGAGCTCAAGGCGAGGAATGGATTGTTTGCAAGTGATGGTGACAATTAGTCTTAGAAGTGCGGGATGGTGATTGAACTATAAGCGGGTGAAACTATGGCTTGAGGGGCTGAGACATTGAGCTATTGCTTTGAAGGATTGGGAGGTGGTGGTTTGGCGGGGTTGTAGAGAATGGGTTGGCCACAGAATTGTGATTTGGTTGGAATAGTAAGATGATGATGGAGATGGAATTTGTGGCGGTGAGATGGGCTGGTGGTTGTCTTGCTAGATGGTTTGTTTGAGTTGCAAATGTGATGAAAAGGGAATGTGAGAGGCTGCAGAAATGGAGTTGCGGTTTGTGAAGGGTACATGGCCATGATGGTGGATGCACAAGGATTGTGCATCACAAGTCTAGCTTTGTCACCGATGGCACGGCAATATGGCAAAGGCCTTGGCCACTCAGCTCTTCCAGCTGAGTAAGAAGCTAGTTAGATGCTGACCCGGTCTGACTCACTTTGAATCGGTCTGACCGAGCTGACCTGATCCGATCCGTTGACCCGACCGATTTGACCAAGTTGACCGGTGACCGGGCGGATTTTGCCGGTCACCGGAGCTGTTCAGGGCACTTTCCGGCCTGATCCGGTTTTCCGGCGACGATTTTGGGTCAGATTTTCTACATGGGTTTCTCCTTCTTATGGGCTTGGTGGATTCTCATCTAATGGACTTTGAAGGCTAGACCTAATTTTAGAAGTTGGAGAAAATTTATAAAGGGAAGGTCTTCTACATCTCATATATTATATATCTTATTCTTGGAACTTGAGAGAGGCACTTTTGGTTACGCAACTAGGGTTTGCTTTTGTTCATCTTCTTCTTTATTCAACTTATATTTTTGTGATGAACTCCATAGCTATGAGTAGCTAAATTCTCTATTATTGGTTAAGGATGTAGTCGATTTGAAAACTTGTGTTTGCTTTATGCATTAGTTTTCTCTCTTGATTATCGTTCAATTCTCTACTGTTTTTATGATCACATGATTGAAGTATTGTGATAGGATTATGGTGTTTGATTAGTTAAGTGGCCAATTAATTGAACTTGCATCTTAGTCCATAGCTATTTTAGGGTTTTTCATCAAGCGATAACCTTGAATACGAGTAGCATGATATGTTTACGGTTTGTAGTGATACACTCTCGTAATCATATGTAGAGTTTGACCATTGTCCAATTGTTTTGCAACGCATGACAATTGCATTGATTAGCCTATTTCTGAAACTTAATGCTCATAGGAATTGAACTTGATTAGCGCAAGGCGTTAGGTTATTCTTTAGGTAGGATTCACACGCGTGTCCTAATGTGTGTGTTGATGAACTTGAGAAATTAATAGATTATCTTGCTTTCTTGATTCTCTAGGCTTTTGATAACACAAGAGATTAAATCGTAATTCTAATCATATATGCAAGCACATGTCTAAGATTGAAGATGAATTCCTTGACCAATATCTCTCTCCATTGATTACTTTCTACAATTTACTTTGCTTTTAATTTGTTTTTATTGTTTAAATAGAAATAAGAAATCCCCCCAATTGGTTACTTTAAGAAATTGATTACGAAATAACTACAATCGCCTCTCTGTGGATACAAACTCTTTCTTATCATATACTTTAGGAAAGTGAAATTATTTTTGGCCATATCGACGGCGATCACACCTGTAAACTCGGACACCTTCATTCCCAGTTGCTCTCCTCTGCGCCATTCAATACCAACACCAGACCACTTCCAGCTCTAACCCTCAGTACCAATGCTAACTCAGCACCAACATCATTGCATTCATGCGACCTCCATCTCCCTATTCTCTGTCAGGTCATGTTCAACACCAGAAGCACCAGTTAACAGCCCCATTACCTGCACATGTACCACATTCCATACATATGCAATTTCTCACCATTCGAACTCGGACATACTTATGCCACAAACTCAGGCCAACCAGCATCATTCCCATCAGCAGCTGCTTACAATAACCAACAACAACATCAGCCTCGACCATTCTGCAACTTCTACTAGCCTGCAATCCTTCGCAACTTCATTCTCTCTAAGCGTGACAATGACATTGCATCTTTACCATGTTCACCATTAAGCTCTCTCCATTCAACCACTAGCTCCCTTTCCTTCTTAGTTTCGTTCCAACCTCTCGAATAGACTCACCAGAACACGGTCTAGATGATGGTAAACCTGGAGCAACACCTGGTCATGACCTGAAGTTGAACTGTGCAAAACTGTTGATTCAGGCACTTATACAAACATCTTATGTGCCAGTCTCGAACTGATGAGGGTTGTGTACTTCTTGTATAATGGAGATTGCACAACTCCTTCCCTGCAAATTGATGTTCAAATACATACAATCACACACATACATTTTCAATCTTCGACAATTTACTTCCAAAAATCAATGGCAGTCAGCAACCTCCTTTAATGGCAATGGAATCAATCTCTCCTTCTCTTGAACCCAGTAAACACCACACAAAATCGTATTCAACAGCTTCACATTTCAGCTAAAATTGAGCTCAAGAACTTGACCCATATCTCCTCCAAACAAACCAACAGAATCCATCATTACAAAGGGCAACAGAAATCAGTCACATTCACTGATTTTCTGGCAGTAAAACAAGCTCAGAGCTTCTCCAAAACTCTAACCACTTCGCCTTCATTAACGAATTCAGCTCATATCCAAATCTTCCAAGCAAAATCAACTCCAAATTGAACCTACTTCAGCCACAAACTCGAGCTCGAAACCACCAGATTACATACGCTTCTCCTTGTTCTTGTCTTCGCCCAAACTACACAGTTGTACCTGCCTTTTTTTAAATGCCTTGACTGCTCTGAACCCTTGCTCGATTCACTCTTAGATCCACAAGATTCAAACCCAAATCACCATCTCAATCTGTAGCAGCAACAGTGACAAAGCCTCTCTCAAGCCGCAGCCGTTTTCCCTCTTTCAGTATCAGGAGAAGAAAAGAAACACTTCTCATGAAGTTACAGCTTGGTAATGGTAAGAAATGATATAGGCACCCAACATATGATACCGGCCACCACAGTAACATCCCTTGGAGTTTGAATTCCCCTTATCCTTGGTCGAGCTCCCATTAGCACTTGCTCATGAAATGATCGTTGTGCCCTTTACGCTCAAAATGGACGCTTTCTTCTTCTTTTGCTCAAATGACTCCAAAACACCTAATAACTCAAAAACACGCATAAAATACATAATTTACAAGAAAAATAGCAAAGAAATCATAAACTCTAGATAGTAAATACGGTGTATTCTACACCTATCAGACTCCCCCACACTTAGACTTTGCTAGTCCTCGAGCAAATCAAACAAAACAAATTATAAAAAAATACATACAACTCCGTGTCGTCGAGGCTACGGTCACTTTTAGCATAAATAACAAGCCTTTAAACCCCTAGATGTCCCTAGTGGACGAGTTATAGTCTCGTGAGGGTTTACTAGAGATATACCCACAAAACCTACTTTTCCAACTTACTAGTTCTCCGTAATGATAGCATCCAACGTGCTAAGAAGACATTGAAATTCTGCACACTAGTCATAAGAAGTTAGACACATAAATGAACACAATCTCATTCTTAAAAGTTGAGAGAGAAATAACCATCCCTTATCGAAAGAAATTCGGGTTCGGAGTGATCAAAAGTCTCGACTACGCCTCACAAGAAAGGGTTTTATGAAATTGCTCTCAATAATAAACAACTTTTTATGGGTCACACATGTGTCGGGTAGGAATGAAGAGAGAATCTGCGACACGTTGAATGGTAGGAAGGCAAAACCCTCCGAATGTTTTGAAAACCCACATCTTTATTCATTTTTGAAAACCCATTTTTCGGATGATCTCTTCGAAAGGAAATCAACCACTTCACGAAGGTGGGAATATGCTTACTTACCTCGTTATCCGTTCGACGTGCAGCTAGCACCACTCTCACAGCATCCATAGAAACGTCTTCGGTCTTCAATCGGTGTCTTCATCCTCGTCTTCGGTCTTCAACTCTTGATGATAACTCTCGAACTTCGTAGAATCTTGACAATATGATTCTTTCCCTCAAATTCCTTGTCGCTTGAAACTTCATTATAATTATTTCTTCTTTCCATTGGCTTTATTGAAAGAATACAAAACTAAAAACAAACTATACAAACCCAAAATTAAATTTTTTTTTTCTCTTTTTTTTTCATTGATTCAATTTTTTTTTTGAATAAAAATAAAACAAATACAAAACAAATACAAAATAAAACAATAACACTAATGATGAACCTAAAGAAATTTTCTCTTGTCTCTCATTTTTTTTTTTTTTTTTTTTTTTTTTTGAGACAAGAGAAAATAAAATACAAATAAGATAAAAATGTAAGTACAAAGGCCATGGTGTAAGTACTTTACCGCTTGATTCTTCACAACTTATATGTCTTGATATCATAAACTTCTCGAACTCTCATCCTTGATAATTTTCACTCTTGTACAATAGTCTTCAACTTATAAAAAAATCTGCTCCTTGTTTTGTTGCTTTACTTAAATCTGAAATCTGCTCAGTTCGTATTGTTGCTTGTAAACCTTGAACGTCTTCAACTTTCCCTCAAATTTGTGATGCTCCTCTTGTTGATGATGATGGTGTTTCTATGGACCCGTTGGTGTAGAGAGAGATAAGGTGGATGGTGCTAGCTGAACAAGATTACAAGTGGTATGTAAGTTAGCAATTCGATGTCACCATCATGGTTGATAAAAATAGCACTCAAGAGATCAAAATAGTGCTTCTATGGTGGGAGGTTGGGTAGCTCACCATTCTACCCGGAATTTACGTGCGGTGACACACACTCTAAAAGCACAATTTAGACGGTACAAAGAATTGAAGGTCGGTGCCTCACATTATGTAACATGGGTAGTCTCCACTATAGGGGACCACTACTCTAATACCGAATTCAGTCGCACCTTATTTGCCACTGGCATGGTTAAATCCAACTTTAACTCTCATACAAGTAAGAAACCCGATCATGTTCTCTGTCATCTCTAAGTTCGGTCACTCTTATGAGATTCTCGATGTAATCTTAGCGACATGTATACTATGTGACTCTAAACTAACTACAAGTTGGAGGTTTTTTATTCACTAATTTACACAAAAGTTGAAAATTTTGACTCAAAAAGGCTAAAAACTCTATATGCAAAAGACTCCCCCCACACTTAAACTTCACATTGTCCTCAATGTGTAAAAACCGAAAATTCTGAATTCGACGTAACAGAAGATAAAACGCAAAACTGTACAAATTGGTAAGGAATTTGGAAAAACTCCATTTCACAAAAGTTGTTCATCTACGTGTTTTCTACAAAGTGTCAAAAGGGCATAGTGTTTCGATAAACGGTCTGACAGTTATGGTCTCTGGACTGAACTACGTGCAGTCTGAATTTTTCTGACCAAAAGGTATTCGTCATAATTCTCTTCTAAGATAGATTCCGGACGCAATGAAATTAAACTTGGGGATGGAAATATGATATGAAAACTATAAAAATAAATAAATAAAAGGGTTTAAGATACAAAACCTATGGGTTGCCTCCCATTTAGCGCTTGGTTTAAAGTCGTCAGCCCGACTCTTTTGTTATCGTCCATATACCAACAATCTGAAAAGTTGGGGATCCTTCCATAAAACCTGTTTTGCAAACACTAGCTTCACACAAATATTAGTAATGTAAAACAGAAATGAAGCTATTAACCGATAAGAGCTTCCCCCACACTTATTCTTGTCCACACTTGGGAGTGTATAAAGAATATAGAAGTCGGGTACTTCCACGGTTTCTTGTTCCATAACCTGCATAGTATGAGAATCAAGCATCTCTAATGGAGGAAAACGAGAAACAAAGTCATTCAACAATATTCTCGAAGCA
Organism: Papaver armeniacum; assembly: GCA_023531295.1. Classification (NCBI taxonomy): domain Eukaryota; kingdom Viridiplantae; phylum Streptophyta; class Magnoliopsida; order Ranunculales; family Papaveraceae; genus Papaver; species Papaver armeniacum. The sequence continues at coordinate 72,102 of JAJJWW010005561.1, forward strand.
CATACATTCAAACCAATAAGAGGTAAAGGAGAAGAAATAATAGGCAATGGGTTAGATAAACCTTGCACAATCTCTCGTATTACGGAATCCTCTTCATCCTTGAAAAACTCAAGTGAATTACTCACCTCTTGTATATCATGGTCCTCTATTAAACCTTGCAACCATTCTTCGTCCGTTTCTGCCGTAACCAAAGTATCGACATAAACATCATCATTACAATCATTTGCAAGCTCAATTGGGTCTTCCACAACATTGGTCAAACCGGTCTCATTCTCAACATACTCCTCTTCATTAGACGCACACCTTGTTGCAAGGAAGTTTTGTAACACACTAGTTTCATCATACTCATGTACCTTTTGAATAGGTGGTTGATCATTATAAAGATCAAGAGTTGAGTCTACTACACTAATGTCATCAAATATTTCCAAAGGTTGGTCCTTGTCAACACAATCATCTTGATCGCAAAAAGACTCTATTGTACACTCCTCGGGGATGTCACCATAAATTGGTTCAAGCGATGTATTTGCATAATAATCATCATCACTATCATAGTCATCATAAGATTGGCTACCACTTCCCAAAGATTGGTCTTTCGCGGAATTTCGCGTGTCCTCTTTGTATTCTTCAATGCCTTGTCTTAAAGTTGAAACACCTTTTTGAAGCTCTTGGAGTGATCCATCCAAATTTTGAATATAGTGTTCCATTTGTTGGTAAAGCTCGTTCGACAAAGAAAAAGTAGAATTACTTACTTCAGTATTGTTGGGCCAATTATATTCCCTTTGAATGGGTGGATGATCATAACTACGATCAGAAATTGGGCCAAACATACTTTGAGCACATTCGGTCGATGAAATTGGTTCCACGCTTGGTTGTCTACGAGTTGACTCCATGCTGTCCATAAATTGTTGCATTTCATCTACCAAACTAGAAGAAATATTAATAGGAGCACAAGTATCATCCTCTCTTTGTGGTTGCTCACTTACATACCCACCATAAGAAGGTTGGAATGTATGAGAACAACTAAAAGGGTACGTGGAGTATGGACCATAATCAAAGGATTGGTTTTGATTATACTCCCCGTAAGGGTGATAGTTGTCATATTGTTGAGGTTGAAAGCCGTATTGATTGCTCCAATATGCTCCATCCATAGAAATTGGTACCTGAAACGAGATTCTCAAAACTCGGTTAAGAACCAAAGAATAAGAAAAAGTAAAACAAAACTAAAAACAAAAATAAGAAACCAAAACAAGTGACAACCGCTGCCTCCCCGAGACAACTGCGCCAAAATTTGATCGCTATCGTAGGCGTCAAAAATAAATTTTACTTTCTTACTACTCAAAATATATAATGAAGCAAGGGCAAGAAAGGATCGTTCCCACAGAGAGGTCTAGGTTGTCAATGTGTTATGGTTTCCTATATAAAACGATGGGGGTTTTCTGATTTTTATAAACTAAATAAAATAAAAGAAAACAAAGAAATAAACACGCAAATCAAGGGTGTGAAAATATTGGATAAAGGTTTCATCTTCAATTATAAACAAGTTTTTGAATATATGAATAGAATTCGTATTTAATCTCGCTATCATCAAAAGCCATAGAATACCTTATTGTAAGAATACTCCTTAAATTTCCTAATTCATCACACACACATTAGAGCTGCGTATGTGAATTCTACCTAAAGAATAACCTAACGCCTTGCGATAATCAAGTTCAATTCCTAGGAGCATTAAGTTTCAGAAATAGGCTAATCAATGCAATTGTAATACATTGCGCAAACAATTCGAACAAAGGTCAATTTCTACATATGACTACGAGGATGTATCACTACAACCTAGAATCATATCCTGCTACTCGTATTCAAGGTTATCGCTCGATGAAAACCCTAAAGTAGCTATAGATATGGATGTGAGTTCAATCAATTCTAGACTCGACTAAACAAACATTCAATCATATTGCAATACATCAATCATGCAATTATTATAACCCGTAGAAATCAAACGATAATATTGAGAGAAAACTAATTCATAAAAATCATAACTTGGTTGCAAAATCAACTACATCTTCAACCAATAATAAAAACTTAGTTACTTGTGTTTTTGGAAATCATCATAGAAAGCAAAGAAGAAAACTATCATGTGAAACCCTAGACAACAAGTAGAAGTCTCCCTAATGGAGATATCTCTAGGTTTGAGAAAGACTTTTCTATTTATATGTTTCTCCCATTCCATAAGGATACTCTTTTCCAAATTTAGGTCTTCTCAAAACCCATCTCCAACTAGTCCACCAAGCCCATGTGTGAGAAAATACCCATGTAAAAATTATGTCCAAAATCCGTAGTCGGAAAATTGGGATTATGGCCGGAAATCGGCCGGAATCCGGTCGCCGGAATTTGTCACCGGAAAATTTGTCTCCGACCACCTGAACCATCAGAAACTGCCACCAGCAAGTGTACACTTTCAGCAGCTCATCTCCATATCTCTGCAATTCAAACAATCACAAAGTACCATCTAAACCAATTCCTTGTTCTTGCGAAAACGCGCCAAAAGCGCAGCTCCAAACTCATATATGCCGTGGCGAATCATGCATCCAACACATACCCCCTTCGCGATTCTTTGAAATATTGTGATCCATACTCTAAGCTCTGAAATCCGACGTCCCAGGGCTAGTACCACCGGTCACCAATTCTACTCCGTTTCGCTACAATTTTGTGACTTTTTGGTCATGTGACTTCCACGACTATATACGTAGCACCAACTCATTGTCATAGCTATTGCATCACCACTCTTGTCAAATTGCAGCTTCCATCAAGCACCACTGCACCTGCACTTCTGTCATCCATTGAGTCACCACCAACACAGTCCCTGCTTCAATTCCTTTGCCATCGATGTTGCGGCATCGGCCTGACCCCGGTCTTCTCAGCCCCTGTAGCCATCTCTTGAATCTTCCATTAGCATCAACGCCATCTTCATCTGCTCAGAAACCCCATCAACACAGCCAAGAGTATCATCTTCTCGAATTACAATTGAAACCTAATTCAACGATTCTTCTCAATCCTCAACCATACTTTAACATCCAGTTCCATGACAACCATTTACTCAAACCTAACCATTACCTTGCCATCATGCAGTGACACTTTGTAAACTCAGACCTGCTTCATTCCCAGCTGCTCTCCTCTGCGCCATTCAATACCAACATCAGACCACTTCCAGCTCTAACCCTCAGTACCAATGCTAACTCAGCACCAACATCATTGCATTCATGCGACCTCCATCTCCCTATTCTCTGTCGAGTCATATTGACACGAGAAGCACCGGTTAACAGCCCCATCCTGCTTTTGTACCACATTCCATACATATGCAATTTCTCACCATTCGAACTCGGACATACTTATACCACAAACTCGGGCCAACCAGCATCATTCCCATCGGCGGTTTGCTTACAATAACCAACAACAGACATCGGCCTCGACCATTCGCAGCTTCTACTAGCACTGCAATCCTTCGCGACTTCATTCTCTAGCGGCGCGACAACGACATTGCATCTTTACCATGTTCACCATTAAGCTCTCTCCATTCAACCACTAGCTCCCTTTCCTTCTTAGTTTCATTCCAACCTCTCGAATAGACTCACCGAGAACACGGTCTAGATGATGGTAAACCTGGGCAACACTGGTCGTGACACAGAAGTTGCGGCGTACCAAAAAGCGTTGAATCGGGCACTTATACAAACATCTTATGTGCCGGTCTCGAGCGATGAGGGTTGTGTACTTCTTGTATAATGGAGATTGCACAACTCCTTCCCTGCAAATTGATGTTCAAATACATACAATCACACACATACATTCTCAATCTTGACAATTTACTTCCAAAAATCAATGGCGGTTGACAACCTCCTTTAATGGCAATGGAATCAATCTCTCCTTCTCTTGAACCCGGTAAACACCACACAAAATCGTATTCAACGACTTCACATTTGACTAAAATTGAGCTCAAGAACTTGACCCATATCTCCTCCAAACAAACCAGCGAGAATCCATCATTACAAAGGGCAACAGAAATCAGTCACATTCACTAATTTTCTAAAGCGATAAAACAAGCTCAGAGCTTCTCCAAAACTCTAACCACTTCGCCTTCATTAACGAATTCAGCTCATATCCAAATCTTCCAAGCAAAATCAGCTCCAAATTGAACCTAATTCAGCCACAAACTCGAGCTCGAAACCACGGATTACATATGCTTCTCCCTTGTTCTTGTCTTCGCCCAAACTACCACGAGTTGTTTTGCCATTCTTTAAATGCCTTGGTTGCTCACGAACCCTTGCTCGATTCACTCTTAGATCCCGAGATTCAAACCCAAATCACCATCTCAATCTGTAGCGACAACGGTGACAAAGCCTCTCTCAAGCGCGGCGTTTTCCCCTCTTTCGATGTCGGAGAAGAAAAGAAACACTTCTCATGAAATTCTGACTTAGTAATGGTAAGAAATGATATAGGCACCCAACATATGATCTGAAGCCCACCACAGTAACATCCCTTGGAGTTTGAATTCCCCTTATCCTTGGTCGAGCTCCCATTAGCACTTGCTCATGAAATGATCGTTGTGCCCTTTACGCTCAAAATGGACGCTTTCTTCTTCTTTTGCTCAAATGACTCCAAAACACCTAATAACTCAAAAACACGCATAAAATACATAATTTACAAGAAAAATAGCAAAGAAAGCATAAACTCTAGATAGTAAATACGGTGTATTCTACACCTATCAGGTTGGCTCGAGTGTGTGAATTACGGGGAAGAAGATATGAGCGGTGACAAAGAATGAACATAATTGTGAAGATCGGGTGAGATTTTGTTGGTTTTGGATGCTCGAGGCGATGCGATGAGAATGGAGTTTGGTTTGTTTGCAAGCTGGTATTGATGGAGGTGATGAGAGGAGATGTGGCTGGAGTTCGAGCTGCTTGGGAAGTAATTCGGTGTGACGAGATGCTGCGAAGTGGAGATGCATGTGTTAGCTGAAATCATTCCTTTTCGTGTTGTGTTATTTTGCCGAGATGAAGATGAAGGTGCCGATTCGATGGGGTGATTAGCTGAGCTTGTGCAACCAGGCACGGCAAGAGCTGGTTGCAGTTGCGTTGTTGCCTGGATAGAAAACGAATTGACATCAAACAAATACTTGAGACATTTGGTGATTGGTGGATGGTTGAACGACAAGTTAGGCGGTGACGATTTGAGGTCGAGATGGAGATATCGAGGAGGCCCGATTAAGGCAATGGAGGGACTGCAATGGAAGATGGCTGAAGTTGTTGCAACTGTTGTCTTGTGGCTGAAATATAAATGAACCAAGTTTGGGTTTTGATAGGTATTCAAATGGAGTGACGTATTTTCACGTGAGAAGAGTAGTTGGTGGACTTCCATCGAAAGATGCGGATGGTGAAGAACATAGATGGGATTCGTGGAGCTCTCAAGAACAACAGCTACAAACACCGAGTATATCGCGGGGGTTTCTGGATTGAATGAGATGGCATCGATTGGTAGAGAGGAGATAACAAAGTGCTGGTTGTATCCATGAGATAGATGGGTTCAAGAAGTTGGTGGAGAATCGGTGTTGTTGGCTCGAGTTTTGAGTGCGGTGAAAGATTGAGCTACAAAGCCGAAGTTCAAGCTCGAGGTGGTGGTGTGGTCGGCAGCGGCGGTGGGTCTCAATTTGGAGCTACTAGTGGGCTGGGCACAGGCAGATGTTGCTAGGTCTTATTATTATACTCGCGTGCCCGACAGACATATATAAACGAACATAGAGCAGAAAGTGAGGAGGTAGGTTCACGAATTTTTGGCTATCTCTGTTCCCAAGTGAGAGAGAGAGGAGAAGGGAACTCGGAGACGCCGTTGAGGTTTTCATCAACAACAAGAGAAGAAGAGGAGGACGATATCGGTTTAATCTTTCCTCTTTTGTTATTATTTTTGATGGATTTTGAGAAACCCATAATCATGTTTGTCTAGATTTTTGTAACTAGGGTTTATGATTGAAACATGTTATTTTGATTTGAATAATATTGAGCGAAGACCATTATGATTTGAATAGATTACTTCCATGATTTTATTTATTGATTTAACGATGATATGAATTGCTGCTTCACCGGTTACAATAACCTTTGTACCTAATTGTTAGGTTCATAATATATTTTTGTCTCATTATTTGATAATTCCATTCTTGGGTTAATATCTTTGATGGGTTATGCTTAGAAGAGTCATATAATAGTTGTGAATCAATATTTTAGTTTCGTATAACTTTCTCGCTAATGCAATTTGATGGTGCATGCTTCGGTTTAATCTTTTGATGTGCCATGCTTAGGGCGTCCCAGTGATATTTGCGACTCTAATACATATAATAGGTGATGTCGATAGAACGAACGATAAATAATTCATGGATTATGTTTCATTTCAGTAATTGAATAGAAATTGTGGTGGATACTATAAACCCTGGTTACCAAGTTTCCCATTGAATTTAATTTATTAGTTAATTTATTTTCTTTGTTTTTACAATTAGAAAATATCAAAAATATCTTTTATTGGTTAGTCGATTAGAGATATTGATTACGGTATTTCAAGCTCCACCTGTGGGTTCGACCGTACTTGCCTCTGTCTACTAGTTAGATCTTAGTGCGATTGCGGTTATTATAAATAGGCAATCTCGAAAGCCTACCAACTACCCAATTTCCCACCAATAGAATCACTACTTTGGTCTCTTGAGTGATATTTTATCAATCATGATGGTGACATCGAATTGCTAACTTACATACCACTTGTAATCTTGTTCGCAGTTAGCACCATCCACTTTATCTCTATATACACCAACAGGTCCATAGAAACACCATCATCATCAACAAGAGGAGCATCACAAATTCGAAGGAAAGTTGAAGACGTTCAAGGTTTACAGGCAACGGTACAAAAATGAGCAGATTTTAGATTCAAGTAAAGCAACAAGACAAGGAGCAGAATTTCTACATCTTTGAAGACTTATGTACAAGAGCAAAAATTATCAAGATGAGAGTTCAAGAAGTTTATGATATCAAGACATACAAGTTGTGAAGAATCAAGCGGTAAAGTACTTGCACCATGGGTTTTGTACTTGCATTTTTATTTTATCTTTATTTGTATTTATTTTATTTTCTCTTGTCTAAAAAAAAAAAACAACAAATTTTTAGGTTCATTACTAATTTTATTATTTTGTTTTGTTTTCATTTTGTATCTAATTTATTTTTCTTGTCTCATATATATATATATATATATATATATATAAAAAGAGATAAAAGAAAAAAGAAAAAAAAAAGACAAGAAAAATTCGTTGTATCGTATTGTGGTTTGTTTTTAGTTTTGTTCTTTCAATAAAGCCAATGGAAGAATATTTACAATGAAGTTCCAAGCAACAAGGATTTGAAGAAAAAGAGTTACATTGTCAAGATTCTACGAAATACAAGAGTTGAAGACCGAAGACGAAGATGAATACAAGGATTGAATACCGAAGATGTTTTTATGGATGTTGTGAGAGTGGTTCTAACTGCAAGTTGAATGGATAACGAGGTAAGTAAGCATATTCCCACCTTCGTTAAGTGGTTGATTTTCTTTCTTAGAGATCGTCGAGAAAAAAAAAAAAGGGTTTTCAAAATGATAAAAGATGTGGGTTTTCAAAATAATTCGGAGGATTTTTCCGTCCTACTATTCAACGTGTCACAGGATTGTCTCTTCATTCCTACCTGGACACATGTGTGACCCATAAAAAAGTTGTTTATTATTGAGAGCAACTTCATAAAACCCTTTCTGGTGAGGCTGGGTCGAGGCTTTCGATCACTCTCGAACCCGGATTCTTTCGATGAGGGATGGTTATTTCTCTCTCAACTTTTAAGGATGAGATTGTGTTCATATATATGTCTAACTTCTTATGACTAGTGTGCAGAATATCTATATATTCTTAGCGCGTTGGATGTTATCATTTGGGAGAACTAGTAAGTTGGAAAAATAGGTTTTGTGGGTATACCTCTTGTAAACCCTCACAAGACTATAACTCGTCCACTAGGGACACCTAGGGGTTTAAAGGCCTGTTGCACATGCTAAGTGCAACCGTGACTTCGAAGACAATGAGTTGTTGTATTTTAGATAGTTTGCTCGAGGACTAGCGAAAGCCAAGTGTGGGGGAATTTGTTAAGTGCATATATGCATATATTTAGTGGCGAATCCATGCTAGTAATTGCTTAGTTTCTTGCAAATTATTATATATTACGTTTGTTTTTGTTTTATTTATGTTTTGCTAGGTGAATCATCCAAAAGAAGTGAATTTGCATTATATTGTGCAATAAAGAAGTTAGCTGCAAACGAAAAGGGATTCCCTGATCATATTTCTCGCCATTTCTTGCAACTTAATTATTTTTAATTTCTTTGATTTTACTTTGAATCTAAAACAAAATCCCCCATTGTGACATTTTAGACAACTAAAACTCCATGCTCTTCGTGGGAACGAACCTTATTTACTGCTATATTATTCAATAGTAAAGTAGAATATAAGTGAATTAATTTGAGCACCTACGACACGCATCATACTCAGCGCCGGTTTTCTATGAGTACTCATTGCCACCTTAAACTTTTTCCTTTTTACATTCCTATCCATATTGGTAGGTGGTCTACCGTGTGGTAGCACCGTTGGTTCTCCAACCGGTACCATATGGGGGTTAGCGGCTGATTTCAAGTCGTGTATCAAAACTTGTCATGCCAAACCATCATTTTTCGAATTTCACGATTATTTCTTTTCCAATATACGTGTCCATAAAGGATCCGGTTGGATCTTCGGTTGGGGGTGGTTTGAAACTTAGTTGCTTCCAAAACGGATCAATGATATCAAGCGAGAATACCTTGTTCATACCTCGTAATCATGTGACGACACGAAATCCCAAAGGCCGTCATCGTCATACATGAACATATAATCCTCCTTCTTTTCATCTCGTTATCCACATAATATTTGTAATCCTTCATCATGGAAATGATTGCCTAGTGAGACACCCTCTAATTTAAACCTATAATCAACCAATGGTAATTCTTGTAGCTGGTGATGATTTTCATCCTACTCTCTTCCATTTTATTTGTTATCTTGACGATATCAGCCTGGGTGTATTTATGGATGGATGGTTGTACCGTAACCACCTTTGTTTTGGCTCCCTCGGAGCAAGCTCTTCAAACGTCCATGAGATCCTTCTGCGATACTTTTCACCTCATTCTTGTACCGCCTATGTTGGTAGGTGTAAGCATACACAATTTTTTCCTTGTACGGATCCAACAATTCCTTGAGCAATAAACCACATATTTCTCTTAATCATTCTTCCATAGCCCAATAAAACTTTCCAAATTAGATTCGAACTCGGCCCTGAGAAATTGAGTGTACGATTAAATCCCAATCATGTTGAGAAGCCTTCTATAGTAAGCTGTAATAGCATTGCTCGGTCGAACTCATAGCGTTGCTATCTCAAGCTTGTTTGTCAAGTAGTTGCCAAAACTATAAGTCTTGATTTTTAGTCTACTTATAGCTAAGTCTCGGATTAGGATAGTAAGTGTATTTGAGCTATAGACTCCACGACGTTCATCAAATGAATACGAATAACTAATCGAGGGAACTTTTGTAACTTCATCGACAAAAGGTATGTGGAGACTTGAACTTATCTATCACTCAAAAATCTATCTACTCTATCTCCTATTTGAGATAAAAAGTCGTATTGCTATATAGACTTCAATTATACACATGTGCTATTTCGAGCCGAGTTTATCTCGCTTATCTATTTCTCGAAATATGTGTTGGTAAGCTTTCGCTTTGGCCAAGTTCATCTTTACTCATGACGAAAGTCATGTTGATTATTTCAATAACTTGAAAATCGCTTTGATGAAAATAGTTTGTGGATAACAACTATTTTAAAATCCTCTAAGAAAGTTTCAATGATTGAAATGAGAGTTTAGAACAAGTAACCAAGTTTGGATATAAACATAGTGTGTTCTCACATTTGTGTAAAAGTCCAAAAACCGAGAACCTAAAGTATGTGTATCCGTACGCGTACTGGCGGTTGTTGGAAATCCGGGTGAGAATACGTGTACGCATACTGGCGGAAGTTTCACGTCCGTGAATTTCTGCTGGAGTTTGGAAGTAAAAAACAAACTCAATCCGGTCACTTAAGTATGCGTACCCGTTTGCATACCTAAGCAGGTTACTTTCTAAAATCGGTTTGTTCATGAACTAAAACATTTATATATTAAGGAATGGAATCTTTGCAAACCGTGGCTATAATGTTCATGAATTGATTCGAGTGAATCAAAATCGATTTTGCTTCGATTGTGTCTTGTATACTTCTATGAGATCTAACGGTTGAACAACTTTCTAACTAGTTCATTTGAGTCATTTGAACTAGTTATGGTGAAGGTGAATAAGGTTGGTATGAAAGTGCTCATATGGCTAACCATTGGTTAACTATTGTTGAACCGACTAAGTGTACACGTTTAGGTACGGTTACTCAAACCTAAATGAAGGTGCATTTCATTTGTGTATAACAAGCTAAGTTTGATCTAACGGTTGAAAGATATTAGCTTGAATCTAATCGGGTTTTCATCTAACGGTGAATATTGAATGTTTTGTTACCAAGGTAACTTAGATTGCAAACCCTGATTTGAAATCTATATAAAGGAGAACTCTAGCAATCGGGAAACCTAATCCCCACACCTCCTATGTGATACTAGTTGTATAAGCTAGAGTCGATTCTCCTTTAACCTTAGGTTTTTCACGAAACCCTGTAAGGTTAACGACTTAAAGACTTCATTGGGATTGTGAAGCCAGACCCAACTATTTTCTCTGTAGTTGTGTGATCTGATCTTGTTATTTTCTATCGTGATTGAGTGCAATCGTAAGATTGGCTTGAGATTTATATCTCCTATAGGCAAGATAAAAAAAGTAGTCACAAACACCTTCGTCTCATCGTTTGTGATTCCATAATATCTTGTTTCGTTAATCGATTAAGATTATTGTGAGGTGATTGATAATACTAGGCTGTTCTTCGGGAATATAAGTCTGGGTTATCAATTGGTTCATGTTCACCTTGATTTATTAAAAGAAGAAACAAAAACACGTAGGTATATCTGTGGGAGATAGATTTATCTATTCGATGTACTTTTCTGTGTGGGACAGATTTGTTTATCAAGTCTTCGACTTTGGGTCGTAGCAACTCTTAGTTATGGGTAAGATCAACTAAGGGAATCAAGTACGTAGTATCCTGCTGGGATCAGAGACGTAAGGAATGTGACTGTACCTTGATCAGTGTGAGATTGATTAGGGCTCAACTACATTCCAGACCAAAGTTAGCTTTGTAGTAGGCTAGTGTCTGTAGCGGCTTAATACAATGTGGTGTTCAAAACTGGACTAGGTCCCGGGGTTTTTCTGCATTTGCGGTTTCCTCGTTAACAAAACTTTTGGTGTCTGTGTTATTTCTTTTCCGCATTATATTTTGTTATATAATTGAAATATCACAGGTTGTGCGTTGAATCGATCAATTGGTAAATCCAACCTTTGGTTGTTGATTGAAATTGATTGATCCTTGAACATTGGTCTTTGGTACCTTTCAAGTTATTTCTCTTTGTAGATGGTGGATTTTCGACAAAGGATAAAATCGTAAACCCATAATTATATGTATTCTTGATCCAGCAATCAGATGAATATTGAGGCTCATGTCTCTTATTGAAAGCATGAAAGATCATGCTATGAGAATCTCTGACTGAGAATACTGTCTCTCAGAGTATATATAGATATGTAGTCTCTCAGCTGAGGCAACGACATGTCTCACAAATACTGAGCAACTTCAGTAATTACTTATAGAATCGAAAGATTAGACGGCTCCTGAGACGGCTTGCACCTGCTAGTATAGAGAGCAATAACGTCTTCAGGATGTAACAATGTTTTCCCTGACTATATGAAAGAAATATGACGCTTCAACAAGCTCATATCACTCAATTCCTGAATAATTAATGCTCCTAGGCGATCGTACTAGTATAGAGCCATTAATTAATTATTCTCAAAATCAATAGATTCATTAACTGAATCCCTGGAACATATTCAATACTTTCATAATATTTCGTTACTTCAATTTATGGATCTTTTGACAGAATTCCATGGGTTAGTAATAAATATTCAATATGCGGGCATCCGAGTTACCTTCGAGCAAGCCCCGACCAAAATGGTGTAAATGTATTCGACAAAAAATGCATTAGCAAACACGAATGAATAAACAAGTATTTCAAAATACGACGAGACGATGAACCTATGCAAATAGGAAAGAAAATAATAAAATAATAGTCAAGGCGCTAGGACTGGCTCCTCGACCGGTCAGTCATCTTTGTGACCGAGTCCCACGCCCAAATTCTACGTTTTATCATATTTTATTATTTTCCTTGATCTCATGAAATCCTTTCATTCGAACAAATATCCTTTGTTTTGAGGAAACTCCTCAGTTTCATGGTGTTTCCTTTACACTGAGGAAATAATATAAAATTAGGGAAAATATCGTGGGTAGTGATTATTGGCCAACCGGCCATGCCTTGATCCCGATCGGCCCCACACCTCATGGTTCCTCATTATTTTATTATTTATTTCCTAATCTCATGAAAACTCCTTAATCTCATGATATTTCCTTGATCCCATGAAAAATAATATAAAATTAGGGAAACCCGTGGGACCTGAGCCATAGCCGTAGGACATGCCCTAAGCTGGCCCCACACGCCCTATTTTATTATTATTATATTTTTCATGTTTCCTTAATCCCATGAAATTCCTTGATTTCATGATGTTTTCTTCAAATTATGGGAAAATACATAAAAATATATAAAATTAAGGAAACTTGTGGGACCGGGCCCAAGCTGGCCGGTCATGCCCTAGCCGGTCCCACAAACCCCTTATTTTATCATTATTACTAGCCCTTAACCCGTGCCGTAACGGCACGGGCCTTGATGGTAGTTCATTTTTAATATCGTATAATATGTGTCCCGAATATTTGTCAACTCATTCTAGTCTGATGTATGTTAAATATGGCTTGGTCACAGATATTGTAAGGATATTCCCTGTTTTGTTTTCTCAGTTCTATCGGGTAAACAACTAATGTTATTAACACACTCCATTAAATCAGAAATGCTTTCCAAATTATACGTGTTGTCGCCATATAAAATTTAGGAAAATATATACTACAAATAATTTTGTATATAATTTTAAAGGGAGTATGTACGCGTTTAATATCTTAAATTAATAAAATGATTTCACCTCCGTGATTCTTTATTTCCTCCCCCCATTTCTGATTTAAAAAATCTGTACATAATTTGTACTTTCTCGGACCATTTTTTTACTTATTGGAATATATGCTATTGAAATTTTACTTTTGGCAATATATCTCTTGATTTGTAAGACCATATATATACTCTTATGTTGCAAAGTTTCTTTGGCAGATAATCCGGTCATCTCTTACACCTGACAATAGGTGCTCATTGTCGCCTCTAGAATCGTCAACCTCTTTGGCATAACAATCTTCTGTTTTTTCAATGTGGAGCAGTCTGGTGACCAATTGGTGCGGTCTCGCTTCTTTTAATTTATACTACCTCCGGTATTTTTGTACGCTCAAAAAGAACAAATTAAAAATAACCTGATCTGCCAGCATTCATGATGGTCATCGTAATGGCCTTGTTTGATTTTTCATTCTTTACCGCATATCAATCCGAAGAATTTTTTTCGCTAAGAAGAGTATAACACGGAGACATTATAACCTATTCAAGAAAATCGAACAATTATAGAGTAAAATACAAAAGTCAGGGTGCATTGTCGAAACCATAACATTTGCTGGTGCCTTTGATTTTTATTTTTTGCCAAAAGTGAAATCATCTGCTTAGGAAGTTGAAATACGTTAGCTTGGTGATGCCAGTGTCAGAAAATTTTCTTCAAAACCACTATAACAAAATTAACATTCCAACTTTGGGATTTAGATCAAAATTGGGAACATAAATTAGATTATCATATCAGCACGGTTACACATGGGGTAAATCAGATCCGCCAATGCTACTGTAGATCATGACCAAAGAGACTAATACTGGATTGCAAAAAAAAAAAAAAATACACGTCAACAAAATGCAGTAAGGGAAACACACATGAATAAAATGAAAAAAGGAAACACGCTAAAAAAAATAAAAATATGCAATACACACAAAGAAACATGATATACTATTCCTAGTTATTGTTTTATTTGGTGCAAGGCTTCATAATGCTTAATATTCGATAATGGTAGATGCCGAGAAACCTTCGCGCATCTTCTAAAGGCAGGGTTTCTTGCGAGGTGGATCATTATCAAGCACAATCTCATCTTCAGCGCAAATGATTCCAGTATCCTGGGCAGAAATGGTTGGAGTTGGTGCTGCAGGGAGCGAAGGCATCTTTGCTACAGTGAAGCTTGAGGTATCAAGATTTCTAGGATAAAGGATTTTGGGTACCTGTACAAAACGATTGAGCACCAACGGTGATTCATCCATCTCCCAAAAACCTAATGCACACATGCAGAAAATAAGTGTGGTCTGGATAACCATAGTCATTGATTTATCTCTCCCGATGATAAATATGGACCACCACTAATACATGCAAAGTTAGCCAAATCATGGTTTTTAGTATTAAAAAAATATATTAGATTTCAATATAAAAGAGAATATAACAACGACAAAAAATAGAAAAATCAATTGATGAAGACTTAAGTTTGTTCAACCTAAGCTTTATATATGACATTTGTGATTAAAAATTAAAAGCACGCCTAGCTGCGGGGGGTGGCAACAGTGGTATCGGGTGATTTTGTTGTGGTGCCGTGCGGCAGCCCGGGTTTTCGGACTTCTTCCTGACACAGATTCGACCTTGTTGATCGGGTCCCATCCAGCTAGCAAGTCCAAATTTCCGGACCGCCACTCGTGTAAGACCAAATTTTTCGTTTAAAAAGATTTCACTAAATAAAATCAATAATTCAAGCTCAATTAAATTTATTAAATGAAATGTAATCTTACTTTTAAGATTAAAAAACTTTTAAATAATAATTACAAAATCAAAAGTATCAAATTAAGACAAAATAAAGCTTCGATTAAATCCAAAACGCGATACCCAAATCCCCGTGATATATCTTTCTTCGTTCTCTGTGGAAAGGGAGGAAAAGGGGTGAGCAACCACAACCCAGTAGGAAGTTTCCAGAAATAATAGAGTGCATCGAAAAACAAACAAATGCAACAGATACGATAATTAAAACGATGCACAAAAATTCACAACACTAATTACGCCATTCTCAACCAGAGATACTTAACATTTTCTTACTCAAAATCTTCAATCTAGATCCTTAATCTAAAATTATTTATTAATAGAGATACAAATTTACTAATTTAATTAAAGAAAAAAATTTAATGGAGAAAATTAATAGATCATTTATTATGAGCAATTAGTAAAAAACATTATTATGAGGAATTAATAAATTATTTATTATCAGCAATAAGTGTGAAACACTAATTAGTTAGACATTTATTATATTAATCATTTAATATATTAAGTTCCCCTTAATGGGTCATTAAATGATACTTTTATGGGAGAAATTACAGCCATAGATTTATGTATTGGGAGACTAAATCTCAACCACCACTTACATATGCTAACTTAGCCAAACTGTGCTTTATACTCTTGATTTTTATATTTCCTTAATTTTATGAAATTCTTTGATTTCATGATATTTCCTTCAAATTATGAAAATTCTTTCAAAAATTATGAAAATTCTTTCAAATCATGAAATAATACATAAAATAAGGGAAAACCCACGGGACCGGGCCCTAGCCGGCCAACCATGCTCAAGCCGGTCCCACACGCCCTTATTTTATTATTATTATTTTTTGTTTCCTTCATCTCATGGAAACTCTTTGATTTCAAAAAAACCCCTTGGTTTTAACAAATTCCTTGGTTTTATCATATTTGCCTAAAATCATGAAAATATTATAAAAAAGTTGGAAAAAACGTGTGGGACCAAGCTCCTTGGCCGACCGGCCATGCCTTGGCCATGACCGGTCCCACACCTCATGATTCCTTCACCCTTTTATTATTTTTCCTTCATCTCGTGAAGTTTTGTGATTTTCATCAAAAACCTTGATTTCTTCATATTTTCTCAAATGATTGCTCAAATGCACATCCGAAAATATCAAAATTCTCATAACCGAGATACGAACACTTTAGTGACATGAGCATGTTACCTTGACAGGCCAAGGTTGGCTTTTGGCTCGCAAGGAGCCGGTCCCGCGTATTTACACCATTTGACCTAATTTGCGCAATTGCACGTATTAGGTCCAAAACTCTTCCAAATAATTAGGATTTTATCGTCGGCCGATCCCGTGACCACCTAGGGCCGATTTCATGACCCCTTGGTTGGTCCCTCACCTCTTCATAATTAATTAGGTTTTAGTACCTAAGGTTAGACGAGCATTATTTTAAAAATGATTAAGCTTTAATTTAATCATTCTTTCATTAAATCAATCGGTCTTCGTGGAGACCTTGATATTTGCTCACGTGAGCATATGGGCGCTACATGGTTGATCCATAATCCCATGTATCCGGTCCCTCCTCAGCTCCGTGGTTTCAATAAACCATCAGTTAATCATCAATTGATCAAATTAGGGTTTTGAGTCCAAGGTTCATAATTCCTGTAGGACCAGAATATCGCGACAGCAATACATTGCGAGAGTAATAAATGATAACATTGCGAAGGTGTCGCAAGGAAATAATTTAAATGACGCATCAGATGACGACAGACAGAGCATGAGAAAAGTGTGAAAGCTTGGCGAGATTTAGGAGTGTTGCGAAGTCAACACTTATATACTTGCGACGCTTCGCGAAGGATTCCCGAAAATAAAGGACAGACTTAGTTTGTCATCCACTATATAATACCCTATATAAAGGGTCGAGTAAGTCTATTGTAGAGAGAGATCTTTTTGAATTGTTAAGCAAGTCATTAAGAGAGAGAAAAGAGAGTAATTGTAATTGCTTTGGTTTTTTTCTAATTGCATTTGTAAACATTTCAAGAAGATAATCAATAAAGTTCAAAGTTAATCATCTTTCAAAGAGTTAATTACGTTGAATCTAATGAGGGGTGTAGTGTGGGATTTCCTGCAACTACATATGCGCTAGAAACAGGGAGAATTTGGAGTAAGAAAAGAGAAATTTGATACAATTTTTAACAGTTTACCAAAAGAAAGAAATGGCTAGAAGGAGAAATGTACCAGAAGGACCAACAATCGTGAGAAGAAGCGGGAGACTTGCGGTGAAAGGAGAAATGAAAGGGGAGAATCATCAAGGATGAACATGAGAAATGATGAAGAAAATCAAATTCAATCGCCAATTCAACCGATTGCAAACACAACTACAGATTATGATAGAGTAAGTGTACACACATGGAGATCAGATTCTATGGAGGAAAGAGAGGAAGAGCAACAACAGATAAACAATGGATGAGGAGAAAGAAATCGAGAAGAGATGGGAGAAACAATTCGTGGAAATGAAGAAATTGCAGCATTAGAAACATTGAGACAAACAATGTATGAAGAAAGGCGGTTAGAAGCAGAGGAACGTGCAAATTTAACAAGGCAAAATCATGAGTTGAGAATGGAAAATCGAGGAGGTGCAAAATAGAAGATCGAGAAGTAGTAACGGGGTCAAGATCAGGATCGGTCAGAGAAGATAGGAGGAGAACATTACCTGTAGAAACTATTAATGAAGAAAATTTGGAAAGAGAACCAAATTTTGGTGAAGGATATCGCGAGAGAAGAGAAATAGAAGGAGATCGTCATGTTCCACGACCTGAGACTGTACAAAATGGCCAAAATAATGGAAATCAAGGAGATAGGCAACCTCAAGAGCAGAATAATCCAACTGACGAAGAAAATCGAATAGAAGGAAGAAGAATATTGCATGGGAGAGAGGCACGAAGGAAACAAAAGGAGATCGAAGATGACATTGAAAAACACTATGTTGAGCAAGCACGTTTAGCTTGCGAAAGGGAAAGATTGAGGGCAGAAATAGAAGAACGTGAATTTGAAGAGGCAATTCGGCGAGAATAATCATGACAACCGAGAAAGAAGGCGCGAGCAAAATTGCAACAATGGAAATATCAATGAAGAATATGAAAGAGTGCAAAGGAGAGTCGATAGACAACCGAGAAGAGAAATTGATAGATATAATGGTGTACAAATTCGCGAAAGAGATGAGGGAGAAAGCCGCAGAGAAAGGAGAGAAGAAAGTGATGAGCCAGAACATATAAGTAGACATGAGCGCGAGAAGAAGAGGCGGAATTAAAAAGACCAATATATTCAAATTCTGAAGCAAATGAACAAATCTTGAGAGAATTGGCAGAGATGAGAGGAATATTGAACAGCATAAGAGAAGGAGGAAGAAGACAGTTAGATGAAGCCATCGCAGAAGCTGCGAAAAATCCCTTTACATTAGAGGTGCAGTTAGGAGGAATACCCCCAAAATGTAACTTACCAGCATTAACAAGCATTTTTGATGGGACAACTTGTGCAATACAACACATCAAGGCATATGTAAGATGTATGTTACAATGGGAGAATCACGATGCCATATTGTGTAAATACTTTGCATCAAGTTTGATTGGAGAAGCGTTGAAATGGTTTGAGGGTTTACCAAGACACACTATCACGTCATTTAACCATTTGCACGCTATATTTTTAGGGCGTATATAAGTAACAACTCCTCGCGACCAGGTATTGAAGATGTATTCGGGTTGAAACAAAGAGTTGGAGAAAGTTTGAGACATCTAAGCGTCGGATGAAAGACAATGTGCGGCGAGATGGCCGGAAGAGTAGATGAAAGATACCTCATCTTGTCATTCATAAATGCTATGTTCGCAACCAATCTATTGTATGTTCAGGTTTTAGAGTCAAGAATACGATTACAATGACTGAATTACGAGAACTCCGGGAGGAATATATTGCTTTAGAAGAAAGACGAACGAGATGGAATCTTACCCAAAGTGGCGAACACAAATTCTAGTGTTGCGAATGGAAGTTTATTACCTCAACTTATACACACAGTGGCGAGCACATCGCAAGGTCAACAAGAAAGAAAGGCAGTTGATATAGAACCAAAGTTAGTAGCCATGGGAAGTCGAGATCAGGAGGAATTTGAGAAAGAAAGGAACTACTACAATCGTGGTGGGAATAATAAGATCCAAAGGCTCGATCATCCGCAGGAAACTTACGGAGGTCGAAGGCAGAATTATAACTATCATGGAGGGCAGCGAAGTCACAGAGTAGTGTGGGAGGAAATTAAAATACCGCCATTGAATGCCAGTGTGGAAAAAATATGGGAAGCAATACTCTTGATGGAAAACATACCTGCACCATGGAACATGGGAAGTGAACCACCACTGGAGATAGAAGTCACGAGTTCTGTTCTTACCACCGCTTTCATGGGCACCTAACAAATGACTGAGAAACATCAAGAGAATTATCCTAAGAATGATTGATCAAGGAAAGTTGAATCACTTTTTAAAAGAAGAAGAGAAAGTTCAACATTTACCACCACCACCAGCAAAAGGAAAAGAAACATTTGTTATAGAAGTTGGGGCAAAGGCTAAAAATTTGTTTTGCAATTCCATTGTACATTCATACCGCACAATCGAAGATTTTCATGACAGTGTGCTTAGTAGAGTTTTTGCGAGGGATGCTGATGATAAAGAAGTGATGAATGTTGCGAAGACATCGCAGTTAAAAGAGTGGCAACTGCAGATTATTTCTTTCTCGGCTGAAGAAGTACCCAAAGGAAGAGAAATACATGATAGCCCATTGGTTGTAAAGCTGGAAATTAATCCAAAACCTATTGATGGCGAAGATGATGAAGCGGAAAATTGTTGGGCAATCAATAGAATATTGATTGATACTGGCAGTTCAGTCAACATTCTTTTCTACCATACTTACAAAACTATGGGAGGAAAAGATGAAGACTTGATCCCTTCAACATACAAAATATATGGTTTCAATGGTACCGCAAACAAGCCCAAAGGAGAAGTGCACATGAGGATACCCTTGCAGGGGTTGTCAACTGATATTTTGTTCTGTGTGGTTGATGTGGAATCTCCCTACAATGCCTTGATTGGAAGACCATGGTTGCATGAAATTCTGGGGTAGCATCGACATACCATCAGTGTATAAAGTTTCCACATCCTAGCGGTGTCGGAATTATAAAAGGAGATTGGATGGAGGGGCAAAAATGTTATGAGGTCGATGTAGAGAGCTGCGAAGAGAGAACGACAAAAAGGAAAGGTTGGAGGAAGAATGTAAAGGATGAGCAAAGAAAAGAAAGGCTAATGGTGGATACCATAGAAACAAAGGAAGAAGAGATGTTGCGAAGTGAATGCACGAAAACAATTGAATATCATGATGAAAAGGAGACATTGAAAAGTTTGACTGACGCGGAGGCAGAAGGAAGTAGGAGTAAAAGGTGTAAAAAATGAATAGTTGCGAGAAAAGATACCAATTTAGTGATGAAAACATGATAAGGATAAGAAGCAGAGATGATGGTTGCAGAAAAGTTGTGCGAAAATATCGCCGTGAAGAATGTATAAAAATCTATTGAATAGTTGAAATGAGATTGTGCGATAGCTTCGCAGACAAATTAACAAAAGTCAAAAATGAATGATTGAATAAATTGATAAAATGAATGAGTGAGTGAATGGGACGAACCTTTATGGCGTACACCCTAGTTCGCGAATGATATTTCGTAAGAGGCAAATGTAAGACCTAAAATACGTCATATAAGGGGGTATCTCTTGACATGGCTCAGGGAAAAGGTTACACCGCTCCTGGAACCTGAGTCATGGAGATTTGGGGCCCATGAAAGCCTATCCGGGAGAGATACCTTGGATTCCCAACTATATATATAAGGTTATACCCTGGTTGGGCGACCGAGGGTCTCTTCCAAGGAGTCAGCGTATGACCAAGGCGCCGAGGTACACGGTTGAGTCAAGAGTGCGGGGAGCATGGAACTTCCTTACCACTCTTGACAAGTCTTGGCACATGCTGCACTCGGCCCGAAGAAAACTCCACTTAGGGTGCAGTCTCGTAACCATAAGCCCTATAGGTATAAGGGATAAGAGGCTGCGAAAAACAAGCGCTTCTTTGTTAAGACCGGATGGGAGGAGCTAGTCTTGTATGGCCGATGTACGCCTCCTTGAAGGGGCAACCAGGAGGAGAAGATAAGGGCGGCACCCTCCATTAGGGAGCCGATAAGTGTCAAAAGACGCAAATGTCATGAGGCTTTATTTTCGCAAGAGAATTTAGGCTTGTCATATTTGTGAAATGATCCTGCAGAGGCAATAATACTAACGCGAGGGTAAGACGAGATCAATGGGTTTTTACATGAAAGTGTAAGAACGTCCTGCGATTTCGTCGCAAAGACGACAATGTCACGGGATTTTATGGTCGCAAGAACATTTAAACCATGTCATATTGTCGCAAATATAATGTCTGCAGAGGCAAAAATACTTAAGAAATGATAAGACAAGGTCAATGGGTCATTACATGAAAATGTAAAGACGGCCTGCGATCTTGTCGCAATGAGGGGTGGCAAAATAAGACCTTTACTTAGGAAGGCAAAATAAGACCACACAAATAATGATAAGGCAAGATCAATAGATTTCTTAATCCATGAAGATATCTTGCGATCTTGTCGCAATGATAAAATGCAAAGTTTCAAAAATAAAAAAATAAAAAATAAAAAATATATATATATCTCGCAAGAGTGATTAATTCACAAAGTTGATTATATCTTATGTAACTCGCAAAGTTGATTATATCTTATGGATGAGAGGCAAATGTGAAGTTATAATTACAAAGAAGGGTTGTTTGATTGATATATCCGAACAAAGGAAGCAAAAGTTGAATTCACATTCAATAATCAAAGAAATTTATAATAAGGAGTTACGAAATGGAAGATTAACAAAGATATATGTATACGAGATACTACAAGAAATGAAAGAAGAAAAAGAAATTATTTCTTTGTTGGTTCTTCTTCTTTATCCGATTCTTTGGTTCCATCACTCTCGTCGCTAGATTCTTCTTCTTCATTAGCTTCACTATCAGAAACATCTGAGACAGGCAAGTTCTCGGGAACTTCTTGAAAGAAAAAGGATATGAATGAAGAGGAATGTTGTGATCGTTACAAACTATTTCCATAGCTTGATTGCGAAAACGAACAACATCATTATTAAAATTCGCCACTGTAGTTTGGAATTGTTGCTTCAATTTAGAATATCTATTCTCGCGAAGAGAGAGATCCATTGCGAGTCGTTCTTTTTCGGTTTCAAGCTCTCCAATCCTTGTCTGAAATCTCTTTTCAGATTCTGAAAACATGAGAAAATGAATTAATGATAATAGTACAAAAAGAAAAAGAGCAGAAAAGTAAAGAAGTATAACAAACAACCTTCTCTTTCAAAGATCATATCCTTGATCAAGGTAGTTTGCTCGCGCGAAGACTAACATCGACACCTAAGTTATTTCTAGCATTATCTAGAACCTTCGCAGCCTGTGCAAACTCATCATCATTATTTATGACAAAAAGTGAACGAATTTGGTCTTCTCGCTCGCTAAGTATGGTATTCTGACGAAGGAGTTCATCTCGCTCAACTTGCACATCAAGGAGAGATTTTTGAAATTTTGCTAATGCATGTGCACCTCTGTTAGTAATGCGATCTTTCTCATCTATGAGATCACTAACTTTCTTCCTTAAGGTTTTGGCTTTCTTCTTGGAATCAAGGTATATTCGTTTAAATTGATTAGCTAAACTTAAACTAGCCCTATGCTCGATCTCTAAGAGATGATATTTGGATTGAAGATCCTTTAATGAAAGAAGGTTAGTCTTATTTGAAGAACTACTTAGAGATTCATTGAGATGAGTAAGAAGGACATCATCATCCATGGGCTCGGGAAATGAATGGAGAAGAATGGATTCTTCGGAGAGATTATATATGTCTGCGAAAATAGTAAGTCAGGCAAAGAAAAGCAAATGATAAAATAAAAAGGATTTGAGGAGTAAAGATTGCTATACCATAAAGCTGCTGATTTGCACTTTCAAGAGTAGATACTCTATTCTCGTTGAGAAGTAAGCTCGGCTTCCGGTTGTTTAATTCGTTCATCCTTCTTGCGAGATGTGTGACTTCACTCTCTAGTTCTCGGATCTTATCTTTAAGTTGCAAATTTCTCTTTTCAAGATTGCTGTGTCTTTTCTCAAGGTCAGAGGCGACAACAAAAGAAGCTCTCCCGGACTACAAAGAAAAATATGGGAATGATTAAGATAGAGTTTATAATTGAAGTCACAAAGAAATAAAAGGATACAAACATACCAAAGCATTAAGAGCGTTTAAGAAGCTAGAAGTCACTGTTCGGGAAACCCCGCGAAATGATTCATTATCCTCCAAAAAGGTGGGGCATCGCAAATCTTAGCGAGAGCTTCGCAAGTAGTGATTAAATGCTCGTCTCCCAATCCTTGCATGGAATCGGAGAAGATGCTAGACAATTGCGCCATAGCATAGGTGGTTGAGTGATTCTCCCTCGCGAGAAGAAGTACCAACCTCATTTTCATTTTCGTCGAGTTCTCTTTGTTTGAGAACTACAATGAGAAGAGAGATGGGTTTTCCGTTTTTAGAAAACGGAGCGAAGACTTGTCCTTGTGCAAAGTAGCTTTATCCTTGCCTTTAGCCTTCGCAGCTTGACCTCTTCAACTTCAACCTTCGCATACGCATGAAGATAAGAAACAGAGGCAACAATATTGTTTAAAATAACAAAAGAAAATGTTTCTTACTTCATCCGTGAGCGATCAAGTATCGCTGTGGTACTCGGCTTTGGATTTTCTTTATATTTCTTCCTCATTCGCGATCTAAAATTTTTTGAAAGTTAATAGATAAAAGAGGAAGAAGATGTCGCAAAGCAAAATTGAAAAAAAGGAAATATACCTCATTTGACTCCTCGTGCCACTTAAACTCCCAAGGATGATAGTTCGCGAGGTGTGCAGGGAGAATATATGAACCTGCGATGTAAGGTCCACTCAAAAGTAAAGGAACAACCCACCATTTCTCATCTTTGGAATGACGGGGAGTACTATTGTTTCCCGAATGCCAATCAATATCTTGCATAAGCAATTTGTCAAGCATCAACGTTATCATTCTTTTTCAAAGCGAGCACCCCAAATGAGACTTATCATTTCTCATATTTATAACAGAGTAATTCGCAAAGAAATTGTCCACGGTATACTTCTCAGTAGCTATTTGTAAATCTACAAACTTAGGATCCCTAACATTATCAGGATATAAATATCCTTTACCAGCGCCACGATGGGCGAATTCAAGCATTAAACGGATGCAGTCGCCACTCAATTGATAGACAGCTCGCGAGAATTTCTCATGAGCAAGAATTTCATAGAATAATGGCAACTCGGGATTGTACAAAGGAATGGGGAGTCCTGCGAGGAGTTGACCCAGCGAGATTATGATTTTATGATCATCACATTGATGATCAGAAAACAATTTTGCAGAAAGAATAGATGAAGATCCTTGATCGGGAATAGTTGATAAAGTGAAACCCTTTTCCTGTAATTTCTTTTGAACATCAATAAAAGGAGGAGTGTATGAACGACCAAGTGAAGCCATTGCTAGAAGTATGGGAATGGAGAATTGCAGATCAAAAGAATGAGAAAGAAGTAGAAGAATTATGGTAGCAGAAGCGCAAATTGCGGAAGGAGAGAGAGAGTTAAAGAAAATTTGCAGAAGGAAAGTAAAAAAGAAGAAAAAAGGAGTGGGGAAACTATTTATAGAGAGAAAGAATCTTTGGGAAAATAAACGCATTTAATGCGAGATGGGACGTGAATGGTCAAGAATAAGTAGTTGAAAGAGACGTGTCAAGAAAAGAGTGGAAGAAGAAACACCTGTAATAAATCCCGTACATGAATAAATCGAGCAAAAATGAACAATGGCGAGGTAAAGATGAGCGGTTGCGGCATTCTAAAATATTGTTCTCATGACATTCTCTTCTTCGCAGAGAATACATGAGAAGAGGCAAGATGTAGGACCAGAATATCGCGACAACAATACATTGCGAGAGTAATAAATGATAACATTGCGAAGGTGTCGCAAGGAAATAATTTAAATGACGCATCAGATGACGACAGCCAGAGCATGAGAAAAGTGTGAAAGCTTGGCGAGATTTAGGAGTGTTGCGAAGTCTAACACTTATATACTTGCGACGCTTCGTGAAGGATTCCCGAAAATAAAGGACAGCTTAGCTGTCATCCACTATGTAATACCCTATATAAAGGGTCGAGTAAGTCTGTTGTAGAGAGATCTTTTTGAATTGTTAAGCAAGTCATTAAGAGAGAGAAAACAGAGAGTAATTGTAATTGCTTTGGTTTTGTTCTAATTGCATTTGTAAACATTTCAAGAAGATAATCAATAAAGTTCAAAGTTAATCATCTTTCAAAGAGTTAATTACGTTGAATCTAATGAGGGGTGTAGTGTGGGATTTCCTGCAACTACAATTCCAGATTCAAACGCTAATAATTTTACGTTGATCCCGTGATCAGCATTTCATTTATCATACTCGGTTCAATTACCAGTATCTTATTTGGTCATACTACCAATAATTCATCGAATGAGCAACATTTGCTCAGATGAGCAATATTTGCTCAAACCAAGGAATATTGGTTCAACTATCAATATTCAACAATTCATCGAATGAGCAATATTTGCTCATGTCAACTTATTCACACATCATATCTATGTCTCAACAGACATGTTCAATTCACGAGTCTCAGAACATTTCCAAATCACGTTCGACTCAACAAAACAAGGACTCATCGTCCCATGAAGTCAAAGAATCGACTAACTAAATACACGTCTGCCTTGCAGACTCCACAATCACACGAGATATCAATCGTGTTACATGGGGGATATTAACTAGGGTTTTGGTCTGGCGGTCTACGGCACGTGTGTTCAAACACACAATGGAATGTGAGCAAGTCGTGCAATCATTTGAAGGAGTTAACAAAGTAGTGGATGGAAAATCGACCAAGTCTCCGCACGATGAGCAACTGGTTTCAAACACGATTTCTATTTCCCCACTCCTTGACTCCATCAACTGTCACACTTCATGGGATCATGGTGTCTATAATTTCAGCAATATAAATAAGTCCCTGAATCATGATTGAAAGGACAACTAGAATCTCACGTCTTACAGACAACACGAGCTCAACAACTCATCAATTGAGTAACTTTAATCTTTCAGAACTTATCATATTCAGAATTCACAACACACCTACAATCTTCGATTACCATTGATTCCACACATTTCTCGCTTCCCTCCTACAGATCGACCCATCCTCTCCTGTGACCGAATTTACTATGGAACGGCCATTGTCTTGGTTTAGGCCGGAGTACTACAGATTGATCTCTCGAATTCAAAGCACTCCCTTCTTGCAGTGCATCTATGTGAGGTTGAACATTTCGCTCGGTTCAAGGAGTCTCCTCCGTACGGTCGTCTCCTCAATTCCATAAAAACTAGCAAATCGTTTTGCCCCATCTACACTCTTATATTCAATTAGTCTTGCAAATTCTTATTTGTTTGATTGCGGATTGAATTGAGAGATTGAGATATAACTCTTTGATATACCTTTCTTAAGATTGAGTCTAACTGTCTAGTTGATTCTCTTGAAAGTATATTGGAGTTAGTCCATACAGATTACTAAGCAAAATATTGGGTGTGGTTGTTGTATCCGCACTTTTTCAATTGGTATCAGAGCAGGCAAACACGTTTAAGACCTCATAAGTCTGTGTTTGTAGCGATCTGACTCTATGGACAGAAGTGTTATCTCAATAAACGTACCACCAGTCTTCGATGGCTCGAATTACTTATGGTAGAAAATTGCGATGCGTTCCTTTCTTCATGCGCGTGATTTTCAATCATGGGTTTACGTGGTTAATGGCTATAGTCCTCCGGTTATTACAATAGGAACTGTAACGGTTCCAAAGGATATTAGTGATTATGATGCTGCCGAGATTCTTATTGCGAAGCAAAATTCTGACGGATTGAATGCAATCATCCATGCCATTACCCCAGATCTTCAACATCATGTGACTACTTGCACAAAGTCTAAAGATGCTTGGGATATCTTAGAAACCGTATTTGAAGGGAATACCTGTGAAAAGGAAGCTAGGCTTCAAAACCTAAATTCTGATTGGGAAAACCTTCATATGGCATATGAAGATTCATTTGTTGAGTTTAATCACAAAATTTCTGAAATTGTTAATGCATCTTTTGCATTGGGTAAGACTATTCCTGAAAAGGACATTGTGATGAAGATTCTCAGATCTCTGCCATCTAGATACGATTCTAAGAAACACGCCATCGTTGAAGGAAATAACCTTGATGTGCTTTCCAGAAATACTCTTGTTGGGAAGTTAAAGATCTTTGATCATGAGCATATATCCAAATCAGGAAAGGATATTGCTTTCAAGGCACAAAAGAACACTAAATTGCTTGATAAAAGTAAAAGTGTTGGCATCTCTGATGATGATCTTTCTGAGACTGATTCTTCAGATGAAGATCTTGATAAGTCAGTCTCATTGATCACAAGACAGTTTAGAGATCTTCTTTTGAAGAGAAGTAAACGGTTCACTAGACACAAACCTAAGTCATCAGTTAAACCTCATAATCTTGTTCCTCCTAAAAACAGGGATACTGACGATACTGATGACGAGGATATGCCACTGTGCTTCAAGTGTAAAGGTTTTGGTCATTTTGCAAGTGAGTGTCCAAATCGTAGAAAGTACACTGGAAACAAAGGTCTTGCTGCAACTCTTGATGAAATTTCTGACCATTATGACTCTAATGAAGACGAAAAATCAAATGTTGCACTCTTCTGTGAAAATACTGATTTTGATAATTGTAGCAATACGTTCATCAACCTCGATATTCTTCCAGAAGAAACTTCAACCACATTGGAGGATAAAATGGATTTGTGACTACTAATTTTCCCGTAGTCTACGTAATGTATACAGCTTAGAGAATCGGATACTAAGTAGTATTGATATCTTTGTTGAACTGATGATGTTAAGTAATAAAAGGTATTCAAGATTACAATAATAACAAAGAACACAAATATAATGTAAATGCTACTAAGTTATCATGTGACACAAGAGATTACGTGGTCCGACTTTTGTCTACGTCCACGGGGTAATGAGTGATTGGTTGTATTAAGTTGTGGTGGTTACAAAGATCTTAAATGCTTCCCAAAGTAATAGAGAGAACTCAAGTTGAAGTAAATACTTAAGTTCTAAACATTAAAGAGGTATAAGCTTAAGACTAGATCTTCTTCTCCTAGATATTGAATGCCCTTGATTTGTTGGTGAAGCTTGGTATTTATAGCCCCTTCTACTCCAGGTATATCTTTGTTGTATTTGGTTCCATCATTCCCTGATATACCTTTCGTACAAATGGTACCTTCGTTCACCGCGTGCTTTTTCCAGTCGGACTCTGCCACCTCAGCTGACCCACGTTCCTTCAGGAACTTCCCAGCCTCAGTACATATTGTACCTTCGTTCACCGCTAACCTTTGCTGGGCCGGACTACTGCCACATCATCTCTATCCACGTACTTTGATTAAGCGTGTAGATAAGAGATTTGTGCATTTAATGCTGATTAGATAAGTCATCTACCTCTGTCCCTTCGCCAGCTGCCTCTCTCTAAACTAGGCTTTACTTTTCTATCTTGACCGTCGAGGTGTCTCTTCTTGGGATAAGATAAAGTAGATCTGCGAAGGTATCTTCTGCTACTCAGGTTCCTCTGTATAGCGAGGGCCACACAGTTATCTTGCATGCGACCACCGAAACCGTGACACGTGCTCCGCAGAATATTGATATTCACAGTTTGCCCCTTTTCTTTCATATTCTTCTGTTTGGTAGGATTGGAAGAAAAAACTTCCGTAACGCCGCCATTTTTGCATGTACCGGTTGGGTGGTCCCCATGTGTCCTTTCATGCAATAACTTTCCCTAGAATTCATTAACTTTTCCCTTCTCCTCACGAACTGTCGCTCTCTCTTCCTTTCTCAGAGATCTTCTTTGTATTCTTTTCTTCTAACTGTCGGTTCCCTTCTCGGTTTTTGAAAGCTCGTTCTCGTTCATTATCAACAGGTTAGTATGCACTTTGTTCTCATGATTTTTGTACTCTCCATGCTTTGTTCTGTATTCTCCATGGTTGGCTTCTTCATCTGCCTATGTTGCTTTCATCTTGCATGTATAAATTTATGCCTTTTTATGCTTCTTCGTGTTATATGGTAGCATGGGTTACTCTCCATTTTGTGATTTTACCATGAATATGCCATGATCCTTCTCGTCTGCAACTTTTCCCATGATGGTGAATAACTCTCCATTTCATCTTAAGATTGGATTAAACTGTCTCCTTTGGTTGGTTTAATTAAACCCATGTATGCTTGCTTTTTCCCCAAATGTGTTTTCGAGTCAACTGCGATTTTATGTCTGCCATTGTTCAAGTATTGTTCTTCGTGCTGGTGCTAGGAATCATGAGACTTCCGAAGAAGCCTACGCGTAAAGATCCGAGGCCTAGGTCGTCGACTGAGCCTCCTCCGCGGATGGATCATCCGGATGCTACGCCCTCTCCACCCCCAGGGGATACTGAGATACCTGAGGGACCTGAGGTAGCTTTGGAAGCTGGGGTAGAATAAGTTGATGTTGAAGATCTTCCTTCCCCTCCACCTCATTTTGAACTCCAAAGGTTGCAGCTTCGTGATAAAGATAGTTATACTAACTTGTCTTTGAATGATATCTCCAAGTCCTTCCTTCTGCATAAATTTTATATCTCTTTTGTTGATGGCCCTGATGTTCTCACTGAATCCATGATTCGAAGCTCCCTTATGATGAGAACAACCTCTTGATCAGTGTTGGTCAGTTGGCCGCGGGTATGCTCCTGCCTTTGTTTAGTAGGAAGGATCCTTTCTACTATGATGTTTTGTCTACCATGGATGATCCGGTGAACAAAACTCAGGTTCGAGGAATTATGCAGTACACTGGTAACTTCTGGCGTGCCCTTCGTGAGTACCTTGAAGTATTATGACCCTTTTGCTCCTGGGAGGTCTAAGCAAGAGGATTATACTCCTGCCAACCTCAATGCTACCTATGCTGATGCCATTCAGAAAAGTAACCTTCTTCCTTGGAGTGTTGGCCCCCACCGTATTCATGTTACTGCTAAGCAAATTAGGGAGGGCAACAACCTTCGTCTGTTGGAGGAGATCGACAAGACTGGTCTGACTGTCATCCCTTACTCTGCTAAGCTTTTCTTTCCGAAGCCTGGCCGCATCCGTCTTGATCATGATGATCGCTGGGCGCGTACTCCTCTTCATGTGGTGGGTCCCTGGGCCTACGGTTTCACTACCGCAGAGCCCAACATCCCTCGTACAGCTTTCTCGCTTCCCGCTAAATATGATGGATATCAGCCTTGGGTTTTTAACCATGTTGCTTCTCATGAGGTAACCTTCGCTTGTTTCAGAAGCTTTTCATGTTATTCTTTGTTTTGCAGCCTTTGTTCGGTATTCTGATGGCTTTTTTTGCGGTCCGCCCTCGCTTCTTTTCGTTGGGACTGCTCGGGGCTCTGCTGGTAACTCCGTAGCTACCAGGACCAGGAAAAGGAAGGCTTCGGTTGAAACAACTACACCAACACCTGCGGAGGTAAGGATCATAGCCATACCTTTGTGCTCGTAGGTTTCCTAGTATTTTGCCCCCGATCATTAGCTGGCGCATGTGTTCTTCTACAGTCTTCCAAGAGGAAAGGCAAGTTGAAGGCTGTGATTGATGTTGAGGAATCTGATGAGGATCCTAAGGCTGCTGGAAGAGCAAGTTGACGAAGATATGGAGTACGTCGAGGATACTCGCCTTTAGTACTCACTTGGACGATATTGAGGAAGATTTTTCCAAAGATAGTCCTAGTCCCATTCGTGTTGTCTCTATGGAAGGTGGCAACCTCCCAGTTGGTGGTGATACTTCATTGGTGAGCCCGGTTAGTGTCCAAGATGCGACTCCTACTTCGTTGCCAAAGGTACCTTCGTTTTCTGCTCCTGGTGATCTGCAACCTGTTACCTCGGCTACTACCAGTGCTATAGTGATATCTTCCAAGAGTCTTCCATCATCTCCTGCTACTTCGCTCCACTCGAGCGGTTAATTCGCGAAGGGTGTTACTCCTGTGGTGAGGGCTGGTAGTTCATATTCTCAGTCGAGGAAGAAGGTTGTGATTTCTCTTGGTAGCTTCTCCTTCAACGTTACGCCTGCTTCTTTGAGAAGCACTCAGTCTGTTTCTACTGCCTCTGCTAGCAAAGTTGTTGGACCTCCACCTTCGTCACCAGATTGGACTGTATTGGGTAATCTTCCCACTGCTGGTGATATGCACTTAGGTGGTACTTCTAGCCAAGCCTTCTCTTATGTTCCCAGCTCATCCACCATGCCGTCTCTTCGTCGTGGTGAGGATTCAATACTTGTGCCCCACACTCGTTCTCAGGCGATTAGTGGGGTTCTTACGGATCTTGGGAAGGGTAAGTTACCTGAGAGCTTGAGCCTTGGGAGTTCTGACGATGCCATCCTTGATGCCATATTGCGGGATTCAAAGGGTCCCTTTTCTGCTGAGGTTGATCGTCATCAACTGGCTGGTTCTTTGGAGGTTGCTTCACAGTTAGATGACTTGTCTGCTCAGTATCGTGTGGCCAAAGATCTATTCTTTGACCCGGACTGCTTTCGCTCTAGCCAGAGCTTTGGTGAAATCCGCAGGGGTAGCATCCAAGAGATGGAGGCCTTTATGGACACCTACGCTGATTTCCTTCCTCGTCTCTCTTTGTTCTCAGTAAGTGATCCTTACCTTATTGTCTTATGCAATGTTTTGAACCTCCGTTTGTTCTTATGCTCCGTTGTTTGCAGCTTTGAAAACAAATCAACGTTGGCTGCACCTTGTTCAAGTTTTATAGGGCTAAGTGCACTCACTTGAGTGCTCTACTGGAGCGTACCCGACAAGATCATGCCCTTGCTAGCACATAACAACCTTCTTCCAGTGATGCTGATTCTGCCGCCAAGATATCTTTGCTAGAGAGCGATATGAGGAAAACTCAGAGGTCCCTAGAGGCTTGCCTGTTGGCCCTTGAGAGAGCAAATAATGCCGCAAAAGTTGCTGAGGATGGTTGTAAGGCCGTTGATTCCGCTTTGGCTACTGAATCCTCCAAAGCCATAGGTTCGTTTCTTCTTTTTCTTAGCTCTGTCTTTTTTTTTTGGTAGTATAGTCCTGAGACAACCTACGCCTATTAGCTGGTAGCCCTAGTGAGCTTAAACATCTCCGGGAGCAGGTGGCCAAGTTGACCTCCGATGTTTGGTATTATCAGAAGAAGTCTGACAGGTTGATGAACGTGACTGTTCATAACGAGGCCCAAATTTCTCTTGAATCTGCTCATAACGCAGATATTGTGAAGCATATGGCTTCGTTCCATAAAGAATGTGACGAAGCCCTCAAGTGGAAAGAGGATCTCATTTTGAAGCAAAAGGAGGATATTGCCTTAGTTGAGAAACTCTTCTCAGCTCAAGAAATCATCCGTAAAAGGTATCATGCGGATTTCGAAGATTCCTGCGCTTCCTTATCTAAGGTTACTGCAGAACGTAATGTTTTGTCTTCTGAGGTCTGTTCTCTTAAGAACAAACTTATTGAGGCTAGTTCTGTTCCTTCCTCCATGTCCCATGCATCTTTGGTTAAGAGATTGGAAGAGTTAGATAATGTTTACCAGGTTTTATCCTCTGAGAATGCTTCTCTCCGGATTGATGTTGAGGATCTCCGGACCGAACGAGACACCCTTGTGGAGGATCTTGATGTTGCTGAGGTGGATCTTGACGAATCCTAGCATAGTTTAGAAGAGTTCCTTAGCCATGCTGGAGGTAGCTTAGGGATTCTTTTATTCCGCATCATTCTTTGTGCCCCTTGTTGCCGATTTTCTTTACTTATCCCTCTTACATCCACAGGTCTCCAGAAGCATCTTGTTGGAGCGAATGCCAAGATTAACCGTCTTGAGGGCCAAGTATCTTCGCTGGATATTGCTCGCCAATTCAATGCTGCTGCCAAGTTTAAAGCTGAGGCACATCAGCAGGCCAATGACCAGCTCAGTGCCCAGATGATGGAGCTTCGTCAAAAATCGGCCTCCGATTTGGAGACCCAGGCCTCTCAGATGAAGGTGCAGTTTGAGCATTCGGCCATTGATTACATCAATGATGCCTTTGCTGAAGCTGAACTCCAGTCTGACGGAGTCGTATTTCCTCGTCTTCCTTATCCTTGATTCTGTCGTTTCCAGCTTTGTTTGAGTAAACTCTTTGTTGTTTTATGGCCTCAACTGAGGTATCTTCTTTAGCTTTGATGTCTTTCTTCTTCGAAACAATGCTTTGTGAGGTTTTGAGCCTTTGTTATCTGCAACTTTTAAGACATGTTAGACATATTTTGGTAAAATTGTTATTTCACTTATGTTATTGCATATATCTTTTGTTTAGATGTAGTGTGTCTAATTGATCACACAATCAAGTTATCACTAGGTGCTAAGGTATGCTTAACCTTTGGTGGAACATTCATCATCCTACCTAAGTATCCTTTGGCCAGAAGGTACCGTGGTGACGAGGGTTCCTACGTGGGCAATAGTTTTCTTGTAACCTTACGCGTTCAGCGCGAAGACTGCTTTACTTCGACAAGGTATCTCTATAAAGGATATCTTATTTTTTTTCTTATGCCTCATGAAAGGAGCCTTCGCCCCGAGGATCCGAGATTGACATATGCGCAGTTATGCCTTGCCTCATCGTCAATCCTGACGGAGGGTGTCTATTCTAACCCAATTATATTAATCAAAACTATTTTTTTAGAAAAAAAGTTTCTTTCATTGATTAGTAAGGTTTATAATACCTTTGATCAGGGATAGAACATGGTAGGCTATTGCTCGTTCCTTTCTTTTCCTGAGTAATCACCATTCTCTTACGGGTAGTACTTTTTTAGGTACATTGCATTCTAGGGATGTTGTAATACTTCAACTTTGGGGTCCTTAGGTAATAAGACCCTTTTCCGGCAATGTCGTGTATGATGTAGGGCCCTTTCCATGTCGGAGCTAGCTTGCCCACTCATTCTTTCTTTGATATGGCGGTATCTGACGTAGTACGTATTCTTCGACCACAAAGTTTCGAGGGATGACCCGCTTGTTGTATTCCCGAGCTAGCCTTCGTTTATAGTTTACCATCTTTTGCAAGGATACTTCCCTTCTTTCTTCAAGGTCATCCAGCTTTTCTAACATCAAGTCTGTTGTTAGATTCTTCTCCCATGCCCCCGTTTTCGTCGTTGGGAGTATTATCTCCGTTGGGATGACAGCTTCGGCTCCGTATGTCAACAAGAATGGAGTTTCCCCCATATTTAACCTTCTTGTAGTTCGATAGGCCCATAGGACGTTGTGCAGTTGTTCGCACCACCTCTTCTTGTATGCTCCTAGCTTCTTATTTAAGTTCATCGCTATGGTTTTGTTGGTTGCCTCCGTTTTCCCATTGCTCTTAGGATATATAGGAGTGGACTTGTTCTTTCCGAATGTTGAAAGTATCAAACAACATGTCAATGTTCTTTCCTTGCAAATCGTTTGCCATTGTCGAGACTATGGCGGCTGTATTCGAACTTGCATATGATTTGCTCAAACAAGAACTTAAAGACATATGTGTCCCTAATTCTTGCCAAAGGCTTTGCTTCCACCCACTTGGTGAAGTAATCCGTAGCCACAATAAGGTATTTTCTTTTCGAGGTTCCCTCTATCAAGGGTCCGACAATATCAACCCCCCATTTGACAAATGTCCAAGGGCTGATGACTGAGTTGAGCTCCGTTTCTGGTGCTTTGATCTTCCTGGCGAAGTGTTGGCATCTTTCACACCATTTAGCCACATTCTTTGAATATTCGTCCATGCTTAGCCAGTAGTATCCTTGCATTTTGGCTTTGACCACCAAGGATCTTCTTTCGCTATGGTTGCCGACATCTCCGCTGTGTATATCATGGAGTATTTTTCTTCCTTCGATTCGTGAGAGGCACCACATTAGAGGTCCTAGGAATGACCTCCTATACACTATTCCATCACGAAGGCTGTACATTGCCTCTTTTGATTCGAGTTTCCGAGCTTCCTTAACATCGGCCGGTAAGGTACCTTTGTCATGGTATTGGTGGATTGGAATCCTCCAATCATCTTCTGTTTCGTCTTCATCGCCTTCGTCTGACATGGATTGGTCTTTGTCAGACTCTTCAGCTTCGTCATGTGATTCTTTTATTTATTCGTTTGTTTCTCCTTTGTATGCTTCTCTCATGGACCGAGTTTGAACGGCCAAAGATTCCTCAGCCCCTGAGATGGGTCCTTCTATCAAAGGTTCGTATATTCTTCCAATTTGTACGGTGGTGGTATTTTTGTCTTTTAGCATAGAGATATGAATGCTAAGGCATCTGCGTGTTTGTTATCTTTTCGACATACATGCATGAATGCTACATTGTTGATCTTTGACGCATGTTCCTGAGCTAGCTTTAGGTACGAAGATAGCACTGGATCCAAAGTTTGGTATTTGAGTTCGATTTGTCTAATGACCAACTGTGAGTCACTAGTCAACCGAACATCTGATAAGCCTAGCTCCCGTGCCAAGCGTAGACCATGTATGACCGCCTCATATTTTGTGATGTTATTGGTGTATTGTTCGAATTCTAACCTGAATGCGTAGATGAGTCGGTCTCTGGTGGTTTTTTTTATTACAATCCCTATGCCCACGCCTTCTCCATTGGAGGAGCCATCTACGAATATCTCCCATCTTCGTGAATTCTGAGGTTCCAGCAGATCTTCTGGTTCTTGCTTGTCTTCCTCCATTCCTGGGATGTCGTCTATCTCCGCATCATCGCTTAGAGGTAGGTCAGCCAGAAAGTCTGCTAAGATTTGCGATTTCTCAGCCTTCCTAGTTTCAAAGATTATGTGGAACTGTTTGATCATGGCATTCCATTTTTCCACCGTTCCAAATTTCTCCGTGCTATCGAGGATTTGACCTATCTGAGCCTTCGTGAAGACTCGGATGGTATGTGCGTCAAAATATATCCTTAGTTTTTGTGTTGCCACTACTAAGGCATATATAAGTTGCTCCACCTTGGTGTAGTTACGCTCCGCTGAACTGAGTGTTTTGTTGATGTAATAGATGGGCTTTTCTCATTGCCCTTGGTCTCGTACCAACACTGCGCTTACAACGTAGCTTGTTGCTGCTAAGTATAGAGTGAGTATTTCACCTGGCTCCGACTTCTATAGGATGGGTACTGATGCCAAATACTCCTTGATTTTTTGGAAAGCTTGCTCGCATTTTGTGGTCCACACGAACCTGCTTCCTTTCCTTAGTGTATCGAAAAATGCCTTGCATTTGTCCGATGACCTTGCTATGAATCTTCCCATGGAGGCTAAGATTCCATTTAGCTTTTGTACTTCCTTAAGTGTTTTTGGAGATGGCATCTCCATTATTGCGCTGACCCTTTCGGGGTCCACTTATATTTCTCGCTTAGTTACCACGTATCCTATGAATTTTCCTGAGGTTACTCCAAACGTACATTTCTACAGGTTCACTTTCATGTGAAAGTTTCTCATGGCTTCAAATATCTCCCTTAGGTCTGACATGTGGTTTTTCGCCTCTTTGCTCTTGACTAGCATGTCGTCCACGTAGACCTCTAGTATTTTTCCTATCCATAGCTTAAAGATTTTGTCTACCAATCGCTGGTATGTTGCCCCCGCGTTCTTTAGTCCAAAAGGCATCCTTGTATAGCAATACAATCCTCGTGGGGTAAATAACGCAGTATGTTCCTGATATTCTTCTGCAAGGGCGATTTGGTTGTAACCGGAGTAGCCATCCATGAAGGATAGTCTCTGGTGACCTTCGGTTGCATTGAAAAGCTGGTAAATATTTGGCAGCGGGTAGCTGTCCTTGGGGCATGCTTTATTGAGTTTGCTAAAGTCGATGCAAATGCCCACGCCTCCGTTTTTCTTTGGTACAATCACCATGTTGGATATCCACGTGGGATACTTGAACTCTCGTATGAATCCTGCTGCTAGGAGCTTTTGCAACTCTTTTTCCACTGCTTCCTGGTAGATGTCTGCTACCTTGCAGTTGCGTTGCTTGAACGGTGCCATTTCTGGTTTGAGCCGAAGGTGGTGGGAGACCAAATTCGGGTAAATTCCTGGCATGTCTTCAATTGACCATGCAAAGATATATGCATAGTCCCTGATTATCCTTTGTAGTTGCATCTCCTCGTCCTCTTCTAGTAAAGTTCTGATGTTGATCATCCTTGGTTCCGTCTCCATTCCGATGTTGATTTTCTTTGTTGGTTCCACCGACGAAAAGGTTTGTTTCTGAGGTCGTAGAGGAGTGCTTTTCTGTAATTGTCATTTTGCAGAGACGTCCGCTACCGGAGTGGCGGAGGTGCTTGCGTATTGAACTGAAGGGGCTTCTGGAAACTTGAAGCCTCCGTCTTTCGCTTCGTTGGCATTTTCCCTTCGTCTTTTTCTTTCGTATTGCTGTGCAACAACTCTTTTTTCGTTGAGTCTGACCTCTGTTAGGTTGCACAGTCTTACGTCTTGTTGATCACCTTTGATTTCCAAAGCACCCATGGGTCTAGGGAATCGAAGGTACTTATGATATGTCGAAGTTGTTCCTCATAATCTATGGACCCATATTCGTCCCATAATGACGTTGTAGGGCGAAGGTGCTTCCACAACACAAAACCTTGTGTTAGTTACTAAGGGTCCTGCGCGTACCTGCAAGACAATTTCTCCTTTTGGTCTAGAGACTGATCCATTGAAACCGTATATTGTGCAAGTGGATGAATCCATTTGCTCAGCTGTCAAACCCATACGTAAGTTGGCTTCGTAGAACAATACATTGAACGAGCTGCCCCCATCAATGATGACCTTCGTAACATTCCATCCATATATTGGAAGAGTGATCACAAGTGGATCGTTGTGCATCTCGACTTCCTGGTTGACGTCTCTTGTTGAGAATGTTAATGGGGTAGCCATACATTCTTTCCAAGTGCTAGTAGGTGGTCCACTTAGCTTGAACACCTCGTGGGCTTCTAGATTTCTTCTGTTCCAAGCCAACTCAAGGATGTCTTCGAGTATCTCCTCCTGGCCTCCGCTGGAGAAGGTGATCATGTTGATGTATTTGCCGTCCTGAGGTATTTCTACCCTTTTCTTGGGGGTCACCTCAGTATCGGCCAGTTGTATCTGCACGTACTCCACGAATTTGCCTTCGTCCATGAATCTCTGGATCGTGTTCCGTAGGTGATAGCATGTGTCAGTTGTATGCCCGTAGTACTGGTGGTACTCACAACACTCCTTAGCCTCCTTTGTTTTATCTGGCTGCTTTCCCCTAGTATTAGGGTAAGGAAAACCCGGCTTCGCTCCTTCTTTGCTTATAATGTGGGAGAACGTTGTGTTTAGCTTTGTGTAGATTTTATCTACGAACTCTTCTCTTCTTTTTCCTCTGCCTTTGCCATCTCCGTATTTTGATCTTTTATCTCGAGAGCTGGTTATGCCCCCATCTTCGTTTTGCCTCTTAGGTACCTCCGAAATTGGTTCCAGAGAGTTGATTTGTTGCGGAGTTGTTGTTGTCGTCTTTGTTTGCGCCATGGGGTTGTCCTTCTGGATTTATTCAAGTCTGATGTAGCGATCCCGAACAACCTTAAGCCCTCATTCGGAATCAAGGGCTCGGTTTTGAAGCTCCACGAAGATAGCCGAGGTTCTATCAAGTACGTACTTATAGCAATTAATGCTAATTTCTGGATTGACTTTCCCGATTGCTTGGCATGTTTTCTGCCACCTGTCTGTGTATTGCATCAATGTTTCCCGGGGTCCGATAGCTAAAGCAAAAAGCATATCTAACCCTGCATTTGTTGACTTGTTGTACATGTATGTCTCCAAGAATACCGTAGACAATTGCTCGAAAGAGTCAATTGAATTTGCCGGTAAGTTATCATACCACGCCAATGCTGATCCCGTCAAGCTTGCAGGAAAGTACCTACAAAGTACTACCTCATCTCTTTCCCAATAGGCAAGGACACGAGTATAGTACCGTAGGTGGGCTGCGGGGTCTGAGGTACCATTGTATGCCTGAAACATAGGTACTGGGCATTTCGCGGGGATAGGCTCCCTCAAAATGCTAAAAGACAACGGAGATGTTGTCGCTTCATGGAGTACCTATTTTAGCCGTGCTCCTGCGTGGCCGGTTTTCAAGCCTTGTATTTCTTTCTGAATTTTCTCTATTTGCTCCATGACCATGTTCACATTGTGAGCGTCTCTAGAAAATGTCTCATCGTAATAAGACTGAGAGGGCTTGTAAGTTGGATCCGTTTTTTCTGGATCGTGGCGTGTATTTCTGGCTCCCCCTGGTGGGTTAGCCTTTGGTGGGTTAAGATCCACCCTTCGTCTTCCTAAGATAACTCCGTTCTCACGCCTCTTTAACGGAGGGTGAGTTTGGGAACCTTCGATCTCGTACATCCAAAGATATCTTTTAGGTTCGGTTCTCCTGGGCCATCACGTGCATTGCATCCTTATACTCTTTGTTATGGAGTAGCAAAGCTGCTACTTGTGCTGCCATTTGATCTTCATTGTGGATTCCACCACCCTGAGGAGTGATGTCGGCCTGATCCTCAAAGTCATCCACTCCTTTTTCTATGACTGAAGCGTCGGGGTCTAGCTGGATTGGAGTTAGGTTTCCCAACCCTCGTCTCGTAGGAGTTAAGGTTATGGGTAACCCTGCATTGGACGCAGTTGGATTCGTAATATTGGGATGCTCCGGTAACGACATGTCGTAAGCGGTTGTGCTCCCGATGTTTGCCCCATCCCTTCATCAAGGGTAGGTGGTTTGTTGGTAGTCGTTCTTCTTGCTATTTCGCTTTGTCCGTCCTCAGTTTCATTTCTTTGATTCCCTTGAGATAGTTTTTGAGATCTGCCTCTCCTAAGCGCTGGTCGTGAGCTTGTTGGTACATCACTTGGTTTCTGCATGCCTTCAGTCTCTAGTTATCCTGATGACACAGAGAAAAAAATGACAAAATCTGCTACTTGGGTGTCCTCGTTGAAAGGTAGCAATTAATGCTCTGACACGTAAGACGGCTAAGCGGCTTTTTCATAAAAAGTAAGGGTGCACACGGTACGGTTCGGCTCGGTTATTTCCGAGGCCGAGTACCTGTACCTCCCAAACGTCGGTTCCAAAATTTTGGACCGGTACCTGTACCCTATACCTCGGTTCCGGTATCATTCGGTACACGTGAGGTACCAGGTACGGTACCGGTACTATTCTCGGTTCCAAAAAAAAAAAATCCAGATCTTGGTAGGAAGAAGTGGTCACTAGGATCAATAGCAACTCGTCGGAAACTTTCACATGAAGTTGTTGTGGGGAGAACTATTCCATTTCACTAGTTTGACATCACCGCCAAGGTCTTGTAAGAGGTGTTGTAGCTGAAGAAACTCTTACTGAGTTGCACACACAAGATGGTTCTGTTGATCTTAAAGGAAATCCCATACTTCGATCCAAGCGAAGTGTATGCAAAGCTTGCCCGTTTCTTGTCGGTCTCTCTCTCACACAATCCTATTGAATAGAGCTTGTTCTGGTTTGGGATAATGATCTTTGTTTCTAATCTCTTTTGCATACTTCTTGGTTCTTGTTCTTGTAGTTTATGAGGTGTTTGAACGTTTTGCCTTCTATGGCATATCGTCCAATCTTATCTTGTACTTGACAAAGAAGCTTCATCAGGGGACCGTTACCGCAACAAACAATGTAACCAATTGGAACGGCACAATTTGGTTGGCACCATATATTGATGATGCTCATCTAGGACGCATTGGACGTTCTTAATCGCATCTCTAAGACCGTGTACTGCGTGCATATATTGCTGAATTTAATCCACGTAATGAGAAGGTTTCGGTATATTCGGTCCGGGATGGTACGGGACCTATATAAGACCGTGTACTTGTACCTTCTTAGTCCCGGTTCCTATTTTTTGGACCGTGCACTGCACCCCCTTCCTCGGTTCGGTACAAAAAGGGGTACGGTTCCACCGGTTCCGGGACGGTCCATCGGTCCGGCTCGGTTCCTGTGCACCCTTAATAAAAAGTACTAGAATGATGTCTGAAAAGATGGGTATTTAATTTCTTATGACACCCTTGGAAAAAACAACCTTAAATGTTGAAAACAAATTAGATAGGGTGTCAGATCTTCCAAGAAAAGAGGTTATTATATACTTGGAAGATCTTTTTTCCTTAAATTCTCATTGAGATTCCTCTGCGGTCAGAGGTACTCAGATCTAAATGATACCTTGTCGGAAAAGGTTGTTTTAGTACAAAACAAAAGTTTTAACGTTTTGTGAAAGCGTTTTGCGAAAAAATTGTAGATTCTGTAAGGTAGTAAGTCTTTAGAGACTATGAACTCAAAGAACTTATGAAAATAACCGATGAACAAGTCACTTAAAGTGAGATTCATCGTCGCTGAACTCAGATCTCTTCGTTAAAGAAGATGCGTAAGTTAAAAATAACGGAACATAAAAACTCAATCTGGTGAGAAAAACCTTCTAACGCCAAACTGTGACTACTAATTTTCCCATAGTCTACGTAATGTATACAGCTCAGAGAATCGGATACTAAGTAGTATTGATATCTCGTTGAACCGATGATGTTAAGTAATAAAAGGTATTCAAGATCACAATAATAACGAAGAACACAAATATAATGTAAATGCTACTAAGTTAGCATGAGACACAAGAGATTACGTGGTTCGACTTTTGTCTACGTCCACGGGGTAATGCGTGATTGGTTGTATTAAGTTGTGGTGGTTACAAAAATCTTAAATGCTTCCCAAAGTAATAGAGAGAACTCAAGTTGAAGTAAATATTTAAGTTCTAAACATTAAAGAGGTATAAGCTTAAGACTAGATCTTCTTCTCCTAGATATTGAATGCCCATGGTTTGTTGTTGAAGCTTGGTATTTATAGCCCCTTCTGCTCCAGGTATATCTTTGATGTCTTTGGTTCCATCGTTCCCTGATATACCTTTCGTATAAATGGTACCTTCGTTCACCGCGTGCTTTCTCCAGTCGGACTCTGCCACCTCAGCTGACCCACGTTCCTTCGGGAATTTCCTAGCCTCAGTATATATTGTACCTTCGTTCACCGCTAACCTTTACCAGTCAGACTCTGCCACGTCATCTCTCTCCACATGCTTTGATTAAGCGTGTAGATAAGAGATTTGTGCATTTAATGCTGATTAGATATGTCATCTACCTCTGTTCCTTAGCCAGCTGCCTTTCTCTAAACTAGGCTTTACTTTTCTATCTTGACCGTTGAGGTGTCTCTTCTTGGGATAAGATAAAGTAGATCTGCGAAGGTATCTTCTGCTACTCAGGTTCCTCTGTATAGCGAGGGCCACACAGTTATCTTGCATGCGACCACCGAAATCGTGACACGTGCTCCGCAGAATATTGATATTCACAGTATTTATCTTTAATCTCTGGAAATTCTTTTTCGAATTTTGCAGGTTCCACCGTGTATCTAGCAGCCTACACCGCAGTGAGATATAAAGCTTCCCCCAGTTTTACATGTTCTTATTGTACTCTCAGAGGTCATGAGTTATCAAAAT
This sequence comes from Papaver armeniacum, assembly GCA_023531295.1. Classification (NCBI taxonomy): domain Eukaryota; kingdom Viridiplantae; phylum Streptophyta; class Magnoliopsida; order Ranunculales; family Papaveraceae; genus Papaver; species Papaver armeniacum. The sequence goes on from JAJJWW010005561.1 coordinate 114,959, forward strand.
GTTTCAAGTACAAACATAAGATAAGATATGTCAACAAACTTCAACGAAGAGCAAATCGATTAACCAACAAGCTCAAACTTGTTCAAGAATCGATTGAGGTATGCAATCTTATCCCCTCTTCAAAGAAGTTAATCTCCAAAGATGTGTCTAGTCCATTAAGAAAAAGATTTCGGTCTGAACAGTCTGGGAAACAGAGAACTAGGAATTTCATTCAAGAAAGGTATGCTGGACAGATTGTTGTTCACCCCAGCACAATGTAATTGTGTTGGTTAAGTGTCTTGTCTCACGCGCCTGGTTCAAAAGATACAAGAGTTGGCACTCCACAGGCTTTAGAAAAGGTTCCTTCTGGTGTTTTGTTTTTACTGTTTTGGAATTATTTCATCTTTTCATATCTAATTGATATTGAAATGACTCTTCTCTGTTTTATCAATAAAAGAATGTTAAAGTAGACAATTCTGCCTTTTTAGGGTATGAGTTGTGCGTACGTGAATTCTTTAACTGTATAAAGGTTCCGTAACCCTACATTTCTTTTTTCCTTCCCTAAGAAACTCTTTTATCACAAGTTTGCTTGTAGAGCTTGTTCTGAGAAATCCTCTCACAAACCCATATTGTTATGGAGACTCTGAGCATCATAACTTCTTATAGAAAATATGTTAATATGATTGTTAAGCCATCAATCATGAAGGAAAGAGACGTTTCTCCTGTTCACTCAAACTTGAAAAGAAAAAGGAGGAATATGAGGAAACCAAGAGCTATCCGTTCAAATCCTCAGAAAATTTCTGGTGTTCTTGAAGAATTGAAGGAATTAAGAAAGGAAGTGCAGCAAATAAAGGTTTTTGTGTTTAGGACTCTTGAGATTCAGAAGGCCCTGGTTCGGCATCAGTCAAGAAGGTTTGTTGATATCAACTCATATCTTCATGAACCTTATGTCCCAATGGCTGTTGATGACAAGGAGTTCATGGACGATAAAGAATTTTTCAAAGGTCTTAATGTCTAGGAAACTTCTTATGAGAATTGATAGGATTCCGAAGATACCTATATATAATAAACCGCAATCGCACGGTGTCTAACTAGTAGACAGAGGCAAGTACGGGTCGTTCCCACAAGGAGCGGTGGAAATATCAATAACCAGTATTCCTAATTGACTAACCAGTAATGATGTTTTTGGGATTTTTAGTTATCAAGTACGAAAGAATTAAAATAAATATATATATGGCCGGTAATTAGGGTCTACGGATTCCACCATTATATCTATTAAGAAATCGTAAATGAAATCATAAATCTTAAATATGTCTATCACATGCTCTATATGACAACACCTACAAAAATGTATAGCTCCTCAAATATTACTTGTACCCATAAGCATAACTCATCAAAGAAGACTATCCAAAGCATGAATTATCAAACCAGAAACAAACAATTAAGTGAAACTAATCAAACAATTTAAAATTGAGTTTTTATTATACACAAAACCGGTGAAGCGATAGCGTATATTCGACACAAAACCGATAGAAATAATTTAAGGAATAGATATCAATTTATTAAAGCCTCTTGCTAAATGTTCATTTTATTATAGCCTATTGCAAAACCATGGTATCCTCCATAGAACCCTAAATACGAAATCTAACTAGACATGATTATGGGTTTCTCAAAACCCACCAAAATAATAACAAAAGAGAAAAGATTAAACCAATGTTTTATTCGTCGTCTCTTGTTCTTATGCTCGCCTCCGCAGCCGCCAACCTTCTCTCCGTCTCTGTCTGTCACTAACAGAAAAAACCCTCCAAGATGCTGCTCCCAAAACCGGCCTCTCTTTTATGTTTTCAGTCCATGGATTATATCTCAGTATTGCTGCGATCAAAACCTAGCGAATATTGTATCTGCCAAGACCCAGTCCACCGGTCCAATACTGGCTCCGAATTTCAACTCCGAACTCCTTCCCAAAACGACTCCAACACCCGTTTCCCTGATCTGTCCATTCTCTTCCCCAAATCCGGCCATCTAAATTCACCTCTGACCATGAAGAATGCAATTCAGGATGTTAGGGTTCTAGACCTTTAACACTGGAGACAAGCCTAAACCAATGATAAGAACCGGATAAACCCTTTGAATTTGGGGTTAGCCACCAGCTTTTGAGAAGAAACTAAATAATCTTAACTTTTGTATATTGATTGATAAAAACGTAATGAGTTTTGGCCAGGCTATTTATAGCTTCAAAGCCTTGGTAAACAAGCAAATCTATTTTAAGAATCCTACTCAAACTAGGAAACTAAGCTAGCTTTAATTAAGAGAACTAAAACAAACTAAATAAGGAAACTAGTTCGGTTAGGAGTTGGTATCACAACATCCTTCCCTGCTGGAAAAATATGCTTGACCTCAAGCATCAAAAGCTGGAAAACGCAACAGTAGCTTGTCAGCATCTTCCCAAGTCGCTTCCTCAGTTGGATGATCTTTCCACTTAACCAACCATTTGGGTCCTGCATGATTCCCTTTCTTGAACATTCTGCGTTCTAAAATACTCTCAGGTTCCCAATAAGCATAATCAATCAGAATGGAATGTTAGTATCAACAATATTGTTGTTTCCCGTTTCAACTTCAATTGTGAAACATGAAAGACTCGGATGAATGCGACTTGTAACAGGTAAATCCAACCTATAGGCTACAGTTCCAATCTTTTCCAGAACTCGAAAAGGGCCATAAATTTTGGAGAAAGTTTAGAATATGCCTGAGTGGATACCGTGCTTTGTCTGTAAGGTTGGAGACGTAGAAAAACGAAATCATCCACAAAGAAATCTGCGCTCAAGACGATTTGCATCAAAGATATTTCTTCATTCTCTCTTGAGCAGCTTGTAGATGTGATTGTAAAAGTTTTAGAGTATAATCTCTTGCCTTCAAAGTAGAGTCAACAACATGAATAGAAGTAGAACCTGGTAAATATGATGAAATTGTAGGGGGAAGTCGACTATAAACAGCTTGATACGGTGTCATCTGAATAGCAGTATTAAAACTGGTATTATACCACCACTCTGCCCATGGAAGCCAGCGGTACCAATCACTTGGCTTAGTTCCAGCAAAACAACGTAGATAACACTCCAAAGTACGATTCGTCACTTCAGTTTGCCCATCAGATTGTGGGTGATATGCAGAACTGCGACACAACTTGGTATTTTGCAATGCAAAGAAAGCTTCCCAAAAATTGCTGATAAATATTGGATCTCGATCACTAACAATACTCTTGGGCATACCATGAAGACGTACAATCTCTCTCACAAAAATTTCAGCCACTGAACCTGCAGTATATGGATGTGAAAGAGGTATAAAGTGTGCATACTTAGATAGTCTATCTACTACCACCAAAATCGAATTTTTTCGATTAGAAGTTGGAAATCCATCCACAAAATCCATAGAAATATCTAACCATATATCAGTGGGAATAGGAAGAGGATTCAAAAGACCAGGTGGAGATATGGCTTTTGATTTATTCCGCTGACAAGTATCACACTTGGAAATAAAATCTTTGATGGACTTCTTCATTCCCTTCCAATAAAAATTTTGTTGGAGTCTCTTGAAAGTCCTTAGATACCCAGAATGGCCACCAATAGGTTGAGAATGAAATTCATCCAAAGTAGTTTGGCGCACCATGTAGAAGTTGAAGGTACCACTATACGGTTCTTATAACGTAACAAACCGTCAGTATAAGAAAAATGTTTCTTAAAGTTGGCATCTTGCTGTAAACCGTGAATTAAGACCCCCAAAACAGCATCAGCATGGCATTCTTGACTAATGTCATCAATCCCGAAAAAAATAGGCGTAGATATATGAAAGTATGAATGAGTACATCTTGATAGAGCATCACCATAACGTTCTCCTTTCCACGAGGAAAAATAATCTCATAATCATATCCTAGTAACTTTGACAACCATTTTTGTTGTTCCATGGAAGATAATTTTTGATCCAAGAAAACTTAAGACTACGATGATCCGTATAAATCTTAAAGTGTCTCCTAAGCAAATATGGCCTCCATTTTTGGACTGCAGAAACAACAACTAACATTTCTTTGTCATAAATAGAGAGATTTAAGTTCTTGCCTGAAAGAGGTTTACTAAAGAATGCAATGGGTTGCCTTGATTGCATTAAAACAGCCCCAATACCGTTACCAGATGCATCGCTTTCTAAAGAAAATTCTTTCGTAAAATCTGGAAGTGCAAGAGTTGGAGTTGTAGTAAGCGCCTGTTGCAACGATTTAAATGCAGAAGTAGCTTGGGCTGTCCACTGAAAAGCATCTTTCTTAAGTAGTTGTGTTAACGGTGCACTTAGAACACCAAAATTCTTCACAAATTTACGATAGTAACCAGCTAACCCAAGAAAACCTCGTAACTCTTTAACAGACGAAGGAAGTGGCCAAGACAATATAGATTGAATCTTATCAGTCTCAACGGAAACTCCTGCAGAAGAGATTATATGACCCAAATACCCGACAGATGGTTGTGCAAAAGTACACTTAGTATCTTTGACAAAGAGCTTATTAGTGCGTAAAATATTAAACACAATAGCCAAATGTTCTAAGTGATCAGTCATATTCTTGCTATAAACTAGAATATCATCAAAGAAGACAAGGACAAACCTCCTTAAATGCGGCCTGAAAATAGTATTCATTAAACTCTGGAAAGTTGCAGGTGCATTTGATAACCCAAAAGGCATAACCAAAAATTCGAAATGACCATCATGTGTCCTAAAAGCAGTTTTAGGAATATCAGGTTGATATAATCGAATTTGATAATACCCCGAGCGTAAATCCAACTTAGTAAACACAAAGAAGACCAAACAATTCATCTAGTAATTCATCGACTGTTGGGATTGGAAAACGATCCTTAATAGTTATCTTGTTTAAGGCTCGGTAATCCACACACATACGCCAAGAGCCATCTTTCTTACGTACCATAAGAATATGAGAAGAATAAGGACTTGAACTAGGAAGTATGAAACCTGCTTGTTGGAGCTCAATAATTATCTTCTCGATTTCGTCTTTCTGAAAATGAGGATATCGATAGGACGCACATTAACGAGGAGAAGAATCGGGTAATAGCAGAATACGGTGATCATGAGCACGTTCGGTGGAAGAGTTGTTGGTAATTGAAATACATCAAAGAAACTCCCGAGCAATTTTTGCACTTCCGTAGGAATAACAGAAGTGTGCATGGGAGCATTTAATGCTGATAGTTGTAGACAAACCCCATAATTTTCATTACGCAATAGGCGCTGCATTGAATGTGCGTCTAAAATCATTACTGATGATTGGTTGTTACCCATTAATGAGACAACATCGCCATTAATGTGAAACTGCATGGTTAATTGAGCAAAATCCCACTTAATTGGTCCTAATGTTCTCAACCATTGAACACCCAAAACCGCGTCACAACCACTAATATCAAGCAAGTGGAAATCAGTGGTAAACTTATATTGCTGAAGTTGTATAGGAACGTCGACACAATAACCCTTAGTGTCCAATTTTCCACCATCACCAACCGTAACACTTAATGGAGATTTTGTAGAGAGAATCGGATAACCACATCGCTTAGCCACAGATGGATGCAAAAAATTATGGGTGGAGCCTGAATCAAGCAAAACTGTAATCGATTGAGTCTTAGTATTACCAGCAATGCGCATAGTTCTAGGAAAGGTAGATCCAACTAATGAATTGCAAGAAATTTTCGGCTCAGTTTCAACGGAATCGACAACCTCAAAAGCAACCGGCATATCATCAGGAGATGAAAGATGTTCAACCGCAGATGGTGTCGTAGAATCTTCATAAGACTCTTCCGCAAAGATCCAAAATAGTTAACCCAGGATTCACACACACATGAGTAGGTGTAAAAAGTTGATCACAAAGTTAAAGCAAAGGCCTTTTTCCCTTCTTTCTTTTTGTTCAAATTGGTGATAAACGTCGGGCTCCTGGAGGTAACGAAGACTTATTGTATGGAGTACGTTGAACAGTGGCAGCAGGTCTGAATGGAGGAGGACGATAATGTTGTCGGGCAATGACTTGTTAATGACTATGTAAGCCTCTTCTTGATGAAGTGCCTTAGTAAACGCCTCAATCAAGGTTGGTGGTGACAATAACTTAACAAAGAGCACCAATATGAGGTTTAAGCGAGCGAATAAAGCAACTTATCAAGAAATCCTCAGGAAAATCAACAAAGTTTAACAATCGTTCAAACTCAGTAATATGGTCACGGACAGTACCTTTTTGTTCAATGTTACTAATAGCTAATCGAGCATCCACAAATTTGTCTGGAGAAAATCGTTCACGAATCAAGGAACAAAATTGTTCCCATGTAGTAACCCAGTTTTGGTGCGTCTCCATCGAAACCATTGATTAGCTTCTCCTTTGAGATGTGCAGCAGCCACAATGATTTTCGTGAGCATCGAAGCATTGTAAACACTAAAATATTGGTCCGCATTAAAGATCCAGCCTTCAGGATCTTCGCCAAGAAATTGGAAAACTTAATGTTAGGGCGCAACCGTTGAGGTTGACCATGATTAGGGGGATTTGGTGGTGGAGGTGGTGGCGGTGGAGGAGGTGGTGCAGCACCAGGATGCTGTTGCACTGGAGGTAAAAACTCTCTAAGCACATTACGTAAAGAGTTTTCCATTGTGGTATTGAGTGTTGTGCTAAGCTCGGTGACAAGGGCAGTACGCTCCTGTTGACGTAGCAATAATTTTGCCGCCTTCTTCTTGTTCTTAGCCTCCTCATCAAGGATATACATGTTGTTGAAAGTCTCACCAAGAGAATCGAGCTTATCCTCCACGACGTTAAGTCCTTCGAAGATGTTTTTCAAGTTTTCTATGTAAGACATGATGACTATAAAGAGAGAACCCTAAAAAAAAAAAAATTGGGGGATTTTTTGAGATTGAATTGAACCTGCTCTGATCCAGGTGTTAGGGTTCTAGACCTTTAACACTGGAGACAAGCCTAAACCAATGATAAGAACCGGATAAACCCTTTGAATTTGGGGTTAGCCACCAGCTTTTGAGAAGAAACTAAATAATCTTAACTTTTGTATATTGATTGATAAAAACGTAATGAGTTTTGGCCAGGCTATTTATAGCTTCAAAGCCTTGGTAAACAAGCAAATCTATTTTTAGAATCCTACTCAAATTAGGAAACTAAGCTAGCTTTAATTAAGAGAACTAAAACAAACTAAATAAGGAAACTAGTTCGGTTAGGAGTTGGTATCACAACACAGGACACTGCACCAACTCCTATTCAAATACGTACAATGCTGTTGTTGTTCTCTGACCAACTGTGACAGCAATTTCCGTTCCCTGAACTTCTAACTTCTTTCTTCCGGACACAGTACTATCATCTAAACATGCATAGCACCACCAGCTCTATTTTCTATTACCGAGTCCAGCTACTGCGTTGTAATTCCTTCGGCCATCAGCACACTCACATTTCGAACATAACAACATCTTTCGCCTTCAAGTACCAACAGTTCACCAAAGACCCATACAAACAACCAACCATCGAACCCAAGCCAATTATCCATCTGAGCACCACCGCTGATTCAACCAGCTCCTTGTCTAGAACCATAATCCAGAGCATACCAAGATCACAGCATAACTTGCATCTCAGTTCTCATTACAGCAAAACATCACCAACAATCCAATTCCAGATCCCACACAAACCCATATTTCACTAAGACAAATTAACCCAATCTATGTCGAAGGCAAGAACAATCGGCACCATATATCCCGGAGTTCCATTGATGAACTACCACCTCCAGCAGCTCCATTCTCGACAACTGCCAATCTTTGTCCGTCCAACATTCAGTGATTTTCATATCCAAGCTCTTTTCAAACTCCAACTGCAGTCGCCTACTTCATACTCGTCCTTTAACCCACAACCGAACTTTGTTGCGTTACTGGCTTCTCAGCTCATTTCTATTCTCCCTGGTAATCTAACTCCAAATTCCTCTCCGTATAACATCAACAGCCCCATATCTTAGTCTCTGACCATCAGTAGCATCACCACCGATTCCCTGACTATCTCTAACTTCTCTGCCAAATCCGACCACACACCAAGTTCCATTATGTGCAGCTAGTCATAGCAAATACCAGTGATACAGCCCTTTAATCATCTGGAATACAAGAGCTGATGACGGAAGAAGTATTAATATTCAGTTCACGCCAACCCCCGTCAACAGTAGCTTCAGAAACTCACGTTGCTGTAGTATTCGTTGTCTTCTGTATTTGTATTCTTCAATCATCCACATTTCTCATGATATAGTACTCAAAATCGTGTTCCATAGAAGAACACCACTTGCTTAAGAATGTCACATGCTCTTTGGTTTGATGAGAACATGAAACGTGGTTCTTTATTACCACAAACAAAATGAAGTATATAATTTGACACCTCCCACTTATTATTAATCCACTAGTAGAGCTTTAAGGATTGAATAAACAAAATGTTCTTTAGTCGTGAAATGCCTTGTGGTAGCACCATCGGACGTGTCCCGCTTAAGCTGTAGTGGAAATTCATTGCCTTCTTCTCCTGAGCCATGAGCTGTTTGTCGCAGACGTCATTTTACTTCCATTTAGCTGTTTATTTTCCGGGAAATTGAATTCACTTGCCCTTTCTACAAAAGCACTAAAATATTGTTATTAGTCAAAATATCGAGTCTTAACTAATATAAATATGGGTATAAAATGTAACACTTACTTGCTTATCAAGAATTTATTCTTATGTTTTAAGAAGGATAACTAGGGTTTGGAATAGCTATTATTGTGAGTACACATAGCTATGTCCAACGAGTTTTATCTTGCAATGTTTTTAGATTTATTTATTTAAATTCTAAAGTTTATTTGGAAGATGATTTTGCAGTATTAATCTTTATGGTTTTATATATTGCAACTAGTATCAGGTTTTCATCTAACACTAGCCAACTACAAACTAACTTCGGTATGGACTGTAGTTGAACCCCAATCAATCTCACAATGATCCAAGGTACAGTTATGCTCATTACGTCTCTGATCCCAGCAGGATACTACGTACTTGATTCCCTTAGCTGATCTCACCCACAACTAAGAGTTGCTACGACCCAAAGTCGAAGACTTTAATAAACAAATTTGTATCACACAGAAAAGTCTACAGGAATAGATAAACTTGTATCCCACAGAAATACCTACGAGTTTTGTTCCGTATTTTGATAAATCAAGGTGAAAAGGACCCAATTGATATACCAGACTTATATTCCCAAAGAACAGCCTAGAAATATCAATCACCTCACAATAATCTTAATCGACTAGCGAAACAAGATATTGTGGAATCACAAACGATGAGATGAAGATGTTTGTGACTACGTTTCTATCTTGTCTATCGGAAAAATTAATCTCGAGCCAATTTTACAATTGTACTCAATACGATAGAAACAGCAAGATCAGATCACGCAACTACAGAGAAAATAGTTGGGTATGGCTTCACAATCCCAATGAAGTCTTTAAGTCGTTAACCTACAGGGTCTCGATAGAAACCTAAGGTTAAAGGAGAATCGACTCTAGCTTACACAACTAGTATCACATAGGAGGTGTGGGGATTAGGTTTCCCAGTTGCTAGAGTTCTCCTTTATAAGTCTCCAAATCAGGGTTTGCAATCTAAGTTACCTTGGTATTAAAGCATTCAATATTCACTGTTAGATGAAAACCTGATTAGATTCAAGCTAATATCTTTCAACCGTTAGATCGAACTTAGCTTGTTATACACACATAAAATGTAACTCATTTAGGTTTGAGTAACCGTACCTAAACGTGTACAAGTCGTTGGTTCAACAGTAATTAACCAATGGTTAGCCATATGAGCACTTTCATATCAACCTTATTCATCTTCACCATAACTAGTTCAAATGACTCAAAAGAACTAGTTAAAGTTGTTCAATTGCTTAGATCTCATAGAAGTATACAAGATACAATCGAAGCAAAAACAGTTTTGATTCACTCGAATCGATTCAAGAACATTATAGCCACGGTTTGCAAAGATTGCATTCCTTAAATTATAAATGTCTTAGTTCACGAATTAAATTGTTTTTAGAAAATAACCCACTTAAGTACGCATACCTTTACGCATACTTAAGTACCTGGACTGAGCTTGTTTTCAGTTCACAAACTCCAGCTGAAATTCACGGGAGGTGAACTTCCAACAGTGCGCGGACTTTAGTTCCGGTTATCCTGAGCAGCAAAGTTCGCATACTTTGGTTCAAGGATTTGGAACTTACACAAGTATAAGTTATCACACAATGTTTATATCCAACCATGGTTATATATTCTACACTCTCATTTCAATCATTGAAACATTCTTAGAGGACGTTATATAGTTGTTGTTCACAAACTATTTTTCGTCAAAGCGATTTTCAAGTAATTGAAATAATCATCAGACTTTCGTCACTAGTAAAGATGAACTTGGCCAATGCGAAAGCTTACCAACACATATATCGAGAAATAGATAGGCGAGTTAAACTCGGCTCGAAATAGCACATGTGTATAATTGAAGTCTATATAGCAATACAAATTTTGTCTCAAGATAGGAGATAGAGCAGATAGACTTTTGAGTGATAGATAAGTTCAAGTTTCCACATACCTTTTAGTCGATGAAGTTCCACCAGTTCCTTGAGTAGTTCTTCGTCTTTGCATGATGAACGCCGTGTAGTCTAGGGCTCAACTACACTTTCTATCCTAGTCCGATACTTAGCTATAAGTAAACTAGAAATCAAGACTTATAGTTTTGGCAACTAAACTTGACAAACAAGCTTGAGATAGCAACATTGCGAGTTCGACCGAGCAGTGCTCTAACAATCTCCCCCTTTGTCAATTTTAGTGACAAAACTATCAATACATCTAGAATAAAAAACAAAGCTTGGCTAAGTTACGCTAGATAAAGAGCGGCCGAGATTTGTCTAGGAGGGATAAATCTACGACCATGGTTTTTTCAACTAAATATTATAAATACTTTAATTAGTGTCCTATTAATTGCTCATGATGAATGATTAATTAATATTTCATGATAAATGTTCATTTAAATGAATCTAATAAATACATATTTTTATTAATAAATAAGTTTATTAAAAACTATATATATATATTGATCGGTAAAGAATTTGGTGTCAAGCGAGTTTCGAACTCGAGTAATCGGTATCATCACCCAATGACTTTACCATCGTACTCAAAGGATGCCCCGGTTGAAAATTATATTAATAATTTTTAGTGGTGGTGGTGAAAGAAGCAGTGGGTGGTGGAAACAATGGCGGGTATTTGTGAGTGGTGGAGGTGGTAACATTACTGGTGGTGGAAAAAATAGGGGGCGTGGCTGGTTTTTACGTGCGGTGGTGAATGTTAGTGAATAGTAGTGGACAATAATAGTTTCATGTCTTTACAAAATGGGCAACATTTTATTGTGATAGATGTACTTGGTTGTTTTTAGCACAACTGGTAACGACAAAACACAAATATTTTGAGGAGGATACTAAATCATATAAGACAATATGATCATGACCGCTGGATCACCCTAATGGGATCCCAGCTATTTATAGTACCCGATCGAATAGATCACGGTTTTTAGTATTAAAATAAAATTGATTACATTTCCAGAATACAAAACAAAGTTTGGAAAATTTAGGCTAGATAAAGAATGATCAAATTTATACTTGCAGAACATAAATCCAACGCTATAAGTGATCATGTTTAATTAAAATTTAATAATAAATGTTCAATTGATATTTCATAATAAATGTTTCTTTAATTTATCAAATGAATATATTTTTGTTTATATATAATATATTTATTTGATATTAACCATATCAGAAAAATTAATGGTGGTTGTGATGGTGGGCAACGGTGGGGATAATGGTGGTGGGTATTGGTAAGACTGGTGGAGTGGTGACGATAGTGTGGTGGTGGAAGAAGTAGTGGTAGTAGGGTGAGAAAAGCGGTCCTAAGATAGGTAAATTAAGCACTAATGGTGGTTGTGATGGTGGGTGAGAAAAGGGGTCCTAAGATAGGTAAATTAAGCACTAATGGTGGTGGGTATTGGTGAGACTGGCGGAGTGGTGACGATAATGTAGTGGTGGAAGAAGTAATGGTAGTAGGGTCAGAAAAGGTGTCCTAAGATAGGTAAATTATTTAGTGACCCTTGGTTAATTTTTCTTTGTTTTGTTTTAATTTGATTTTAGTTTTCAAATTATTTTTTTAATTATTTTTAAAAATTTAAATAATTTTTTGAGGCCAGATTTTTTCCAAAAAAGAAGATGTTGTGATTTTAAGATTTTTCAGGTAGGGGGCAGGAAGAAAAACGAAACCTATAAAAAAATGACCAAACACAAGGCTACACGCGAGTTAATTGTAATCAATTCAGTTTCTCACATCTCTCTTTATTCTCCTTTTTTGTCATGGTTTATGTTCTGTCATTATTTCTCCCCTACTTCATGTGATTATGTATGGCTACGCGTGAATTAATTGTAATCGATTCACTTTCTCACATCTCTCTTTATTCCCATTTTTTGTCATGATTTCTGTTTTTGTCATTTATCCCCAACTTCGTGTAATTATGCATGCTTGAGAAATAGTTCATGATAATAGGTAAAGAGACAAGAAAATAAATGGATCAAGAATTAAATATTATTATAAATTTTAGGAAAATGAATAAACAGAAATCTATGTAAATTGGGAACCCAACAATTTATATCAAAGAGAAAAATTAAATTCTAATGCTGACAGATTTTGCAAGATTAATCTAATTGATTTTAAAGTAATTTTAGGCGTTTTTTAGTTTTGTTACAAGTTTGGTGAATGACCTTTGATGATATATTTTTGAAGTAGTGAACGAAGTAATGTTCTAATGTCCATAGGATTTGCTCTAACGATTAACTATGTTTGTCCCAAAGGGTTGTATGACTTACATACACAATATTAGAAGATTCGAGGATAAGGACATGTTTATTAACCAACTCCTCAAAACATTTAGACCTGGATCGATCGATTCGATTCTTCTCAGAAAATTATGACATATATGAATCGATTGATACATTTGAAACATATATCCTTGCCCGTGCCGTTACGGCACGGGTTGAGACCTAGTATGGAATACAAAATAAATAAACTTTGTAGCTTCTCATCCACATGCTTGATCTCCTTGGTTCTTCAACATTACTCGAAATCTTCGTCACTTCTAAGTACTCCAATGATTCCAAAGATATTCAATGCAACATCATCGTTGTTGAATTGAAGGTAGCCATAACAATGAGAAAACAATAGCTGATCAATCATTGTTATACAGTGTCATAGTATATTACACAGCATCAAAATTCAATTGTATCACAAATTCGTCAACAATACTATAGTGATATGTATCACTCCCCCTTAGTCAATACTTCATCTCACATGAAAACCACTCCCCCTTACATAATGATCCGGAAACCATATGTATTTATAGTGTGAACTACACATTAATTCTCCCCCTTTTTGTCAATAAAATTGGCAAAGGTACGAAAACTAGTGGGATCTTAATGAAATTTCCATGGAGACACTTCATAACCAAAAGAAAGTACATATCAACATTTTTAGATGCAATCATATAGTCAAAACTACATGCATTCATCAAGCAGTTTATAAAGATACAAGATAACCCCTATGTTAGAGCATGGCTCGGTTGAACCCACCAAGCGTTAGTATGTCAAGTTTGGTTGTCATATTTTAGTGAATCAAATCTCATGTTAACAGTTGCTTGATTATGTACTAGAGTTAAACTTCGTATAGGGTAGCTTGAAAGTATTAGGATATGAGACATTACAAGTATTGCGAAGACTTGAAGATGTGAAGAAGCAAGGAGCTACAACGACAACAATCATCCTTCCACTTGAGGTTAGTGATATTTGACTTGAACTGTTTCATTCCCTAACGTATCTTTCAAGTCGTTCATATTATATTTGAACTCTAGATAGACATAGTATTAAGGAATACAATACGAGGTTTATTGCTTAACCATTAAACTTTGTAGATAAGACATCGCCATAATCATTTGAATGCTATTGTGATTATGTATGGGTATGAGGTGAGGATTTCAACCTAGGGAACAATGTTTACATGTGTTCTAAGGAAGTAAGTTCATAAACTTGTTTGTGAACCGAAAAGGAAATTTCCAGGTGTTATTGGTTTTGTTATTCATTGCATATCTTATGAACAACCAATATGTGTGATAGAGTATAACTGCTAACAACTTGTTGTGTTCCTGGTAGAACTGTTCACAAATGCCTGGCTTATGTATTGGTATAACTTTTATTAGTAAAACCGATCTTAAGTAATCACTGTGGTATGATCGTATTTTGTATGTCTGACCTTGTAAGGGAAAGGGAACTGATCCTAATAAGGGGTGCAGTACATCAAAGGGAACCGATCCTTGTATGGGGTGCAGCAAGGTTTATAGCAAAAGGGGACCGATCCTATGGAAATGTGCAACACATATAAGTTAGATACCATATATATGTGGGGAACCGATCCTAGTACCAAGTCAGCCGAACTTTTGGGAAGCTAGTGTGACTATGCACAGTACTCACATGGAGGTAGAACCGAAACTTGTTTTGGTAGAACCGTAAACCCATGATTGTGATTGAATATTGGTATAATCAATCACATAGTTCTTGAAAGTCAGATGAACCAATTCTAAACTTGTTTGGAAGTGTGGCAAATCGGTTTCAAGGTTGTAAGTGTGAAAGAGAACTTACAAAGTTAAGATGTCGACAAACTTTGAACACGTGCCGTGAATGTTTATTTCTATAATTGTTCAAAGATATTCCTTAACGGCTAAGGGAAGAGAATCCCAGGATCGAAACATAAGTAAGTTAAGAATCTTTTAACTAAGGTTATTAATTTCATTTTGTAGGGAAATTACAGAATTAGTAATGTGCATTAACTAATTAGATTTTCCGAGAGATTTCGATCGTTATTTTTGGACAGAGCATTTCCAGGAATTATGAAAACCGAATTTGTGCTTTTATGAATATCTTGAGAATATTTTCGGTTTTGGAAATTCCTTGGTATCCAAACTTCCTTGTCTATAAATACACGAAGTTTGCCTTTCTAGCAAACTAATCCTTCGTAACAACAGATTTACTCTTTTTTTTGTTGTTACTAGTATAGCCGCCTATTCGGAGAGGAGAGTAACCTAATTAGGATAAATCTCTTACGGCCGCTCAATTTAAAGTCTTCTTTGGGATTGAGAAGCTCTAGCGCGACCCGTTGGTGGGAAACTAGATAATTGCGGTTTATCTTTGTTTTCGATTGATTTGATTGACTAACGGTAGTTGAAATCTGATTGCACCTAGTTTGTTTATTCTTGCGAATCTTCTCTTCTGATATAAGATTCACTCAAACTAGTTCAGAGTTTCGACAGGGATATTTAGACTGTTGTTAGTTCTAAAGACGATCTTGTGATAATCCATTGTTAACAGACTCCGTTGTGTGCGTGATTGATCACAAGAGATTCAAGTGATTGTGTACAGGTTTTTATTGAAGATTTAAGCAGATTTGAAGACAAAGAAGATATTGAAGATCTAACTTGGGTTTTATAATCTTTGGTGTGCACAATACTTGTTTCGGTAAAAGAGGATCCAATTAATAATCGGTTTATCCTTGTGGTAGATTGGATTGATTAATTGAGTAGATCGGCATCAATACGTTTCCTTGTGATTAAAGGTATTGATTGGATTAATCTTAAACAATTACCTTTGGGTGATTGAACATAAGATAGATCTAAGGACCCGACGAAGGAGTTTATGTTAAGATAAACAGAAGAGCCTTTGTCGGACTCATATCACTTGGTCGAATAGAGTTGATACCAAACAGATTTGTTGTTCCTTTATTGTTTGGAATACGAACCAAAGGAATTGTTCCAAGGACGTGACTTATTCACAAGTCGGAGGCGTGGGAATACAAACGGAACTAAGTGAACTATAGGGTTAGTTACTTGGTCTCAACTATACGAAGTTAGGTGTAATTTTTTGTAGCGGCTTAATCCTGAGAGTATTCAATTCTGGACGAGGTCCCAGGGTTTTTCTGCATTTGCGGTTTCCTCATTAACAAAATCTTGATGTGTCATTTACTTTTATTTTCCGCATTATAATTGTTTTATTATAATTAATGTAAATCACACAAACGTTAATTCCTATTTACTTGATAAGCAATCCTATTGTGTTTGGTTAAGTCCGAGCCTTTGTATCAAGTAAACATACTTCGTTGTTGTATTGTCTCGATCTCGTATCCATAGACGATCACACGAAGTGTGAACCAATTAGTTGCATTGTCTCGACTCAGTCCATAGACAATCACTTTCGGAGAAAGGACTTATAGGTAGGAAAAGTTTTAGCTTGAGGTATATTTGGGTACCCTCGCCTTTTCAATTGGTATCAGAGCGGGCAAACACGAAAAGATCTAACAATCTGTGTTTGGTGCGATCCAACCTATAAGAATTAAATTTAATGAATGATTCAGTTAACGTAAAGCAAGACATCAAGAGTTCTGAATTAACACTTGATGATGGCATCTACCATTCAATATCTGAAGAAATCATCTCTAGAGATTCTACAAGACAAGTTAATCTTGTTAATAATGTAGAAACCGATGACGACTGGAAAATACGTCTATAATAAGGGTTAGATTAAATTTCTGATGATGATAACTCAGATTTTGAACAAGAAGTAGAAGAGGATATCTCATAATACTCTAAACTGCTGGAACCTTTGAAAAATCAAAAGCTGAGATCTTCAGATTTCGTTGGTCTTTTGACTCCTCTTTGTCGAGATAACAAGAAATTGAAGAAGGTTTTTCAAGGATATTATATTGGTTACCAAACCATTGATTATCTTCTTAAATATCGTACGAACGATCTAAATTCTAAGAAATTAGAATGTGAAAATCTTTGAAGAGAACTGTTTTTGTCGGAAAAGAAACGTGCTGAATCAGAAGCTATGTTTAATTCTCGACAAGTACAGGGTCTTGAAGAAAAACCCAATGCTAGTCTCTCTCACACAAAATTGTTAGAGAAAGAGCGTGATGTTGCTCTTGAAAAAATTCACTTGTTGGAAGAAAAACTTGTTGAATCTGATGCAAGGATTAACTCTCAACAAAAGAGTTTTGAAGAAAAAGAAGGTGTATATCTCTCACGAGAAAAACGCCTTGAGGCTGATCTAGCCGGGGCTCTTGATAAAATCAAGACGTTGGAAGAAGAAAATTTGGAACTGAATAAATCCAATGAAAGCTCAAACAAGTTAACCTTAATGTTAGAAGCAAGTAGAAATCATCGTGATACACGAGGATTGGGCTATAAGGGAATAGATGCTTCAAATATTAGCAAAGAGGTAAAATTTGTTAAAGCTACAAATTCTTCTCAATCAGAGGCTTCCACTGATGACAAAGTTGCTCCTATTTATTGTAAAGAAGAAAAGTCTGTCAAGCCTAAGAATAGTGTTCAACCAGCAGTAATCAAAGAGATCACTTCTGCTAAGAAGAAGAAGAAGAACACTCATCGAGCTCCAATGCAAGAGGATCCACAAAAAGGTAACATTAAAACTCATACTTCGTATATTTATACTAAGCATTGTTATTATTGTGGTAATAAAGGACACTTGCAATGGGGATGCAAGGTTCGTAAGATGCAAGATGCTCTTTCTTTTGTATCAAATGAATTAGATAAGTTTGCTCCTCATAAGAACTCAGATCTTTATTGTCCTAAGTTTAGGCAAAAGAATTATTATAATGATAGTTCAAATTTTGCATATCACTCGACAAGGTCATCTCATAAAATACCCGAATATAGAAAGAGAGATAACTTTGTAAATGCAAAGACAAGATCTGATGTTCCAAATTGGAGAAAGGGTGTTTTGCAAAATACTCAAAAGGACAATGATCCTAATGAAATGAAGGAGAAAGCTGCTCCTGCGAAACCCAACACTAAATGGGTCCCGAAGTCCTCCATAGCCAAGAAGTGACCAAAAGTTAGTCACAATAATGATTCTCAGCTGTCAATTGTTGGTGACAATAATTACAAGAGTTTTCTTGAAAGACTAAAGAAAGACATTATGTCTGAAATCTCTTGTACTAGTAAAGGTTGTGATAATGACACTCTTCATTACAAGTCAAAGAAGAAAAACAAGAGATGGAACAAGAGAAAACAAACCAAGCAAGAGGTCAACAATGATGATTCTGTCTTAGTCACTCGTGACGAACAAGAAAAGGATCAACTCAACACAACCTAGTTGTGTTGATATGTGCATGCTCACCTTGGTGCTCAATCTTTTGAAAGGTGAGGAAGCACATGAGAAAACTGAGCACTGAAGAGACCTCAGTGAATAACAAGAGCACCACTAGAGATTAAGTTATTTACTGTATTACTTAATCTAGTATAATAGACATCAATTTTTGATTTCTTTCATTGATTGTAATTGTATTGGTCTATTATGAATAAAATTATTTGATTGGTAATTTTTCTTGTGGTAGTTTTTGGTTTACATAGCCTGTGCTTAATTGCTTTTACCTTATTGCTATGTATGTTTATGGGATGTTTGATTTCGGTTTTACTACCTAATATTCGATCTCATATATTGTGAACCCTCATGGTTTGGGTGACTTTTTGATTTAGCGGGATTAAGTTCTAGCCCTAGTAGGTAGGATTTATCAAAGGATTATGAGGGGTTCTAATAGAAACAATATGTGAAAAAGTCACAATATGTTGAATCGTTTTTGGTTTAGCATAAAAGCATATGTGTTTCGACGGTTTTCAACTTTTGCTTGCAATTTTTAAAACCGGTTTTCAACCTTTCTCTGGTAAAGGTTGAGGTGTGTTGTTATCCTTAGTCACGCATAAGGATGACAACGTGGTGATATTTCGATATCAATTCTCCCTAGACGAAGATGCAATCATATTGGAGAAGTTGATGCGAAATTTGAGGTAACAATCTTGTTAGTTAATTGTTTTCCTGTTTAAGAAAAGCCTGAGTTTATATTATATATATTTGTTGCTTTTGCTTAACAAAATTTCAGTTCAATTGATATTTATTCCATGATGTGTGTGGATGTGTGTTTCAATTGATTCCGGTTAAGAAAAACTATTGTTATCTTGCTTTATTGTGTGGTATCAATTGTTTAGGCTTACAAAATTTTGGTGCAATTGATGTGTGTGTGTGATTCAATTGGTTTCAAGTTAAGAAAACTATTGTTATCTTGCTTTTGTATGGTATCAATCGTTTAGGCTTACAAAATTACGGTGCAATTGCGGTGCTTATAATGTCTATGTTGTTTCAATTACTTCCGGTTGAGGTGAATAATTATGCAAGTTGATTTATTTTGGTTTGTATGAATTATTTATGGCTTAACGAAATAATATGTGTATGGGATGAGTTGTTTAGTCCAAATCGATTCCGGATAAGGTAAACTAAGTTAATTCTGATCTTAGTTAGACTTATCGAAGTGAGGTTTGGTTATTCAAGTCTAATCGAATGCCTAAACAAGAAATGCTAGTTAACTAACCTAGTACTTGTCTAGTTTAAAATTAAAAGGTCTAAGTTTATGGATAATTAGAACCTGATGAGAAAAATGGAGTTTATCTTTATTTTGGTCTTATCGAATTAAGCGGTTGTTTTTGAACAATCGGTTTAGCAAAGGGACTAATATGCTTAGTTGTTTTTTGTTTGCTGAACTAAATTGGAAAAATTGTTTCGGACAATTGTTTCCTTGGTAACATATCAAAATAAGACTACTTGTAGTTTCGGTTTTGATATTGGTTATCATAACATGATGTGTGGAACCCTCGTGTCTAACTCTATAGGTTTGCAAGTCTATTCTGAGATTTGTAAGATTCTTTTCGTGTTGTCCTTTATTTTTTCGTTTCTTTGTCATTTTTGTGACAAAAAGGGGGAGAAATATATGGAGTAAACAGGTGATGTTGGCATTGATATTTATATTGATTGGCATGGTTAGGGAAAAGAACATTGGTACTTGAATGTTTTTATCTAACGAAAAAGTGAAAGCACAGACTAAGGGGGAGTAACATGTCATATGTTTGGTATAACAAAGATGTGTGGATTGAATATCTACCTATCTTCCTTGGGGTGGGGGGGGGGGGGGTAATAGCTTTGTTATTATAATGTCGACAACGACATTTTCAAGGATTGAATGTAAGCAGTTTCACTGTGCTGTTGAATCGGGAATCAAGAGGATTGTAATGAATTATTGTAATTTGTTTATCCATATGATGTAAGAGTTTTGTCACTAAAATTGACAAAGGGGGAGATTGTTAGAGCATGGCTCTGTTGAACCCACCAAGAGTTGGTATGTCAAGTTTGGTTGTCATATTTTAGTGAATCAAAACTCATGTTAAGAGTCGCTTGATTATGTACTAGAGTTAAACTTCGTATAGGTTAGCTTGAAAGTATTAGGATATGAGACATTACAAGTATTGCGAAGACTTGAAGATGTGAAGAAGCAAGGAGCTACAACGACAACAATCATCCTTCCACTTGAGGTTAGTGATATTTGACTTGAACTGTTTCATTCCCTAACGTATCTTTCAAGTCGTGCATATTGAAAACATAACTGCGAAGCATATTTGAACTCTAGATAGACATAGTATTAAGGAATACAATACGAGGTTTATTGCTTAACCATTAAACTTGTAGATAAGACATCGTCATAATCATTTGAATGCTATTGTGATTATGTATGGGTATGAGGTGAGGATTTCATCCTAGGGAACAATGTTTACATGTGTTCTAAGGAAGTAAGTTCATAAACTTGTTTGTGAACCGAAAAGGAAATTGCCAGGTGTTATTGGTTTTGTTATTCATTGCATATCTTATGAACAACCAATATGTGTGATAGAGTATAACAGAAATGGAAACCGATCCTATGGACATGTGCAACACATATAAGTTAGATACCATATATATGTGGGGAACCGATCCTAGTACCTAGTCAACCGAACTTTTGGGAAGCTAGTGTGACTATGCACAGTACTCACATGGAGGTAGAGCCGAAACTTGTTTTGGTAGAACCGTAAACCCATGATTGTGATTGAATGTTGGTTTGATCAATCACATAGTTCTTGAAAGTCGGATGAACCAATTCTAAACTTGTTTGGAAGTGTGGCAAATCGGTTTCAAGGTTGTAAGTGTGAAAGAGAACTTACAAAGTTAAGATGCGACAAACTTTGAACACGTGATGTGAATGTTTATTTCTATAATTGTTCAAAGATATTCCTTAACGGCTAAGGGAAGAGAATCCCAGGATCGAAACATAAGTAAGTTAATAATCTTTTAATTAAGGTTATTAATTTCATTTTGTAGGGAAATTATAGAATTAGTAATGTGCATTTACTAATTAGATTTTCCGAGGATTTCGATCGTTATTTTTGGACAGAACATTTCCAGGAATTATGAAAACCGAATCTGTGCTTTTATGAATATCTTGAGAATATTTTCGGTTTTGGAAAGTCCTTGGTGTCCAAACTTCCTTGTCTATAAATACACGAAGTTTGCCTTTCTAGCAAACTAATCCTTCGTAACAATGATTTACTCTTTTGTTGTTGTTATCGGTGTAGCCGCCTATTCGGAGAGAGAGAGTAACCTAATTAGGCGAAATATCTTACGCCGCTCAATTTAAAGTCTTCTTTGGGATTGAGAAGCTCTAGCGCGACCCGTTGGTGGGAAACTAGATAATTGCGGTTTATCTTTGTTTTCGATTGATTTGATTGACTAACGGTAGTTGAAATCTGATTGCACCTAGTTTGTTTATTCTTGAGAATCTTCTCTTCTGATATAAGATTCACTCAAACTAGTTCAGAGTTTCGACAGGGATCTTTAGATTGTTGTTAGTTCTAAAGACGATCTTGTGATAATCCATTGTTAACAGACTCCGTTTTGTGCGTGATTGATCACAAGAGATTCAAGTGATTGTGTGCAGGTTTTTATTGAAGATTTAAGAATATTTGAAGACAAAGAAGATATTGAAGATCTGACTTGGGTTTTATAATCTTTGGTGTGCACAATACTTGTTTCGGTAAAAGAGGATCCAATTAATAATATGTTTATCCTTGTGGTAGATTGGATTGATTAATTGAGTAGATCGGCATCAATACGTTTCCTTGTGATTAAAGGTATTGATTGGATTAATCTTAAATGATTACCTTTAGATGATTGAACATAAGATAGATCTAAGGACCCGGCGAAGGATTTTATGTTAAGATAAACAGAAGAGCCTTTGTCCGACTCATATCACTTGGTTGAATAGAGTTGATACCAAATAGATTTGTTGTTCCATTACTGTTTGGAATATGAACCAAAGGAATTGTTCCAAGTACGTGACTTATTCACAAGTCGGAGGCGTGGGAATACAGACGGAACTAAGTGAACTATAGGGTTAGTTACTTGGTCTCAACTATACGAAGTTAGGTGTAATTTTGTGTAGCGGCTTAATCCTGAGAGTATTCAATTCTGGACAAGGTCCCGGGGTTTTTCTGCATATTTGCGGTTTCCTCGTTAAATAAATCTTGTTGTGTCATTTAATTTTATTTTTCGCATTATAATTGTTTTATTATAATTAAATTAAATCACACAAACGTTAATTCCTATTTACTTGATAAGCAATCCTATTGTGTTTGGTTAAGTCCGAACCTTTGTATCAAGTAAACATACTTCGTTGTTGTATTGTTTCGATCTCGTATCCATAGACGATCACACGAAGTGTGAACCGATTAGTTGTATTGTCTCGACTCAGTCCATAGACAATCACTTTCGGAGAAAGGACTTATAGGTTGGAAAAGTTTTAGCTTGAGGTATATTTGGGTACGCTCGCCTTTTCACCCTATAATATTCCACAGCCGCACTCCCCACAAAGATTTGGCAATTAGCACAGGTTCAATTAAGAACTCTCCCCCATAAAATGTCATTCCCGGGATAACAACAAGAGCAACCTTACTTTCACAAGAAAAGAAGGATTTATTTGGACATTACACTAAGAAACCTGACAGAAAATCAACTACTAAAACAAATATAGACTTGAAGCAGCACTTACTGGAATTCCAAACTCAATTGCCCAACAGATCGAGATAAGCACATGGTCAACAGTTTTAGAAATGACTAATGAACCAAAACAACACCAATAAACTTCCGTAAGTGTTGAAACGTAGCAGTATCTAATGGTTTGGTAAGAATATCAGCCAATTGTTGTTCGGAACGCACAAAATCCATATTTATGATACCATTTTCATAAAGATCTCGAATAAAATGGTACCTTATGTCAATGTGCTTAGTTCTTGAGTGCTCAACGGGATTCTCTGTGATTCGAATCGCGCTAGAGTTATCACAAAAGATCTTCATTATTCCAGTATCAACTCCATAATCAGCAAGCATTTGTTTCATCCAGGGAAGTTGAGTATAACATGAACCGGCAGCAATATATTCTGCCTCACATGTGGACAAGGATTGTGAATTTTGTTTCTTGCTATGCCAGGCCACAAGATTCAGTCCTACATAGTAGAAACCCCCTGATGTATTTTCTCTGTCTTCCACACATCCTGCCCAATCAGCATCTGAATAGGCAGAAAGATTAGTGTTAGTATCAAAAGTGTAAGATAGACCATACCCGACCGTGTGATCGACATATAGTATGATCCTTTTTGCAGCTGCAAGATGAGATTCCTTTGGATTAGCCTGAAATCTAGCACAAAAACCCATACTAAATGCAATATCAGGTCTAGTAGCTGTAAGATATAAAAGGCTACCGATAATAGATCGATACAGTTTTTGATCCACATTTACTCCTTTCTCATATCTATGTAGTTTACCAGTGGTGGGCATAGGTGTCAGTTTTGGAGTTGACTTATCCAGACTGAACCTTTATACAAGATCCTTAGCATATTTTTCTTGAGATAAGTAAATTCCATCCTTATGTTGCTGAATTTGTAATCCTAAAAAGAACTTTAATTTACCAACATTGCTCATTTCAAATCCTTTGCCAAGAGAGACTTGAAAATATTTTGCAAGTTTTTCAGAAGTTGAACCATGGATGATATCACATACATAAACTTGAGCAATGAAAACATTTTTCCCACTCCATTTGGTAAACAAGGTTTTATCAGCTCCGCCTCTCGAAAAACCTTTCATAAGAAGAGAAGTAGTTAGTTTTCGAACCGGGCACGAGGTGATTGTTTTAACCCATATAATGCCTTTTTAAGCTTAAGGACATGATCTGGGAAATCAGGGTTTTCAAAACCCTTAGGTTGAGCGACATAGACCTCTTCCTTTAAGTTTCCATTTAGGAACGCGGATTTATGTCCATTTGAAACAGCTTAACCTTAAGAAAACAAGCATGAGCTAATAAAAACCGAAAGGACTCAAGGCGTGCCACAGGAGCAAAGGTTTCATCAAAGTCGATACCCTCAATCTGTGAATATCCTTGAGCGGAAAGTCCGTCGTATTTCGACAATTTTGCCAAATTCATCGGACTTGTTCTTGAATATCCATTTGGTACCAACAATATTGATATTGGAGGGACAAGGTACAAGTTCCCATACGTCTTGTATTTGAAATTGATTTAACTCTTCATGCATTGCATTCACCCAAAAGGGATCGCTAAGAGATTCGTCAATATTTCTCGGTTCTACTTGTGAAAGATAACAACCAAAATTGAAAATATTTTGAAGTTGTCATCTTATCTTAGCAGTAGAATCTCTACCTCCAATAATACTGTTTGGATCATGATTTCTTTGAACCCATAGGTGTCGAGGAGGGACACGTTCTTTTTCAACAGAGCGGCTGATCGGTGCTCTTCTCCTCGTCACTAGAAATATCGGGATCAATGTGGTTGGGATGACTTCAATCGATTCGAGATTTATTTGACTTTCTCAATTGTCTCAGTTGGAGGAAAATCAGCGGGAGGATTATCATGATGAAAATTACTAATATCATCAATGACAACATTATCATATTCCATCATAACTTGGGTTCTGAGATTAAAAACTCGAAAACCACGACTATCAGAGGCATAACCAAGAAAGATACCTTCATCACTTTTAGTATCAAATTTCCTTCTCTGTTCTCGATCTTTTAGAATGTAGCACTTACTTCCGAACACTCTGAGATAGTGTAAGTTTGGTTTTATACCATACCACAACTCATAGGGAGTGTTTAGGGTTTTAGACCGTAGGTATACACGGTTGATCAAATAACATGTGTGAAGACAAATACTCCTCAAAACCTTAAAGGTAAGTTTTTGTTATGGAACATTACCCTGGCCATTTACTGAATGTTCATATTATTTCTTTCTGCAACTCCATTTGCTTGAGGAGTAATGGGTGGTGAGTATTGTTGAATAATCCCCAGTTCGTCACAAAATTCAAACACCTTAGTGTCCTTGAATTCAGTTCCACGGTCGCTTCTAATTTTCTTTAGTTTGCGACCTTGTTCATTCTGGATTCTATTCACAATAATCTTAAATTCATCAAGGGTTTCATTCTTATGAGATAGAAATGCTACCCAAGTGAATCTGGTGTAATCATCTACCATAACTAAAGCGTACTTCTTACCCGCAACCGTGGGTTATTGAATAGGTCCGAAGAGGTCCATATGAATTAAATCAAGTGGAGCTTTAGTGAGAATATCTCGAGATGATTTATGGTGAACTTTTGTTTGTTTACCCTTTTGACAGGCACCACATACACCATCAATCTTTGCATTGATTTTGGGAACGCCACTAAAAAGTTCTTTATTAATGATCTTAGTTAGAAGACGATAATTGATGTGACCAAAACGCTCATGCCAAAGATGTGTAGATTCCACCTTAGTCAAATTGCAACAGTTACTGAACTGAGTATCTAGAAGATAACAGTTGTTTTTACCACGAGTTCCCTGAAAAATTACTTTCCCAGCTTTGTCTACAATGTCACATCCATTCGCATTGAAGACAACTCTATGGCCTTTGTCACTGATTTGACTAATAGAAAGAATGTTTGCAGTCATACCTTTAACGTATACTACATCATGGATTTCAGGAACGCTGGGAAGTTTGATCGTCCCCTTCTTGCTTATGTAGCAGCAACTCCCATCTCCAAATGTTACCGGACCACCTTCATAGTCGCTAGAAGTTACAAACCACGATAGATCACCAGTCATATGTCGGCTACATCCACTATCAAGAAACCATTGAAAGGGCGATGTTGATTTTAAAGCAAAAGCTCCCATACTAACACTACTATCCCTTTTAGGATTTCTTGTTAGTTTTGTACATCCTTTTAGAGAAGTAAACAGTTGTTCAGCTTTCTTATGAAGATTACTTGCAACCTTTAAACTTTTCCGGAAGGACATACATGTATGTTGAAAGTGATTGTAAGAGTCACAAAACATACATGGACCAACATCTTTAATCTCGTTTGAGTAGTTCTGAGTCCCATCAGGTTTCACAAAGCCTAAACCTCGTTTATCATCTGACTTACGACCATTCTTCAGGGAAGAATAAACAGAGTTATTCAAATCCATTGAAGGAATTTTGACAGATTTCAAATCCTTATACATTTCAATTTCTGAAACAAGATCAGAGTTGATCCGGATTTGTTCATCCAACCTTTTCTGGAGAATAACAAGTTTTTCAGAACTTTCTTCTACGATCAGAATTTAATCCTAGTGAAGCGTTTATAGAGACTTTAATGTCCATATAGTCAGATCGCTACAAACAAAGACTTATGAGGTCTTTAAACGTGTTTGCCTGCTCTGATACCAATTGAAAAAGTGGGGGTACAACAACCTCACCCAATATTTGGCTTAGCAATCTGTATGGGCTAACTCCAATATACCTTTAAGAGAATCAACTAGACAGTCAGACTCAATCTTAATAAAGAGTATATCAAAGAGTTATATCTCAATTTCTCGATTCAATCCTTACTCAAACAAATAGAAATCATGAGCCTGATTGAATACAAGAGAAATTAACTTGAACGGTACCAAAGACCAATGTTCAAGGATCAATCAATTTCAATCAACAACCAAAGGTTGGATTTACCAATTGATCGATTCAACGCACAACCTGTGATATTTCAATTATATAACAAAATATAATGCGGAAAATAAATAACAAAGACACAAGAAGTTTTGTTAACGAGGAAACTGCAAATGCAAAAAAAAAACGGACCTGGTCCAGATTGAACAAACACTGTATTAAGCCGCTATAGACACTAGCCTACTACAAATTAACTTCGGTCTGGACTGTAGTTGAACCCCAATCAATCTCACACCGATCCAAGGTACAAGTTGTGCTCCTTACGTCTCTAATCCCAAGCAGATACTACGTACTTGATTCCCTTAGCCGATCTCACACACAACTAAGAGTTGCTACGACCCAAAGTCGAAGACTTTAATAAACAAATTTGTATCACACAGAAAAGTCTACGTAAATAGATAAACTGTCTTCCACAAAAATACCTACGAGTTTTGTTCCGTCTTTTGATAAATCAAGGTGAACATGAACCAATTGATATACCATACTTATATTCCCGAAGAACATCCTAGAAATATCAATCACCTCACAATAATCTTAATCGACTAGTGAAACAAGATATTGTGGAATCACAAACGATGAGACGAAGATGTTTGTGACTACTTTTCTATCTTGCCTTTCGGAGAAATTAATCTCGAGCCAATTGTAGTAAACTTTTGGTGCGATAGGTACGTGACAAAAATCGATTTTTCTGTTGGTGATGTTCATATGCCGATTCCTTCACTTGAATATTCACGTAAAATACACAAAGCTCACAATCAGGTTATTTACGTGTATATGTAATCCGATTGTGAAGACGAAATGTTCCAGGAAAAATGAGGGCATAAATCGGATTTTATAACATGTACATGTAAACCGATTGTGAACATTGGGAGTTTTTCTCTGAAATCATCAAGTCCTTAATCGGATTTTATAATTGTACATATAAACTGATTCGTGAAAATCGGTTGTCTCGACTGTAACACATAAACTGATTCTAAATCCTTAACTTGTCGATATATGTTGTAAATTGTCATGGTGTTCGGACGAAGATCATCCCAAACTTGTATCTCTGCATTGGTCCCGATACTTTTGCCCACTATTACACCAATTTGGAATGGGAAGATGGGAAGACGCAAAGCAATGGTTTAAATACAAGGGCATAGAGATCAAATGCGCATTAGTTTTAGGCCGTCATTCAAGTCGTGATCGTTTGGAATTTGTTTGTGAGAGAGGTGGAAAACAAGAAAGTCACTGGGCAAAGGACAGACCGCACGTGAAGACGACGACAAGGGAATACACTAATAAATCAAAGAAGTATGTATGCCCTTTTAAGATTATAGTCAATAGACCCAATGGTGATGTATATAAGCTATATAAAGTGATGAATGGTTGTCATAATCACGATGATCCCGACTTTCTTATTGACACACCGCATCGTTTGTGGGTTGAAACCACATCAATTGGAAACATTAATGTCGATGAAAGCGTGTAAACCAAGTAACATCCTTAGGAAAGAGGATGATAATAACTAAATTGTCCATCTTAAGGCAAATTTACGTGGCGAGAGCAACCTTTAGGACGAGGGAATGAAATGGTAGAGAA
The DNA here is from genome assembly GCA_023531295.1 of Papaver armeniacum. Classification (NCBI taxonomy): domain Eukaryota; kingdom Viridiplantae; phylum Streptophyta; class Magnoliopsida; order Ranunculales; family Papaveraceae; genus Papaver; species Papaver armeniacum. The sequence continues at coordinate 143,624 of JAJJWW010005561.1, forward strand.
GTTATGAAACAATCTTGATTAGCCGATCAACACGGACACAAGTGAGGAGGTGTATTGGAAGGTAAAGTGACTCGTATTTTCTTGGCGCATCCAGAGATGATCAAGTTGGTCCAATGCTTGTGTCAAGTTTTGTTAATAGATTGTACGTACAATACCAACAAGTACAACATGCCGTTGTTAAACATTGCTTGCCACACTTCCGATGAGAAAACTTTCACCGTTGGATGAGGGTTTATGGATAGGGAGAATGATGTGAGTTTTACTTGGATGCTAGAGACCTTGAAGGAGATATACCATGGTGATCAAACTCGAGGATCATAATTATTAGAGCACTGGTCGAACTCGCAAGCGTTGCTATCTCAAGCTTGTTTGTCAAGTTTAGTTTCCAAAACTATAAGTCTTGATTTCTAGTCTACTTATAGCTAAGTCTCGGACTAGGATAGAAAGTGTAGTTGAGCTCTAGACTCCACGGCGTTCATCATGCAAAGACGAAGAACTACTCAAGGAACTGGTGGAACTTCATCTACTAAAAGGTATGTGGAGACTTGAACTTATCTATCACTCAAAAGTCTATCTACTATATCTCCTATCTTGAGACAAAAGTCGTATTGCTATATAGACTTCAATTATACACATGTGTTATTTCGAGCCGAGTTTAACTCGCCTATCTATTTCTCAAAATATGTGTTGGTAAGCTTTCGCTTTGGCCAACTTCATCTTTACTAGTGACGAAAGTCATGATGATTATTTCAATTACTTGAAAATCACTTTAACAAAAAATAGTTGTATAGTGGTAAGTATTCCCGCCTGTCACGCGGGTGACCCGGGTTCGTTCCCCGGCAGCGGCGCCAAAAATTGATATGGTTTTGAAAGTTGTTTGTAAAGTGGTAAGAAAGATGTCGTTCCTCTCAGACTTGTGAAGGATTTTTAGACTTAAATTCAAAACAAAAATAGAAAACTCGCTAAAAATTATAGCAAACTCTAACAAAGATGTTATCAATATTAAAAGAACACTGAGGCTAAGATTCCACTATTTTCCAATTTCAAAGTGATTTAATCCAATATTTATATTCATGCAATTTTCTCATTCAAGTTGATTCTAAACTATTGCAACGAGTAGATTCTCAAAATAACAAGTGTAAATCCGAAGCATAAAACATCAAAAACCTAGGTCCAAGTATGCTCTATCAAAAGAAATCACAATTTCTTTTGATATCCAACAAAAAACTGCCGTAAGTGTTGAAACGTAGCAGTATCTAATGGTTTGGTAAGAATATCAACCAATTGTTGTTCGGAACGCACAAAATCCATATTTATGATACCATTTTCATAAAGATCTCGAATAAAATGGTACCTTATGTCAATGTGCTTAGTTCTTGAGTGCTCAACGGGATTCTCTGTGATTCGAATCGCGCTAGAGTTATCACAAAAGATCTTCATTATTCCAGTATCAACTCCATAATCAGCAAGCATTTGTTTCATCCAGGGAAGTTGAGTACAACATGAACCGGCAGCAATATATTCTGCCTCACATGTGGACAAGGATTGTGAATTTTGGAGAAATTAATATACGTTCAAAAGAACCTAGCTAAGTTCGATCTAACGGTTCGTCACTAGACTTATGATTTCATGGCTATCTACAATTGCCTTTCGGAGAAATTAATCTCTATCAAAAGAAATCCAATAGGGGTTTCTAGAGATTACTTCTTAATGACCCCTTTTGTTTTTTAGTAACAGGCCCAAATAATCACACTAGGCCCCAAACTAGGAAGGATACTGAATAGGGCCATTGTACCTCGCACTGATGTCAAGATGGTGGTATTTGGACTTCAAATAAGATCGCAAATGAGGAACCGTCGAACCGAGTCAGCAGGTTTTCCGCCGTTTGATCAAAACCTATTTCTCGCGGGCCTAACGTATATTTTAAACTTTCCCCAAATATTTTCTCGATGCAATTTCAAAGTAAAGCTTTTTCAAGACATTAATGGGAACATGAAAAAGATACTTTAAGATGACTCTTAACAAAAAATAGGCAGTTTACGGTGAAATCTTTATATGCTAAATTGCAAAACAATGAGACAAATCAGACATTGCAAACTAACCAGAATATACAATCTACTATTGCTTTTTGGTCAGCTTTCTGGAAATTGAATGTTCCTCAGAGAATTAAGATTTTCCGTGGAAATGTATTAATAATGCATTACCTGTTAGGAAGTTACTTGGTCAATATAGAGATAACATAGACACTCATTGCATCTTTTGTAATCATCGGTGCGAATCTCTGAAGCACCTCTTCTTTGATTTCCGTTATGCCAAATTAGTTTGGATGCTCCCTCCACTGGCGGGTTTAACTTCCAATCTATCTTCTGACAGTCCTTTCATGAGTTTATACTCTAACTGGATTGCAGGAAAATCGAATGATAAAGTGATAAAAATAGTAGCTACTAAATGCTGGATTATTTGTAAAGAAAGGTGTTTGAGGATTTTTGAAGACAAATCAAATACTAGTTTACAAACTTCTTTAGTAGTACCACGTTATCTTAGATTTTGGACACCAAACTGATGCGTGTCGTAATCACAACAAATTAATTCAAGATTTCCACTCAATTAAAAATAATATAATGGAAGTCAAGTTCGTTCCCACGAGGAGCAAGAGATTCCAGTTGTAAAAATTGTCACGAAAGGGGGGTGTAAAAAGCAAAAGAAAATAAACAAAGCAATTAAAAGATAAAGTTGAAAGCAAATAAGAGAGACAAGATCAAGGAATCCTTCTTCGTTACGAAACATGAATCAAGTTATGTTCTTTTCTACTTGTTATTAGTCACAGATTATCACCAACCGTAGGTAAAGCGCCTAGATCAGTGCTAAACCCCTAAATCCCTCAGTATCACGGGATACGGAAGTTCTCGATCACCGGATTCTATTTACCAAACCACCTAGTAGTAGATCACTCTAGATGTAATTTAAATAAACGCATTAAGATTTATGAACTTATTAGGTCAATATTAGTAGTTAGACTCTTAGATCAAGGTCTACTTGCTAACGTTGTTTTCACACACAATTGCTCCACTTAATCCCCTCCGCAAGGTCTCGTGTTTGCTACTTATGTAAAGAGTCAAGAAACGATTACTTATCTCCTAACTTTCACTAGCTTTAGATCAAATTAATAAATCAATTTAGTTGGCCACCCAAATAATCTATCAATCAATCATGAATGTCATTAAGATCATTCCTATTAGTAAAAACAAACGATAATTATGTGAAAAACCTCAAGATAGAATTGAAAAACAAAAACTTAAATCATATGTTAAGAACTAGGAATTCATCCTCAATCAATAAAATTAGCTACTCATGTTAAAGAGTTCACACAAAGAATAAGAAAAGAAAAGAATTGTTGTGTGTGTAGAGATGTGTGTGTAGAGAGGTATGTAAAAGATGTGTGAAAAGATGTGTAAAACTTCTCTATTTATAGGCTTCAATATTCTCCAAATCTTCCAAGGAATAGAACCCTTTTCCTTTTGCAATTCAATTTCCAATTTCAAGTCTTTCTCTTCTCTTCCACCTTCTCTTTCCAAATTTGAGTCCAATTCTCCATCCAATTCCTAGCCCAAGTCTTTCACACCCATGAGAGAAGTCCATAGAAAATTCTCGGGAATTTTTGGCTCACGAAAATCGGTACAGGGCTCTAATCCCATTGGAATAATCGCCGCCGGCCACCTGAAGGCCCCTCGTCCGTCGAGGAATATGCGACGGAATATTCCGTCATCCACCGTTAGGACTAACGGTCAAACGGGTCAACCGTCACCAACCGTTAGTCAACGGGGTCAAAGAGGAAGGAGAGTCGACTCGAAGTTAGCTTCTCGACTCGCCTAATCGGGCTTACTCACTGAGTCGCCATCGAATCACCGCTACTCGCCGACTTAATCTAATTCGCCTAACCTGGACCTCGGTCATCGAACTCGGTTGGGATCGGTCATCGGGATCGCTGAGTCAACTCGCCGGAGTGGAAAACCGGCCGAGTTCTGATTGTTTACAGGACTTCCCAGGCCAATTTTTCAGGCCATTCCATGTACACAATTCCTAACATTCATCTAGTTTATTTCAAGCACATTCATTCACCCAATTGCTGCTTCAGATGGCTTCAATTCAGTACCAATGTAGCAACAGCATCGTTCCATTCCTCCATCCCTGCAATCTGAACCTTCTCAGGCTTCCACCAATCAACAAATTGTATTTTCTCTTCAATATCGATTAAAACACCCATTGTTACTTAGAATATCATGATACAGCCCCTCAATCCTTCCTGTGTAAATAACAGCTCAAACCCATTTTTCACTGATTCAACGGCAACAACACATTCTCGATCTGGACCTTCTCAACAACATCAATATCTATTTCTCAAATTAATAGCAAAGCAACCAATCTTAAACTCTCATCTCTCGTTCTCGGTCCCCTCGCTTCTCAAGCTCAACCATTGCACCCATCGTTTCTCAAAGAAAGCCTAATCGATATCAAACAACAATGCTTCATTCTCCGAATCTAAACCTTCCCGAGCTTTAATCCCAACAATTTTATCTTCCACATACGAAACCTCGCTCCGATTCGTCCTAATTTCTCTTTTGTTCTTCGATTCTTGTGATTCGCCCAACAATGTGACACCCATTCCTTCCGAGCCGCTTCAATCCCACGGATAACCATACTCAAATCGAACCCATCTATGAATCGCAACTCTATCTTCACTACCACAAACCATTTTTAGATCGAACCCTCCTCTGGTTCTTCAATTTCTGCATCTCGATCTATGTTATGACAGTAGTTGTTCTTCTCTCTCGATTCAACACAGACCCATGTTCTTTCTCCTCTCTGACTGCAACCTCAACCCTAATTTCAATCTGATCTTCTGAGTTTCGATATGCTTTTCTATCTTGATTTATCAACCAATCAAACCCATTAATCCCTCTCCGGTCTCTCTCGATTAAAAGCAGCAACCAACCCTATTGATTTAATTTCTTGAACATCACCCGTAACCCTTGATTTCATCTCTCAATCGAATCCATCTTTGATTCTTCTCTCGCCTCAATTCCTTCCACAATTTCATCACAGATGCAACCAAGAAACGATGCCTCTCTTTCTCAACTTCAATTTCTCGATCTGTTTCAGACTTAATACGCAGCCTCTATCTCCTTCTCAATTTCAGAGAAGTAAATGAACGAGTGAACGAGAGAGATCCCTCTCGATCTTAGGGTTAGGGTCTAGTAGGGGATGGCTAACGACACCCCAATGGATAAGCTAGGGGATGCCCCAATGATAAGTACACCCACCGATAACCGATAAGGGATACCCTAGATGGTAACCCCTTAACCATAGCCGGCCTTGTCTAAAGTGCTCTTCCAAAAGAGTTGCCCCTTAACCGTGGTGGGCTCCAGATAGTGTTTACCTCGTGAAATGACAAATTTGCCCTTTTTGCTCAATTTTGGTGATTTCTCCTTCTTTTCCTCCGTGCGACTCCAAAGTAGCTACAAAACTCCAAAACACACATAAAATACATAATTTACTAGAAAAATAGCAAAGAAAGCATAAACTACTAGATAGTAAATAGGATGTATTCTACACCCTATCACAAACGTTCGGATGTTTCTTCTGAAATTGACACCGGGAATATGTCTAGCTTAAAAACAATACCAGCTCAAGCCATGGTTCAGACTATCAATAATGTTAAAAGATGGAACTCACCTGAATCTAACAGTTACAAAATTAATTTTGATGCTTCATGGGTGGATGAAAATAATCTTGCAGGTATGGACTAATCCTTCGTTTTCGAAACACAGCTCGGCTATCCAAGCTGGATCTGAGACTTTCTTTGCCTCCAGCTCTGAAGAGGCAGAAGCTCTGACTCTTCTTGAATCAGCAAGGTGGACAACAAGCATGAGTTGTAAACACTTTTGGATTGAAGGAGATTGCAAAGGGGTAATTGATTTTGTGCAAGGGATAAAAAACACAATCAATGGAGGAACCAAGCCATAATCTCTGAAGCTAAGAGGGTTTTGATGTCATGTGAGTTTTTTTTTTTTTGGGGTTTTCTTTCAACCATAGAAGTAGTAACAAGGTAGCAGATGAATTGGCAAAACAAGCAAGAAATCAGGGGCACCAGAAGCAACATTGGAGACGTATGCCAAACATTGGAGACATATGCCATCCTTCATTCACTACGCTTTAGCTTGTGATTCCAGTTTTTTAGTTTCAAATGCATTGTATTCACAATCTGAGGATAATAGTTTGTTGGAAGTTTCTCATATCACAGTTTCTTCAACTGAGATAAGGGCAGCCAACAAACTTAATAGCCTTCTGTTAATATATTTTTGCTTCAATATATTAACTTTAAAATATATATATATATATATATAATTCAAAAGTTTTCCCTTGCCTCCTCAGGATACTGATTCCATGGAAACAAGAAAACGCTTCTCATGGAATTGTTTCCTTTCTCTGTTATCAAACACTACATTATAGAATTTATGTGAGAGAAAATCAACGAGCAGGAACAACACTCCATTTTGAAGTTCAAAGAATTGTATTAGTAGGATATTAATCAGATGGAATTTCTCTTGTTTAAATGATTATACAATGATCTTTCACTTGGATCGGAGTTGTACAAATATGCCAATGAGATCCACATAGGAAGTTTTCACAGAGAAAGTCTTGTCCCTTTGTCTTGTAGACTTGTACTGTTGTACACAATCCTATACATTTAACAGTCAAATGATCTCATGTCTTCAATCCAAGTCCAAGGAGATGCATTTTTAACCTGTAATCCAAAGTTTCAAAATAAGCATCGTTCAAAAGGAAAACCAACTGTTATAACGTTCTAGTAGATAAACGGTGCAATAATGGGAAAGAAGCAGAGTGGATGATGGACGGTCGATCAGAAATTTCCATGACTCGGAAGATAAACAAGAAAAGATATGTAAAATGAATAGAAGTACTCCAGGAACTATTGATTGTTGGCTGCCAAGCATGAATTATTGTTTTGAACATGATCGGTATTCTTTAAAAAAGTCACCTTTGTCCTGCTGCTGCAACGTACTGGTACAGCTTATAAATTACACTCCCCTACTTGATGATCTTCTGACAAATAAACTTGCTGACACGGCTAGATATCACTAACCAGGGTATTATGCCGACCTACATCGCAGTAGCAAAATTCATTAGAACATATCATCTCAGTCGTGTAATTCAGAACACAATTTTATTTGGGTGTTGCAGAAATAGATTTAAGCATAAGAGACATGAAAAAATTAATAATACTTCTAGCTTATGAATGAGGTCCCCCATGAGACAGTCTATTGAACTGAGAGCCGATTATGAGTCGGTTTAAATATTTCCTGGAAGCTAATATAAAATTAATGGAAAACAAAAAGAGATAGACGAATAAAAAGAAACATCTTTACTTACCATAATGTGGCTGCTCACAGGATCCAGAGTTCTCCAAGAAAATATCCTCCCTGCAAAGAAAAAGAATAATATACAAATCAAGGGGAAGCAGTATCTTTTTAGATGTACATATAAATTGATACCATAGCGATCCAGTGGAAAACTAGGCAAAAGAAATTATGAGAGCCAAAATTATACCCGAGTGTTCCGATAACATTCCAGCCTAAAGTATCCGTGAGTATGGTCACAAATATCCAAGTTAAATGCATGGAGAAAGCAACATAGCCTCAAGGGTAGTAAAAACAATATTTTAGAGAGAGTTCATCTCGATGTCACCGACTAACTGATTCTATAGATGGAGGACCTCGCTATCACCAACTAACTGATTCTATAACCTATTTACAAGCAATTCATAGAAAGGCTGACTATTATGCAATACTTAGCCGTTCAACTACCTCCGATGAATCAGACACTTTTAACTGAGTCAGAGTTAAATTCAGAAACTCGGAAAATAAAACAGAGATTTTCCCCAAAATCTGTCTGAAGCTGAGGCACACCCCGAGCTAAATGTCGCACAGATTTTCAGCTGAAAAGAACACACAACCCAAAGAATCTATACAGGAAAACTAAAGCAAAATAAGAAGGGTTTTACTGCTGATAGACTTCTATACAGAGCTGAAACGTATTTTATTCGAACGGATGAGGAGAACATCGTATATGAAGCTTAAAGAGAAAAGGCCTTGAGAATATGTTACCTAGAGGTTGTACAAGTTGCTGAGGGACAACAGCTACAGGATTTCTCCGAAACCATAGAATGAGTAGCGGATATGCAATGACCTACTTGATCCAGCCAAGAAAACTATGCTCAGAACAAAACCTCAGTTCAGTGAGAAACATTGAACTTCTTAATCATACACCCAAACCAACCTTTAAAACCGAGAGAGCTTTCAAACACATGTCGTAATGATTCTTCTGTTTATGCAACTCCTGACCTGGGAATTGGCATATCTGTCAGAACTTTGGATTGAATGAGACAATTTAGAGAAAACCTGCACTTGACTAAATTTCTTTTATTTGCTAGCTATTAAGATAAACCATTTTCACTATTGTCAAAATGTTCATAATTTACGTACATTGTTGAAGTTCCTTCTCCTTTGCTGCTGCCTTCCTTCTAAGTAACGCAGCTTGAGCAAAAGTTGATGGACTGTCTCCATAAACAGATCAAAACAGATTAATCATCACCATCACTATGTTACTATCAGAAAATAACATTTCTATGATGGGTTAATATGTTCAGTTCATCATTAATGAAGTAAAGCATTTTGATAACATTTGACGATATAGAGTTGTTAAAATTCATATTATGCTCTGGGAAACAGGTAAGGTTTTTCATATTTAGTTCGTAGCATATCCGAAGATAAGCACTAAATTTCATGCACCACAGCATGGACAAAACAGGATTCTAGCACTCACACCAAATTACTCGTGAATTGGTCTAACAGAGTTATGAGATATGATTAGTTAATGACAATGACTACGACAATCACATCTCTATTAAACAATTTGGTCTTCGTAAATTTAATACAGAAATGACTACCCGTTCAAATTATAAAACTCACAGTCAAATAGATAAATTTTTATGAACAAGGTGAAACTAAACTGAAGTATTTGAGATTACCCACTTTGACAAGGGAGCTGCCTCTTTCAAGAGTTCTTTTATTTGTTGTTTTAATTCGACCTCCTTCGCATTCCATGATCCTCTCTGACAAAACGTAATACATTAAAAATGGCAGAATTCAACAATCTTCGATCAACCTACTAATTACTATATCAGAATATCAAAATCCAAAACTACAAGAAGAATCAACAGAAGTGAGTTATGGAGAAACAAAAATTCTTATTAGAACCTGAATTCTCATTCCAGAAAATACAATATTGAGACTAATTACTTGTTACTAATTCACTGGAAATTTTGCAAGCAAGAATTATTCCAAATTATGAACTGAACTAATGAGCTTCGAGTTCAAATCTGAGAAATACAAACTCAATTTAAACTTAAAAGGAAGAAAACTGAAAAAACTATGTACCTTTTCTTTTAGGTACGATAGAAACACTGGGGCAATTTGGAGAAAGAAAGTCAAGATGAGAATCAGTGGAGCTGCTAGAGAATTTTGAATTTCTAGGGTTTCTTTCATTATTTTCTTTCGAAGAAGTTAGGTGATACAGTTAGCTTTCAAGTTGGGTTTCTTCCTTTGGATTTGATAATAAATGGTAGACGAGAGCATTTGTCACCGACCGGATCCAGCCATCCGACATTTTACTTACGGGTGAGTACCCAATCCGTACACTAACGGGTCGAGTTGAAAATCGGTCGGATATTTACGTTCCTTAGAGCAACCACAATCGACGACCAAAACCAAATATTTGGTCCAGAAATCAACCACTATCGAACGGAGTAAAGATCAAAAACTAGACTAAAACCAAAAACTAAACCATATTTGGTCTTTAGTTTGGTTATAGTCGAGCGCAACTTCAAAGTACGTCTGGTACCGAGCGGAAATTAAAATTACGTTTGAGCTGGGGCGCAACTTGAATTTACGTTTAAATGGGGCGTAACTTGAAGTTACGTTAGTTTGAATTGGGGCGCAACTTTAAATTACGTTTGAGTTGGGGTGTAGTCTGAAGTTACGTTTGAATTGGGGCGTAGTTTTAAAGTGCGTTTGGATTGGGGTTGGGGCGCAGCTTTAGGTTACGTTTGAATTGGGGCGTAGCTTTAACTTGCGTTTGAATGGGGCATAAATTGAGGTTACGTTTGACTAAATTTTAGTTCATAAACCGTAGCGTGCAACCCCGAGTATAACCAAATTTTATTAGTTTTTAGTCTTTAGTTTAGTTATAGTATGGTCGCACCACTGCAGTTGCTCTTAGAGCATATCCTATGGGTAGTCTCTTAATGGAGACTAACTCGCCCATATGAAGGACCCCTCGCTCATATGAACGAGTGAACCCACTATGGCCAAATAAGAAAATGGCATTACACGGGAGACAATCTCCCGTAAAGTAAAAAAATTTTGAAGAAGACGGGGGACAGTCCCCCGTCCAAAAAAAAGTAAAAAAAAAAAAACAAACTTAGACAGGGACAGTCCCCGTCAAAAAAAAATTACATGGACGGGGGACTTTCCCCCGTCCAACAAAAAAATCAAATTAAAAAAAAAAAAAAAAAAAAAAAAAAAAACTACATGGACGGGAAAAAAAACTAAAAAAAAAAAAAAAACTAAATAAACGGGGGATAGTCCCCCGTCCAAAAAGAAAAATGCAAAAAAAAAATTAAAACGGGGGACTGTCACCCGTTTACTTCTAAAAATAGCAAAAAATTTTGACGGGGATAGTCCCCCGTCTAGTGTGACACTCCCAACCACTCGCTCGATCGAACGAGTGCATGATAGTCTTTGGCTGAAAAGGGACCAAAACACTACCCATAAAAGACTCTAATTTGGTCTAATTGGTAGTGCCCTCCTTCATTTAAAAGAGTGACACTACCCATAGGATTTGCTCTTATAGCAAGGGATATGGAGTGAAGGTTCTCGATTAATATGAATGAGTCTCACTAGATTTGATCAAATTAAGTGTTGTTATGGAGTGGAAACACTCTCCTTATCACTCACGTACACATTGAAACGAGTGAGTGGTCGACATTCTTCACTAGAAGAATCTTCTGCCTTCTGAGAAAAAAGTTCTGTTAGGAGGCTGATCTTCTACCTCCTGGAGATAAAAAAAAACAAAAAAATATATTAACATAACTAAAATCTGGTTGGGAGTCACATGATCAGCCGCTTGGGTGATTTTTTCCTCAAGTTTACCGATGATCACCTCTTCAAGTAATTTTTCTCTGCCGGCCGATCATGTGCCTCTTAGTGTGATTTTAGCCCATCCCACAGCTTGGAAACACATTATTTTGCTCAGCCTCGCACCAATTTGGCAGTTGAATGAGTGTTTTTAACACTCATTCCATGGTCGTTGCTCTTAGGCCAAGCACATGGTAACTGTTTCGCTTAACTATAGCTTAATTATAACAAAAGACAAGTATGGTAATCTGTTTCGCTTAGCTATAGCTTAATTATAACGAAAGACAAGTACTAGCTGGTTTTAATGTGGCGAATTCGCTTGGTTTCGCTAAAGAGTGAAACAGATTTGTTCCTTGTTTAAGCTAAGCTGTCACTTTCCGTTTACAAAAATATATTACTTTAAATCGGTTTTCATGTAGTTTTGGAAGGAGCTAAGTTTTCTCATCCAATTCTTTTATATAATCCCTAAAATTCCCTATTTATATCAACAGGAATACGAAAATTAGGTTCCATATTTACTTTTAGATCAATTTCCAACTCATTAGGCTTTAAGCCCATCCCAATAGTGAGGTACAACTGAACATTCTTTTCGATGTGCTTATGTTATTCACTAATATTAATATTAGTTGCTCAGTTGAAGTACTAGTGTTGATGGTGTATTTTCATTTAAGGCTAAAATCGTAAAAGCAAAAATTATGCGCTAACATCTTGCAAAAGATAAAGCCATTAATGAGTGATGAATACTTCTTCACTTTACTAATTCACCTAGAATGGAGCATGTGGCAACAATCCCAAAAGATTCTCGTGAATTAAATACACGAAATTCATCCAGTGTTGGAGCATGTGGCAACAATCCCATGCATATACCCCGTGAATTTACATCATTATTAATTAATGCATGACCAGCCTTTGTATTTCCGTACTCATTATCTATGCAAGATGACGACCGAGTGTTGTTCTCAGCAGAGCAACACGAACCTCCAAGCATTAATAATGAAGCATGTACGAAATACCCGTACATGTGCTACAACTCGGTGTGTTATACTTTCCCGATTGATCATACAACTCTCTGTGTTATACTAGCCCGATTGAGCATACATCTTTCGGTGTGTTATACTAGCCCGATTAAGCATATTTGAATCGACTGTCCATATCGTCTTCATAAACGATCACGACCATCCAATTTCACCAAAGATGATTGGATAGCTTAGATCGAATCCATGACCTCAAGCAGGTATTGGAATATTCACTACCGACCCAAAGCGGGCCCCGCATAGTCCGCCTCCCAAAAGGGTGGCATAGCTTTGCCAAACCGTGCAAGCCAAAGCAAGATGGACGAAAAACCCTAATTAGGGTTTGCGCACATTACATGTATCGCAAAAAAGTTTCAAACATCCATCTTCGCAGCATAGATGGAGGGTGTAGATGTAGATTCAAAGGGCCCGATCATGTCAACACAAACACCGTGGGCCCGCCTACATACCGATCGATTGGCCGGACCAACTATGGTTGGTCGTCTTGATTCGTGCGCCCCAAACCGGGTATGACACACACCGGCAAAACCTAATTAGGGTTTGTGTCGCGATCACGAGCGCCCCTTTTCTCCCGCTTCGGATGAAGGGTCCAGAATAGACTAAGCAGTCCAAAGAAGTATCAACACAATCACCTGGGCCCACCTATCTCCACACCCGACGGACAAGACCAAACTTGGATGTACACTCGATTCGCACGCCCAAGCTAGGCGTGGTCACACTTCCCAACCACAAACCGATCTCGACCGCTCAAATTTTAGGACGATTGAGTGGCTTAGATCACGTTTCTATGGGACAATGAAGTACATGCGTGTACACCATCCCACCGTATGAACGCCGGACCGATCGGGCAAGACCAACCAGGCTTGGTCGTCTTGAAACGCGCGCCCCAAAGTGGGCATGATGCGCGGTTTTGCGGCACCAGATTGTTGCAAAGTGATCTCGACCACTCAACTTCACGACAAATTGAATGGCCCAGATCACACTTTCACGAGACAATGAGGTATGGGCGCCACACCGCCATGTTGTCTACACACATGCACGATCGGCCCCGCCAAAATTGTATCCCAAGCTTGATTCGACCATGTCAAGAGTGATGCTTGCGCACCTCTTCAAAAAACCTAATTCCACCAACGCCGCAGATGAGTGTCTCAAAGATCATCTCGTCCGTCCAACTTCACCGCTTGGTTATACAACCTCGGTCGAGTTAATTGGTCGGTGAGGCGTCATGGTGATCATCACCCGTCACTTTACCACACCATGATGCAAAGACTTGCATAGAATACACACGGTACTTCACAAGTATCGACTTTCTAAATAACTTAGTTATTTAATCTAAGATTACATGCTACTTTATGTGGGTCCCACGATCCACACACTCGAGACATCAATCATGTCACAAACTGGGGATACATATCTGGGGTATTGGTCCGGCGGTTTATATTGCAGTGCACAGTGCAACGCGCCATCACAAGAACGTGTCAGAAGTCATGGACGGTTAGAGATGACAAGAGAAGTGGGAAAGACCGGTCGTGTAACACTAACACACAACTCCACTACTCCATCACTCCACTTCCTCCACTTCCCACGAGAGACGTGAATAAGGCTCAAATGACTTGTATAAATAGGTTCTCCTCCCTATTTCCAAAAATGTAACAAGTCCGATAATGTAGGCAAGTGTTGATACCATCGTATTCAAACACCGAACCGATAGCTTACATCCCGCAAGCCGGTTCGCCTTTCGATACAAGTCATACATACCCAACACCTTCACAATATCAACACCTTCTTCGCTTCCTCCCTAAGATCAACCCCATCTCCTTCACTTTGTGACCGAAACAAGTCCGGAACGACCATTTCTTGGTTTAGGCCGGATTTGCACAGATTGATTTCTGATCTACAGCACTCCCTGCAAGGCATTTGTTTAAGGTTTAGACTCATTTCTCATCCACACACCCCAAATTACCAAAATCGCGTAAATAGTTTTCACCCATAAACAAATAGTATATAAATATCCCGACATTATTATACTAAATAAAGGGTCCATATAGGCTAATAGGGCTTAAATGATAGACATCTTACAGACTACTGCTTGTATTCATAAATATGTGGGTCTTTTTGAATAACACGAGACCCAATTTAATAGGTTAGTAATTTGTGGAGTTTATACTAGGGTATCTTTTTCTTAATTTACCAAACAGATCATCTTCATTTTGTTCCTTCTTCCACAATCTGAATAAAAGATTAAAAGTTCTATCATCGATCAATTGAACTTTTAGTTTTGTTTTAACTGAAACTTGGGAGATCCTAAAATCCAAGTTGATTAGGTGAGCCAAATTTTTGACTTTATATGGATTTTCAAACCATTTTATTTATGGTATATGTGTTTTAATTTGGGGATTTAGAACATGGGTTGAAGTCTAGTATATTATAAAATAATTTTGATTTAACGGGGATTCTTATTTTTAGTTATATGTAACAAAATGTGGTTACCTAAAATTGGTGAAAGGTTAGAAGTGAGAATTTGGGGTTTTGAAAGTGAGTTAGGGAGGTTGAGCACGAATAGTTTTCGCCTAAACCACACATAGTGGTCGTTCAAAGGTCGCTTCGATCACGGGAAGGAGGCTTAGGGCCGGTCTTAGGGAGGGAAGTAGATGAAGAGAGAGATCGAGAATTCTTGAGAGTTAATGAGAAAGTTATGTTGAGTTCTCTAATCTCGGGTTGGTGAAGATAGTGATTACTTGTCGTGGGGAGCACTTTTCCCGTCAAGTTTCAAGAATATGTAGATATAAACTAAGTTGAGTTTGTAATTTTATTCCACCGTTGTTACTTTCTTTTCTACGACGAGAGATATGCGGGTATTTATCACACGTGTTGTAAACAACCAAACCAAAACCCTAATTCATATCTCCCCCTTTGTGTATGGTTGAGTCATCCTTTGCGGTGATGAGTTAAGAGAGAAAAAAAATGTTTATAGTCGGTGTTGGCTAGAATAGAGAGATATTTTGTGATTTGTGAGAATGACTAGGACAAGTCACGTGAAAATGCAAGGAATGACTTAAAATCGTGTGTAGAGTGTGAGAGAAGTTGAGATTTGGATCTATCTCTCTGTAGCCGGTCACACATGTCACGTGGAAACCGTATTATTGCCCGTGGGTCCCTTTGCTGAGCACGGAGAACTGAAGAAAGCTTATCCATGTTTTTGGATAGACATGTACAATTCAAGCTCAATTTACTAGTCGTGAGTGTTCTTAAAACACTAAGAAAAAGGTATGTGTCGTAGGTGGGGCTTGTGCCCGAGTCTTGTTCTTGTACAAGACTCTTCAGGCGACTTGGTTCAGCTCGGATTAGCATGAGGGCGGTTGAGGCTTGGCTTATGCGATTGAGTATCTTCATAGCGCTCCGACATGTTTGAGAAAAAAGGATGCTTGCATGCCTAATAACATTTCTCGCGAGACCTTGGATCACTTGTCTCTGACCAGTATATCCTCCGAAAATGTGCAAGGAGTCAATCGTTTCTGTATAGTTAGGCCGACGTGACCAGTGTATCTCAAAAGGATTATGAGTCCGTCGAAAGGGCCCGGAGGAAGAATAACGTATTTCACGGGGATGTACCTAAGAATTATACCGAAGCCTCAGTAAGTCGAGTCAGGGTGTAGAGTAGACGTGACGAGTGTATCTCGCGATGATGTGCTAGAAATAAGTCCTTGATCTCAAATTAGGTAAGTCGTTCTTACGGAGACATGAATATCTATGCTTTGGGTCAAAAGTCTGTTGGGGACTTCTTTACGCATCCGCGTAACCTACATGACCGTCAATATCTCGCCGAGGATGTATGCTAGGAATCATGACATCAAAACTAGTTGTGTCTCGTGAAGATATGCTGAAATCATGGTTTTTTTGGGTCATAAGTCAGTCGTAGACGTTTTTATGCTCTACATAACCTACGTGACTAGCAATACCTCGCCGAGGATGTGCACTAGGATTCACCACATCGTGAGCAACAATGTCTCGCGGGGATGTATACTCGTGTTTACGATGGATTTTTGACGAAATCTAAAATCGCATAGAAACATCAATATTTTGTGTGTGTCTCTAACCCTACATCAGAAGCACAAAAAATCATATTACACATTCCACAAGAGAATTTAAATAAAACCCTATTGCAAGTATCTCTGATCGATCATGTGACCTCTTCAAATATTAGAGCCTCGTTCGGATGAGATTTCAATAATCTATATATTTTATCATTTATATTACGCTGCTCAGTATCCTCTCACGTATCCAAAACGCACTCGCTAAGCATTTAAACATTACTAGTGCTTGTTACAACACTTCCCAGATGTCTGATAATTATACAAAATATACATTCAAAATAAGTATGATGCTTCTACTATCCCGTACCTTGTTCTCAAATCAATATAATGTTCCTAGATAGATTGCTTACTGGTATAGAATGACTGATTAATTAATTTTTAGTGCTTTATTCATCAACTCGAATTTTTAGAAAATATTATATTTTTCCGAAATATTTTATTACTTTAATTCATCGATTTTCTCAAATTTCCGGAATTCTATTGAATTAGTAGCAAATATTCGTCTTTCGGGCATATGAGCCAAAGATCGGGGTTAGTAAAAAAAAATGACGTGGGTTTACTTAACAATAATTGCTTTAAAGAGGATATGGAATGCTGATCGAAAGAGGAAAGGAATATCAAATAATAATAGTTTAAAAAAGGGAAACGCACTGGTGGGCCCATACAACCAGCCGGCCGTGCGTGGGTTTTGGCCGCCCCCTTCCTTTTCATTTTTTTTGTTTGAATATTGGACTTTTACTAATAAAAAATAAGAAAAGGGTCTCCAAAAAACTATTGGGAAGCCAAGATACAAGTTGGGCTCCAACGCCTTTTGAATGACGATCCATAGTATGTGAAACAAAACAAGTATTTTTTTTTTAGCATTAACATCATATCCTGGATAAAAAAGTTTCTCATCCTCTTCAATAAGTCAATGGTGTTATCACCAAGCTCGACCGGTGTCAAAAAAGCAAGGGTACCAAAATAATACCCATGTGTTTTGCATTTATCAAGGTATTTAATACGCTTACGAGCAACCACATTGGCAATAACAAGTCCAGGACGAAAATTTTGAAACCCACTTCCGGTAAAAGGCGAGCCACTTGTAATATCAAGGCACATATCTCGACCTTTATCCCAATTATAGACTAAGATGTTTCCTAGTCGCACTACCGGCCTCACCGCTATTAGAGAGAAAACCAAGGCCAACCTTTTTTTCTCACAATAATCCATAAAACGAAATCACATATCGTCCAAAGTATCACGAACCAAGTCATCCCAAAATTTGAGGCCTACCTCATATGCGTAATGGAGAACATGGTTCCCATAAATGTTCATTTTCTTGTCGCAAAAGGGGTAGACACTGCCTTCAACAAATAATGGATAGTAAGACGATAACATAAAACGAGCATTGAATTATTTGGGTCCAATTTTATGGTTGGTTCCTTTGATAGGAACCGCCAAACCATAGTTTAAAGCATGTCGGATTTTGTTGCACTGCCATTGTGCCTTGTCTATGTATGGCATATGGAAGACGTTGTGCATGTTCTTCATAACCACATCGAAGTATCTGACTGCCAAGGAATGCATAGCGTTGGGGGTAGCTTCTCCTATGTATGTAGGAGAGGCGTCTAAACCACAAAAATTGTCGTGCAAATCAATAGCTTGTTGCATATTAGGCCCAACAACCGAGAGTTGTTTTTGCGCAAAATTACTTCTTGATATCCCTTGGTCTGTAAACATGATGTGAAGAAGCAATAATTCATGGTGTCATCCATGATATATATTCCAAGACCACTTGATCTGATGGGCAGGGTAACGAGTCGCTGTTGAAGTGCACCAAAACTAGGGACATCACCGGTCACGAGTATCCTCGTATATTGAAGGGCATCAAAAACTGGTTGAGCCCCTATAACAGAGGGTGTGGTAGTCAAGAAGATGAAAACAACAGTGATGCATCGCGAAAAAACCATCATAATGAAGCTTGGAAAAAGGAGAACTCGGGGGATTAAGTGTGAGAAGAAGAAGAAAAGACAAAAAGGGTTGATCTTACGAAGCCTTATTCCCTTCAAAATCGCCAGAGTACTTCCCTATATAAAATAATAACAATAATATTTTATTATTTCCTTTAACAAGACTTCCTGTTTAAAGTAAACTCTTTGATTTTTCATATCTTATCAAATCTTGCTCAACAGACCACAAGGTTTATAAAGCACATGGTCTGCTACCATTAGGTCTTTACACCATGTAATACAACAGAACCCCTGTAAATTAATACGCGATAAATTAATAAATTTTGTCGGTCCCGAGACAGGATCAACGTGCTAAATTCATAATATAATAAAAAAAATTAGCTTTCTATAGATCTCTTCGAATAAGAACCCACAATTGGGGGATATCAAAACTAATTGGGGGATATAGCTACATGACAAAAACTGGATCCATATATCAAATCTGGGTCACCCCTTATGTAATTATTTTTTTAATTCCTAATCTAGCCCTCACTAATCAAAGTTTAGTGGTTAATAATAATTAAAAAAAATCTTAAGTATTTGGGGATAGATTAGTGTGTATTTTTATTTGAATTTGTGTGAGTGAGGTAAGAGTAGAAAGAGGAAAAAATATTTTTGAGTGGAAATTTTTTTGTGAAAATGGAAGATGATTGTGAAAAGAGAATTGTTCCTAAGAGGTTGAAAAATTGTTTTTTTTTTCTTTGAATCCACCATTTTTGCAGCAGAAAAAGCTCGGTGCCGGCATGGTATTCAACCGAAAAAACCATGCCGGCATTTGTTGAAAATTTTCATAAATGTTTGCCACTATCCGGGGGGGGGGGGGTCTCGTAACAAAATTTTCTGGTTTTGATCTTCAAAAGCTATTTTTTTTGTTTTAATCACCCACCGCCGTAAGACGATCGGTTAATTCTCGAGCATGCCGGACCTTTGCCGGCATAGTATGATGCTTAAATTTCTATGCGGCACATGATGTAAAGTATCCGTAAACTTGTTTTTTTTTCACTTGAATACCTAAGATTGATAGATTTCTATCGAGCATGCTAAGCACCAATTTCCGGCATGGTCTTCATCAATTCCGGCATGGTCTTCATCACTTCCGGAGATGTGAAAAAAATTGTTTCCGGCATGGTATTCATCACTACCGGCATGGTCTTCATCACTTTCGGCATGGTCTTCATCACTTCCGACATGATATTCATCACTTCCGGCATGGTCTTCATCACTTCCGGCATGGTCTTCATCATTTCCGACATGGTATTCATCACTTCCGGCATGGTCTTCATCATTTCCGGCATGGTCTTCATCACTTCCGAATGTTAAAAAAAAAAATCATTTTCAAAGTGAGGAGCCGGCAGAGAAGGAGAAGAGAATTTGAAAGGGAGTGGGGAAAATATAGAATTTGAAAGGGAGTGGGGAATATTTAGGTTTCAAATCCCTAACCCTAAAAGAGATTAATAAGAGGTGAAGATGGAAATGGGGGATATGTTTTTGTTTTTTGATTTTAAGTTTTTTAATTTTTATTCTGAGGGAAGGGTGTTTTAGTAATTTCGCCCCAAAAAACACCCCTTAGCAGACACCTTTGGTTGGGGGAAGTAATTCATATCCCCCAATTAGTTTTGATATCCCCCAATTGTGGGTTCATTAATAACTCTCTAATTTATACAAATTTAGTTTTACATTTATGCTAATTTAGTAAAGAATGATTCAATTGTGACTTGGTTTTTCTTAAAATTGATGTCACATTGAATTTCATATTGGATTTTTCTTAACATTAAAACAGTTTTTGGTGCTCTCGTTTCCTGGTGCAATAAAAACCTATCCGATATCTTTGCAGCTTTGATAGCTTTTTTACGGGAAGGTGGCTCTGTAACTACGCTTTCATCTTCGACTTTCACATCATCACTTTCGTCTTTTCCCATGACACTCTCAATTATTTCTTCCCCAGTCAACAAATCTGAAATAATATCCTTTTGAGGGCAGTTTAAAAGAAATTCAACATCCATTCCACTGTGATAATTCAACCCATTGATTAAATTTTGCAATTATCTAGTTCCTTCATTATCTAACGCTTTACTTGGATTCTTTGATGCGGTGTCATCCATTGAACGAATCTTACAATGACGAAAACAATCTGCAACGGAATAATGTGTATTGGTTCATTTTGTTGATTATTATTTTGGAATTAATCAATATTTTGATAAAATAATAAATTATTAACTAATATATAATTTACTAGTAGTGGTTTGGGCAGTTTTATTTTTTACAAATTAGGTATTGTTATTCAAATAGGTTTTGGAGCTCAGCTTGTTGCTAGGCTACCAACCAAAGTTCGGTATGAGTCATGATGTAATATTTATGGAATAAAACCCCAAAAAAAACATTAGAAGAAAAAAAAAATCATTATTATTAATTTATGCGATTATTTAATATCGCGATAAATTTTGCCGGTTCCGACGCTATCATTTTATAGGGGTTATACTGTATATCAAAATATTATTATTTTATATTTCTAAATACTGATCTTTAAAGAAAAATTCTATTTGGTCTTTAAAGCAAAAATCAAGTGTTTCAGTTAAGATCAAACTCTTCTAAAAAATACCAAAATAAACAACGTTTGAAGAACCACCAAAAATACCAAATCATCTTCCGAGAACTTTCTCTCGGGAGAGCTCGCAAACCGGGCAAGATCGAGTCAAAAACAACATAACCGATTCACTATAGAAACAGTAACGTCTCTGTTTTTGGTTTTTTGAAGGTTTAATCAATCATCTTATTCAAACTTAAATCTAGATGGGTTTTCAATTCAATGCCGGTTGAACAGAATTAACTCTACGGTGATGGTTCGGGTGGATTGTATTCTTCATACCTCTTGAGTTTTTAGAGTTGTTTGGTCGAGTAGATGAAAAATCTAATTCTTCCAGAAGTCATAAACCAAAGTTGCATAACCGGAATCTTCTCGCCTTTGCCTCATGTAAGTACTCTCAAGTTCTTAAGCATCGGGCCTTTGTTAGTTTAGTTTGTCTAATATATGGTTATCCTCTTCGATTTTTGGAAAGGTATATTAATCGTGTTCACAATCCCTAGTTGCTTCAAGGTCACAGTTCACCTCATACTGCCTCTTACCGATTTACTCACCTTGTTGGACCTTAAGGTCCTTAACCCCCTACAAACCAAAATCAATTACAAAAGTCCCCACTACCACACCTTGTTTGATGAAATCACAACCAACTTCACTCAAATATGGATGCTTTCGATTATCGGAAACAACACCTAAATATATGTTTTCCCGTTCTAATCATTTCAATCGTCATATGTGCCGGTTTACCTGTGATGCGTTCCCCATTAATTTTTTGTCCTTCATGAGGATCCGCAAATGGATCTCTGAACCGATCCAGGCAAAGATGATTATAGCTTTGGTTACACAAGTCCTTCTTTTAGATCAGGCAAATAAGACTGTTAATCAACATAGAGAAAGTCTTTGGGTACCAAAACTGGAAGATAAAACATCTCAATGGGTAGTTCATGAACAACAAGTTGAGTATCCGGAAACTTTGGGAACTGATCTTCATCTCCATCTTATTCGAATCAGGTTAAACCAAACTAAAAACATTGTACACGCGGGATATTTCAAAGAAAATTCACCCATGCTTAAGTGTATCATAGGAAAGAAGACATTGCATTCTTCATCTTCGTCGCATCCTATAACGAACGTTGTATCCGAGTCATGGGAAACTCGGGTTACGAAATCAGAATATATCTCACGATGGAAGACCAGAAAACGTCAAACCGGTATACAACGGATGCGGGTTACTTTGCTAAGAAGTTTGACTGAGCCAAGGGATGAATGGGAGGACAACCTACTCAGAATGAATCGTACATTTGGATCGGTTGTACAGTGGATCCGGTTTAACATGTCTCTAGTGGGAACATGTCTACTTTTGGGAAAGAAGCCCGACTCTTCTTATATATCTGTCTCTGATCCATTTGCTGTCTCTGATAAATGACGTAACATGAGTCTCTTTGGACAACATGTGGAGCCGTATGGACGGGAGGATATTAACACTCAAGTGGGAACATGTTCGTTTTTAGAAAAAGGGCCTGAATGTATCTCTGTCACTGTCGTTGTTATGTCTAATGAAGAAAGTAATAGGGGTCCACTTGGAAAATACGCGGAGACATATGAACGGCGGGAATCGTAACAAATACGCTTGTTCGTGACACATACTCCACTGCAAACCACGACTCACCAACAATCCGGTAAGACACCGAGTTGTTATCATATACAACAAAGTCAAAGTAGCGGTCAACGGGTTATCAAAAGAGCATGCATTCAAAGCATTGCCCCGGACCGGACCAAACCAATTCAAAGGCAACCACATACATTCATCGAGAGAAGTTTGAACCCTTATTGCTGAGTCCTTCTATGGTGAAATGTGAGATGTTGGCAGAATCCAACTCTCGCATGCAAAATGAGTAGTGTCTGGAGGGGATGTCAAAGGAAAGAATGTTTCAATCATTGAAATGAGAGTTTAGAATATATAACCATGGTTGGATATAAACATTGTGTGATAACTCATACTTGTGTAAGTCCAAAATCCTTGAACCAAAGTATGCATTCTTTGTATTCTACACCTATCATCCGCTCAGATAACGGAGGGATGTCAAAGGAAAGAAGAACTAAAGTCCGCTTGTGTAAGTCCAAAACTTGAACCAAAGTATGCACGGGATAACAGAACTGTACTGTCGAAAGTTCACATCCCGTGAATTTTGTTGGAGTTTGTGAACCAAATACAAGCTCAATCCGGGTACTTAAGTATGCGTATTTAAGTGGGTTATTTTCTAAAAACAGTTTATTCGTGAACTAAGACATTTATAAATTGAGGAATGCAATCTTTGCAAACCGTGGCTATAATGTTCATGAATCGATTCGAGTGAATCAAAACTGTTTTTGCTTCGATTGTGTCTTGTATACTTCTATGAGATCTAAGCAACTGAACAACTCTTTAACTAGTTCTTTTGAGTCATTTGAACTAGTTATGGTGAAGATGAATAAGGTTGATATGAAAGTGCTCATATGGCTAACCATTGGTTAACTATTGTTGAACCAACTAAGTGTACACGTTTAGGTATGGTTACTCAAACCTAAATGAGATCAACTAAGGGAATCAAGTGCGTAGTATCCTGCTGGGATCAGATCATGAGGAGTGAAATTGTACCTTGGATCAATGTGAGATTGATTAAGGTTCAACTACAGTCCAGATCGAAGTTAGTTTGTAGTAGGCTAGTGTCTGTAGCGGCTTAATACAATGTGTGTTCAATCTGGACTCGGTCTCGAGGTTTTTTTGCATTTGTGGTTTCCTCGTTAACAAGACTTCTGGTGTCTGTGTTATTTCTTTTCCGCATTTATATTTTGTTATATAATTGAAATATCACATGTTGTGCGTTGAATCGATCAATTGGTAAATCCAACCTTTGGTTTTTGATTGAAATTGATTGATCCTTAAATATTGGTCTTTGGTACCGTTCAAATTTATCTCTTATATTCAATCGGGCTCGCAAATTATTATTTGTTTGATTGTGGATTGAATTGAGAGATTGAGATATAACTCTTTGATATACTTTTCTTAAGATTGAGTCTAACTGTCTAGTTAATTCTCTTGAAAGTATATTGGAGTTAGTCCATACAGATTGCTAAGCGAAATATTGGGTGAGGTTGTTGTACCCCCACTTTTTCAGTACATCCACGATGAAAAAGTGAGTAAGTCGTGCTACCAGTTGAAGGAGTAAATGGAGTAGTGGACTTGAGATTAACTAAGTCTCCCTAACGAAGCGGAACTGGTTCAACCATGATATCCCACTTCCCTACTAGTCCACTCCTCTTCAACCTTCACCCTTACTGGAGTTTGATATGTTAATTACCTATGTTATGAATAGGTTCCTTAACCTATGATAAAAACAAGTCATATGACAACCATCAATCATACAACAACTTCTTACACACATAAGCAACTTGTTACACATATAAGCTTTCTCTCGGTCTAACACGGAGAAATCATCTTCAAAGCAGTTCAACACATCCACAATCAATTTCCATCGATCTCAACACATTCTCAGATTTCCTCCATACATCGACCTTTTTTCTTCCATTGTGACCAAATTGAATGTGGAACGGTCATTTATTGGTTTACATCAGAGTCTTACAGATCGATCTCTCGAACTAAAAGCGCTCCCGTGTGATGCATCCGTTTAAAGGTTTAAACGATTTGCTTCAACCAACATCTGCCTACTCCACCATTTTACGCTTTAATCAGTAAACCATTTTTACCCACAAACAACTAGAAATTGTGATGGTGGGTGTTTTGAAGACCAAGAGCTTAGTATATTTTATGAGAGTTGAGTTTTGTCATATAGGGCTAAGCTTGTCTTTTAGCAGTGAGGATCGAACTTGTCTTCAAAGCTCCCCTTATACGTCCAACTCTCTCTCATTTTGGTTTTTGTTAAACTTTTGAAGATATTTATGGCTCAGAATGATGACTCACACCCTAGTAATGGAATTACAATTTTACCCCATGATGTTGAAATGGTATTTTTACTCTTCGTATAAATTTCACCATATACACGAAGCAATACTTATTTTTTGTTTGTGATTTGAACTACGAAATAATGAGATTTCACGGATCCAATTTGTTGTATATTGTTCTGAACCAAAAATTTGATCCTACATACTATGAATGTCTTATTTATTCGTGTACCATGAAGGATTTAAGAGTGGCAATGTCATGAGAGAAACTATAAAGATTGTGAGCATCATATTCCAAGGCACCATTGTAATATGTAGCTCTCTTATCTAGAGTATTAAACCCTAGAGAAGTATGTTTACCTGAAACGCTGATATTATAAGGATGATCATCCTATCTAGTCACTGTTTTATTTTTACAATCCAATAAATATTTCATGTCGATCCAAAGACCATCAATCAGTATAAGCTCATGGAAATGATTGATGTCATATAAAATTTACCAATTGTTAGAGCACTGCTCGGTCGAACTCGCAAGCGTTGCCGTCTCAAGCTTTTTTGTCAAGTTTAGTTGATCAAAACTAGAGTACCTTGATTTCTAATCTACTTATAGTTATGTCTCGGATTAGGATATAATGTGTAGTTGAGCTTTAGACTTCACATCATTCATCGATTGAATGCGAAGATCCATTGAGGAGAGCTTGGAGGAACTTCATCAACAAAAGGTATATGGAGACTAAAACTTATCTATCACTCAAAAGTCCATGCTATTCTATCTCCTAACAAGACTAAGTCGTATAGCTATATAAACTTTTACATTATACACATTTGATATTTCGATTTGAGTTTATCTCGCTTATATATTTCTCGAAATATGTGTTGGAAGCTTTTTTCTTTAACTATGTTCATCATTATTCTTGAAGAGTTTAGTTGGAAACAATTTATTTGTTGGAAATTAAATATTAAGTCAAAATATGATCATGTGGAAATCACCTTGAAATATCTTACATGATTTGTGTGAGACAATCATTTGATGTCGACTTGGAAAGTTTCGTATTGATCATTCGATCACTTGAAAATTACTTGAAGCTAATAGTTTGTTTGAGACAGATATTGTTGTCTTCTAAGGATGTTTCAATGATTGAAATGGGAGTTTAGAACATTTAACCAAGTCTGGATACAACACGGTAGCATACCTAGTATGCAAACTGTTTTGTAGTGATTAAGGTCCGGGAACCGTGTTTGCGTACCCAGTATGCGTATGGTTTTAACTGTTAAGGTCCGGGAACCTTGTTTGCGTACCTAGTATGCGAACAGCTGGACAAGGCCAAGGTCCGGAGCTGTTGTTTGCGTACCTGGTTAGCGAACACAGTGGTTAAGTTCTAAAATCGGTTAAGTATGTTTGTCATATTCATGAACAAATACATTTATGAATTAAGGAATGCAATCTTTGCAAACCGTGGCTTAATGTTCATGAATTGATTCTTGCATAAGTATTTTGTACGATTACGAATCAATCCGATCTTGTTTCAATTTGTTCTTATATATTTATATGAGATAGTGAACAATTGAACAACTATATTTAAAACACAATTAGATTCATTTGATTATCTTTCGTGATTGATTGATCATCACATTTGATCTAGAAGTGTTAGATGAATATGGTTGAGACGAAAGTGTTCATATGGCTAACTTCTGTTAACTGTTATTGAGCCAACTCAATATACACGCTTAGGTACGGTTACCCATATCTAAATGAAGGTATATTTCATTTGTGTGTAACAAGCTAAGACCATCTAACGGTAGAGATTAATTGCTTTATTTTTAAGCAGACTTAGCTTGAATCTTAAATTAGGATTTCATCTAACTGTGAATATTGAATGCTTTGTTACTAAGCTATCTTAAGCTTTGATTAAAAGCAAACCCTGATTTGAAAGACCATATAAGGGACTAGAGTTCATTCTCCTTTAACCTAGGTTTTTCCAAAACCATTACATTAGGTTAACGACTTGAAGACTTCATTTGGGATTCGTGAAGCCAAATCCAACTATTTTCTTTGTAATTGTGTATTCTTATCGTACTTTTTCTATCGTATTGAGTACTATCTTCTTTAATATTTGCTCGAGATTTATCTCCGATAGGTAAGATATAAAAAGTAATCACAAATCTCTTCGTCTCATACTTTGTGATTCCACAGTAACTTCTTCTACTACCATATAGTTAAGTTATTGTGAGGTGATTGATATTTCTAGGTTGTTATTCGGGAGTATCAGACCGGATTATCAATTGGTTCTTGTTCACCTTATTAGACAGAACAAAACTTCATAGGTATTTATGTGGGAGACATATTTATCTATTATAATAGACTTATATGTGGGAGACAGGTTTGTTTATAAGGCTCTGACTTTGGGTCGTAGCAACTCTTAGTTGTGAGTGAGATCATCTAAGGGAATCAAGTGCGCAGAACCCGACGTGGTTCTAGAGGCGTAAGGAACGCGACTGTACCTTAATCGGTGTGAGACTGGGTTAGGGCTCAACTACATTCCAGTCCGAAGTTAACTTGTAGTAGTCTAGTGTCTGTAGCGGCTTAATACAGTGTGGTGTTCAAATATGGACTAGGTCCAGGGGTTTTTCTGCATTTGCGGTTTCCTCGTTAACAAAATTTCTGGTGTCTGTGTTATTTCAAACTAACAAAAAAGTTTCGTCCATGTTTTGCCAATATCTTTATAGTCTGTCATTTTGTTTCTTGATTTATATGATAAATTTGTTGTTTGTTGTCATCATTATTCTCTTGGTGGTGGAGAAAATTCGACCACAAATTATTCTCATAGAGTTTTCTATCGCTACATCTTTAAGAGATCGAAAATAACAAAAATATATATAGACATATACAATAACTAAAAAATACTCACGTAGGTTGATTCGATCAACTACTTCTCCCTTGTTATTGAATAAATGGGACACTATTCTTGTATCCCCATGATTAACAACTGGAAAAAAATGGGGTACCAAGTACACCACCAAATTTTAATTCGGATGGACAAACTTGGCACGATCAATAACACAAATAAATAGTAAAGATTCGATACCTGATTATAGAGGCAAGTTTAAGTTGGATGATCTCATAAATCGATTCAAGTAATAACCAAGTATGTTCCCAAATCATGTCTGAATCAAATCCAACAAGAACAAGTCTTGTAATCTTTCTTATAAGATACGAATTATCGAGAATGAACCTTGTAGGTATAATACAATGTTTTAGGCTTAAAAACTATCTAGGTTATTTAGACGTACTAGTTGTGATATTTCAATTATAAAGATAAACAATATAATATGAAAAAGAAATAACAAAAGACACCAAAAAATTTATTAACGAGAAAAACTGCAAAACATAAAAATCCCAAGACCTAACACAAAACTTGAGCACCACGATGTATTAAGTCGTTACAAACATTAGCATATTATCGGACTTGGATGGAATGTAGTTGAAGCCGAATCGACCCTACGAGTAACTCAGTATTCAAACTGCTGCCTCGTTTACGTCTCATGGATCTCGCAACACACTATGCAACATGATTCCCCTAATTTATGTCCTTTAAAAGTCTAGTGTCGCTTTAACCTAAGAGAAGACTTTTATGACTATTCTGCCTCTAAAAGAAAGCCTATTTGATTTTCTTCAGTAATATATTCAATCGAGGTATGGAAACCTATATGCTATGAGGGATTCCCCTAATTGATGTCCTTTAAAAGTCTAGTGTCGCTTTAACCTAAGAGAAGACTTTTATGACTATTCTGCCTCTAAAAGAAAGCCTATTTGATTTCCTTCAGTAAGATATTCAATCGAGGTATGGAACACTGAGATATTAGGTTAAACTTATTCTCTTTAAAAGTTTCAGAGATGCCTAATGAATTCTACCTCATAAGAAAAATCCAAACAAATCAAACCATAAGTGATTTAAATATCAATCTTGTGGAATCACAAAGTCTGAGATGAAAAGAAGTTTGTGATTTTTTATCAATCAAGTTCATGATCTAAAGTTTAGAGAACTTAAAAGATCAATAGAAACAAGATCGGATAACAAGATCTATGAGGTAAAAGATAGTCTAACCGGGCTTCACAAATCCCTAAGTGAAGTCTTTCAAGTCGTAATCTAATTATGTTTCTTAGAGGAAACCTATGTTTTTATAGGACGTTTCTAATCTGCAACTAGGATGAGTACTAGGATTAGGTTTCCAGTATGCACGGAGTTCTCTATTTATAATGATGAACAACCTCGATAGATTACAAACAAATCTAAGTTCGTGAATTACTGCCTTGTGTAAAACTGACAAGTAAGGGAAACTTCTCTATATTGATTATGCATGAAAATATGTGAGAAGTTTGCTTTGAATTACAAAGAATATGTATGCATCCAGGGTGCACCATATGGTTTGCCAGAGATCCGCGGTTAAGTAGTTCTCAAACCGACAAGCTTAATTTGTCATAAGACCAGATCAGTCATGAACTGCCGAAACAATTTTTGAAATGACAAGGTTACCAAGTACATCACAATCTTTTCTGTAGGAGCAGAATATCGCGACATCAATACTTCACAAGATTAATAAACGACTATATTGCGAAGGCGTCGCAGGAAAGAAATATAAATGACGCAATAGATGACGAAAGCCAGAACGTGAGAAAAATGTGAAGACTTGGCGAGATTTAGGAGTGTCGCAAGGAAAAATGTTTATAACACTCGCGACACTTCGCGAGTTATTCCGAAAATAAAGGACAGCTTAATTGTCATCATCCATGTGTATTACCCTATATAAAGGGTTGAATTAGTCTGTTGTAGAGAGAGTTCTTTTAGAATTGTTAAGCAAGTCATTAGGAGAGAGAAAATCTAGAGTGATTGTAATTTCTTTAGCTCTGTTCTATCTATCCTTGTAAACATTTCAAGAAGATTATCAATAAAAATATATAATTACTTATCTTCAAATGGATTAGTAAAGTAAATTCTTGTGAGGGGTGTATTGTGGGATTTCCTGCAACTACATATGCGCTAGAAACAGGGAACGATTCTAAAAGATTGTAGCCGAAATTATCCGAATCAAGAAAATGAAAGAGAAAGATGTTAAATCGGATGAGGTAGAGGAGTTAAGAAACAAGGAATATAATGAAGATATGGAGTACAGTTTAATTAATGAATTTCACGAAAATATGAAGAGAGGAAGAATACATAAACGAGATTTTGAAGGAAAGACGATTATAGATGAGGAGAAGATATCGTCTTTGAAAGAGTGGGAAAAGCGAGAAAATAACATTTACGCGCACTGAGGTACCTAAAGAAGGATTGAATCATACATCTCCATTAGTGATCACAGTAAATGTATGCAAAAATGAAGAAGAATCGGCGAAAGCAGCGGAAGAATGGGCAATAAATAGGATTTTGGTAGACACGGGTAGTTTGGTGAGCATCATGTTTTACCATACATACAAAAAATTAGGATATAAAGATGAAGAAATGATTTCCCAGCGTATTATATCCATGGTTTTGGAAAATCTATAACAAGACCTAAAGGAGAAGTAAAGTTACGAGTGCAGCTTGGAGAAATTGAAACGCAAGTGACGAGTGAGTGTAGTGGATATGGAATCGCCGTACAACATGTTATTAGGGAGGCCATGGGTACATGCAATCAAGGCTGTGGCGTCAACACTTCATCAGTGTATCAAGTTTCCCATGCCAACTGGAATTGGAGAAATCAGAGGAGATATTGATAAAGGGAGAATATATCATCAAGACGAAGTAAAGCATTATGAAGAACGAGTGAAGAAGCGAAGAGATCGTAAGAAAATGGTAAAAGCATCTAGAAAAGAAGAAGAATTTAAAATTTACATGATAAGGGCAAAAGAAGGAAAAGGAATACCTAGCGAAATCTCGCGAAGAAGAGAGTAAAGAAATGAAAGGACTAACCCTATGGGAGAACATGGGATATGGATGAAAGCTAGCTATCGCGTTTGTCATAAATTGGAAATTGAGAACAAACAAAAGAGGTGAATGTTGGGCAAAAAGGGAAGAAGAACCCAAGGTGTTAAAAATTGGGACTAAAATGGAAGAAGATGAAGAAAGAAGAACTATTGATTTCTTTCGGGGAGAGAAAGAGAAGGTGAGACTATAAAGATATTTTCGCATGGGATATGGATGAAATGCCCGTATAGACCCATCATGGTTATTAAGCAAATGTGAAAGTTGTGAAAAGTTGCAATGGTTTGAGACAAGGAAAAGCAATAAGAGCGTAGCTTGTCATAAATTGGAAATTGACAAAAATATGTTGTAAAAGATCTTACAATCTATAGAAAATCATTTTAGTGAAGAATGATGAGAATTTGAAAGATGATGCTAGAGGATGAAACCACATTCATTGACTTTGTGGAAGACCCAATTGGAATCACAATGATTTTAATGATGCCAAAACTTTGGTTAAGGTAGAAAGAATCAAGAAAAAGGTTTAATAGAGGACCACGATATACAAGAGGTAGTAATTCACTTGAATTTTTTAAGGATGAAGAGGATTCTATAATACAAGAAATCGTGCAACATAGCTATTGAATCTTATTGGTTTGAATGTATGAAAGTATTTTTGGATGAGATATCCATGGAAACACCCCTATGCAGTTTGCCAAGAAGAATACATGGAAGTTCCCAAATTCTATGTTCTTTATACACTTCCGAGTGTGGACTAGGTGGGGGAAATTTCTATCGAGCGATAACATCACATTGTTTTCTTGTGCTAACATTTTGTATGCGTTATTGTTTGCAAAACAGGTATTATGGTGGATCCTCAAAAAGAGTGAACTTTGCTTAATGGGAGGCAACCCATCGGTTTTGTATTTCTTATCTTTTTGCTTTTTGTTAGTTCCTTATCATGTTAAAATTTCCCTTAACTTTACTAGAGGGACCATTGAGGACAATGTAAGGTTTAAGTGTGGGGGAGTAATTAAGCATGTATTTAAAAAAAAAAAAATTAAAAAAAAAAAAAAATTTTTTTTTACATAAAAATTTCAACTTTTAAAGAAAAATGTTTACAGAGGACGTAATTGAAAAATAGAGAACTACATTCGGAGAAGTTAAATAATGGAGGTGAGAAAGAAGAATCAATCATTTGTATTCATATCATGTGTGAGGCATCGACAGAATTTTTTTTCCGTCTATAAAGAATTTTGCTACCCAATGGCACTACTCTTTTGAGTGCTAATTTTGGAATAGCGTCTAAAATCCATAAACATTCTCATCATCAACAGGAGCGACAGCATAAGGAAAGTTGGAAAAAGTTTAAGGTTTATGAATGAGAAAAGAGCAAATTTCAAATACAAGGAATCATATAAAAGATTACAAAGTAATTCTATATTCAAGTATGAAGACTTAAACAAAGAAAATTAAAAGGTGAGAATTTTTGAAAGTTTATGATTTCAAGACATTATGGTTTATTTTGTATTTAATTTCTCTTGTTTCAAAAAAAAAAAAAAAAATTTAAATATTTGTTTTGTTTTTTATTCGATGGGGAAGGAAAATTTATAAGAAAGTTTCACGACAAGGTTTTAAGGTAAAAGAGTTACAATTTGCAAGGATTTATGAAATTCGAGAGTTTATCATCAATAGTTGAAACCGAAGACGAGGAGCGGAAATGGAACGGATGTGAAGGTGAGTAAGTAAACGTTAGAAAAATGGTTTTTCAAAATATTAAAAGATGTGGGTTTTTAAAAATAAATGTCCTTCCCACCAAGATTTCTCTCTTCCTACCCGACACATGTGAGAACCATAAAAGCCGTTTTTTGAGTGCAATTATCATAAAATGGGAGAGGTCGAGGCGAAATGCAGCTCAAACACGCGTTCTCTCATTATGGTGTGATTATTTCTCACTCAACATTTAAGAATGAGAATATGTTCTTTTAGTATTTTCTAACTTCTTATTACTAGCATGCTTGAAACTACCGTTTGAACACTGTGTAGAATACACCTAATTTACTATCTAGTAGTTTATGCTTTCTTTGCTATTTTTCTTGTAAATTATGTATTTTACCTTGTTTGAAGTTTATAGCCTTTGGAAGGCCATTCAAACAAAGAATTAAGAAGAGCGGGAGAATGACAGCTACAACATTGGAGAACGTGAGCAATGCGGTTGCTCTCATTGGAAACAAGCGAGGTGTGAATATCACCCTCAAATAGAAGAAGATTTGTTGAATGATCTTTTAAAGAAAATGCTAAGCCATTCAAACAAAGAATTAGGAAGATCGCAACAACATATCATCAAATAGACGAGTTGAAAATAACATAAAAATGCTAGATGTTTTCAACTTTATCGGGAATCATTAGACAAGCAAAATATCCGAATGGATAGCAAATATGGTTATAGTCCCAGTCCAAGAAGAAGAAAGGGATAAGAATTTGTATAGATTTTACCGATCTAAACAAAGCTTGTCCCAAAGATAGCTTTCCGTTACCAGATATCCCGCAATTGGTTGAGCAGCAGCAGGAAACGAAAGGATATCTTCTCTCGATGGATATAAAGGGTACAATCAAATTCCTCTCATTTGAAGAAGATCAAGAACATCTTGCTTTCTTCGCTCCAAGAGGATTATCTTTGTTATACAAAAATGCCGTTTGGTTTGCGAAATCTTTGGAGCAACATATCAAAGAATGGTAGAAAAGGTGTTCGCGAGATGGATACACAAAACGCTAGAGGTGTATGTAGATGATATGTTAATCAAAAGTAAGAAAGCAAAAGACCACATACGAGGATCGAAAGAAATTTTTGAACAAATGAGACATTTCAACATCAAAGTAAATCGAGAAAAATGCACCTTTGGAGTTGCATCGGGAAAATTTTTAGGTTACATCGTATCAAAAGAGGGAATCCAAATCAACCGGAGAAAGTACAAGCGGTTCGCGATATGCCAACGCCTGCGACAAGTAAAAGATGTTCGAAGTTAAATGGGTTACTAGCTTCGCTAGGGAGGTTTATCTCGCGATCATCGATAAATGTAAACACTTTTTCAACATTCTCAAAAAAGGGATCAAAGTTTAGATGGACGGAGACGAGTGTGAGAAAGCCTTCCAAGGAATAAAGGAACATTTAATGGATATATCAATTTTACAAAAAGCGAGAACCGGGAGAAGAATTATTAACCTATCTTGCGACGACTTCGCATGCATTAAGTGCGATATTCTTTGCGAGTGGACGCGAGGGTAGAAAAACCAATCTACTACATCAGCAAAACTTTCAACGCCGCAGAAAGGAATTATTCAAAAATTGAAAAACTAATCTTGGCATTGGTTTACGCAACATTTAAACTTCGCATATACTTTCAAGCGCACATTGTTAAGGTAGTAACGAAAGTACCAATCGAATCAGTAATGAAAAATTCAAAAGATCGGGGAGAGTCGAGAGATGGAATGCCCAAATAAGTCATTGCAAACTCAAATACGAAATATTATCTTCACCAAAGTCACAAGTGGTCGCGGACTTTCTAGCAGAATTTCCTTTGGAAGAGGATGAACCAGTAGAAGAAACAATGGACGTAGATGAAGAACATGGAGATCCAAAAGATTTGTTAAGCGAGCCAGAATAGATGGGAAATATTAGTATATGGGTCATCTAATGGAGAAGGTAACGGGATTGGAATTGTTGTGATATCGCCAGAAGGTAACAAAATGGCTTTTTCCTTCAGATTAGAATTTGCGTCAACCAATAATGAAACGAGAATATGAAGCTATAATACATGCTTTGCGATTCGCAATAGAGATGAAATTGGAAAACGTGAGGATTACCGGTGATTCACAATTGGCTATTCGCCAAATAAAAGAAGAATATACTATAAATGAACCATCTTTGCAAAAGTACAAGAAACTTGTTGATGAGTCAGTCGGTGCGAATCTACCGAAAATAAAATGGAGACATATATCAAGGAGAAATAATAGACTCGCAGATGCTTTTGCCTTTATATCAAGTATGATGACAGATCCATTGCGAGAAATATAAAGATACAAACACTTTTAGCACCGTCAATTAATAAAGAAGAAGAACGAGGGAAATAGATGTAATGTTAATAGAAGACGGAATACAAACGCTTTGCGAAGAGGATTGGAGAGCGAACTTCATGCATACTTGATATAAAGGGGAAACACCAAGAAATATATTAGAAGCACACAAATTAAAAAGCCGAGCAACAAATTATGAATTAAGAGATGGAGTACTATACCGACGATCTTTTAATGGACCTTCATTCAGATGTGTAACAAGGAAGGAAGGAGAAACCATATTGAAGATGTTGCATAGCGGGGACCTTTGGTAATCATAGTGGTGGAAGATCTTTAGCATATAAAGCAAAAATGCGGGGCTATTCGGCCATATATGCATGAGGATGCGAAACAAATATCAAGGCGTTGCGAAGATTGCCAAAGACATGGGAAGAAGATACATGCAGGGAGCGCCATTAAATTCTTGACAAGTGTGTGGCCTTTTGGAAAATGGGGCTTAGATATTGTGGGACCATTTCTACCGAGAACAGGACAGAGAAGATATCTAATTGTCGCCACTGATTATTTCACAAAATGGGCAGAGGTGAAAGCGGTACAACACATTCGCGACAAGGATGTTTTTACTTTCATATTTGAGAACATTATATGCAGATTTGGGATTCCAGCACAGTTGGTATCTGACAACGGGAAGCAGTTTGAAGGACAAAATATAGAATTCTTTGCTTAATGCATTTCGGATACGATGTGGAAAATCAACTCCTCTATACCCGCTTGAGCTAATGGCCAGCGAGGCGACAAATAAAACAATCGCAGACATATTGAAGAAGAAGTTAGAAGGATGCAATAAAGGATGGTGCGAACAAGTACCCAATGCAGTATGGGCTTATAATACAACTAGAAGAGAAGCTACAGGCATGTCACCTTTTTGTTTGACATATGGGGTTGAAGTTGTGCTCCCGACAGAAGTTATGATTCCAACAACAAAGAAAGAAGCTTGGGAGAAAAATCTCAGTGCGGGTAATATTTTGATCAAATTAGATGAATTAGAAGAAAGAAGAGAAAGAGCATTACAACATATGGAGAATTATCGAAGATTAGCCGAGAGAATATAATAAACGTGTCAAGATACGTGAATTTCAACCCGGGAGATCTTGTCTTTGCGAGAGACACCAATATATCAGCGTGAAAGTGGTGGTAAATTGGCAAGAAAATGGGATGGACCTTATATCATTAAGGAAATAGTTGGCACGGGGGCATATAGATTAATGGATCTGAAGGGAGAGATGTAGGACAAAGATTGGATAGACCATGGAATAGGTTGTATCTCAAGAAGTATTATCCATAACAGACGGAAGAAATGATATGAATTTGGATGAAATGTTTTTGCGACAGAATGATGCCGAGATTAAATAAAACAAAGAAAGATTATGCGAATATCTCGCAAGCAATACATTACAGAAAATGAATGATTGAATGAATTAACAAAAATGAATGAGTGAGTGAATGGGACGAACCTTTATGGCGTACACCTTAGTTCGCGAATGATATTTCGCAAGAGGCAAATGTAAGACCTAAAGTGCGTCATATAAGGGGTATCTCTTGACATGGCTCAGGGGAAAGGTTACACCGCTCCTGGAACTGAGTCATGGAGATTTGGGGCCCATGAAAGCCTATCAGGGGAGATACCTTGGATTTCCAACTATATATATAAGGTTATACCCTGGTTGGACGCCCGAGGTCTCTTCCAAGGAGTCAATGTATGCTCAAGGCGCGGGGTACACGGTTGAGCCAAGAGTGCACAGGGCATTTGAAGTGTCTCGGCCATTCTTGGCAAGTCTTGGTATATCTTGCACTCGAAGAAGAAAACTCCACTTAGGGTGCGGTCTCGTAACCATAAACCATATAGGTATAAGGGATAAGAGGCTGCGAAAACAAGCTGGTTGTTGTTAAGACCGGATGGGAGGAGCTAGTCTTGTATGGCCGATGTACGCCTCCTTGAAGGGGCAACCATGGAGAAGATAAGGGCGGCACCCTCCATTAGGGAGGCTGATAAGTGTCAAAAGACGCAAATGTCATGAGGCTTTATTTTCGCAAGAGAATTTAGGCTTGTCATATTTGTGCGATGATCCCGAAGAGGCACTAATACTAACGCGAGGATAAGGCGAGATCAATGGGTTTTTGCATGAAAAGGCAAAGACGTCCTGCGATTTCGTCGCAAAAGACGGTAATGTCATGGGATTTTACACTCGCAAGAGTATTTAAACCCATCATATTGTCATGAGATAAAATATCTGAGAGGCAAAAATACTTAACAAATGATAAGACAAGGTCAATGGGTCATTACATGAAAATGTAAAGACGTCCTGCGATTTTGTCGCAACGAGGGGTGGCGAAATAAGACCTTTAATTAGGAAGGCAAAATAAGACCACACAATCAATGATAAGACAAGATCAATAGATTTCTTCATTTGTGAGGGTATCATGCGATCTTGTCGTAGCAATGAAATTCAATATAAGTAAAAGTAAGCGAATAGGCTTGCGAAATTAAAATTGCAAATCTAAAATGAGATATAAAGAGAAGATAAGAGATTATTCATCAAGGGATTTGGTCTTTCCAATCAAAAAGAGTACTTCAACAGAAATTGAAAAGCATCTCATACAAAAAGTTATGCAAAAAAAGAGACTGAAAGATATAAAATTATAGGAGTAGTTTAATTTTCTACATCTACATCGACATTCTCGACAATAGGAGTTGATAAATGCCCTTCAACAATTTTACCAGCATCACCTTCATTAGTGAGGGGATTTCCATCAGAAGTTTTTTCATTGGGATTCTCAACTTCATAAAGATCCTTTTCGACAAGTTCGTTGTTTGCAATATCTTCACAGCTTTCATAATCATAATCACTATCAGGAGAATTAGGAACTTCATCATCTTCAATTTCCAAAGGTGCAACGAGAGACGAGGTTCAAGGGATTTAGAGAGTAAGATCTCATTCACAAACACTTCAGCTTTGGGATGAAATTGACGAAGAAGTGCCTTCTGTTGATTCCTACTTTGGATATCTTTAATATGACTAAGATAATTAAGTCTCCTCGCGGCACGATCACGAGAATGGGCAAGAGTAGCAACAAGAATCGTATTTTCCTTGCGAATCTTGGCATGGGAGGATTCCAAAGTAGACAGAGAAGTGCGAAGATCTTTCTCAGATTCTGCGAAAATATATAAGAACAGCAGGGTTAAGATTAAAAAATAATGAAAGAAATTAGAAAGGAAAAACGGTGGTTGTGGCAGTCAAATTTTATGACTACCTTCCTTTTGCGAGATAAGATGTTGGGTCAGGGCCAAGCAACTATTCTCCAAATGATCCATGGCAGTATCAAAATCATCACCGACAAGACCTTTTAATCGGGAACGCAAGCTTTTTTCATTAGAAACTAGTAAATTATTCTCCTTCGCAAGGGAGGAATGAGATTCTTTTAACTTGGTATATTCATCCTTGAGCTGTTTTGTTTTCACACTTAGGGTTATTCTACCCTGAATAAGCTTATCTCTTTCGGTAGTGGTTTCTTTGAGTTTATTTTTCAAAGAACAGATAGATTGTTCTTGCTCATTCAATGCTTTTCGACAAACACCAAGCTGCATGAGGATATAGCCACTTTATCCAACAAAGCTCGTTTCTCTTGGGACAAAGTTCCATTTTCATCGATAAGGTTTCCAATTCCAAATTAGATTTAGTCAAAGAATATGACGAGATGCGACAATTCGCTACTTAACAATTCTTGTTTCGGACTAAGTAGGCGTTTTCTTGGGTAAGATTATTTATCCGGTCAACGAGAATATGTATGGAGGTTATCTAATCGGTTATATTGCTCCATCCAAGCATCTCTTTCGTTCGAGTTTCTTCCACGATAGATTCCACTTGATATATCTCCATTTTACGTTTCGATTCAAAACTTTAAAGGCGAACAAAGTCTTCAAAAAAAAAAAAAAAAAAAAAAAAAAATCAATCACGAAGATTGTCGCAAAGGAAATGGTACCTTTTAGTTCTTCATTTTTCTGCGAAGATTGTCGCGATCCAGAGAAGCATTATGAAGGCTATTCTTTAAGATCTTAATTTCTTGTTCCAAGGATGCTCGTGATATTGTATCAGAACCAAAATACTTACTCAAAGATTCATAAACACTAGACTTGACAGGATCAGAGGAGATTTTCTTAACATCAATCATGGTAGCTGATAAAACTTTAAAAGCTATATCCATCCCTTCTAAGTTTTCTTTAGTAAGAAAGATAGATTCGAGAGGAAGAAGAAATGATGGAAGAAGAGGCAAAAGGCTGAGTCATCCTTAGTCATAAGAACGCTGAGTTGGAGGAGCTTGATCAACAAGGGAAGATGGGATAGAGGTATTAAGAGTAAAAGTGGAAAAGGGAACATTCGAAGAATCTCATTAACGGAAAATTCGGGGACTAATTTATCGGGCGAGGTCATCGCGAGGAGAAGGTGATTTGTCATGAGAAGAAGGAATTGGGTTATCTTGCGAAGATGCCGCGGGGAGAAGTAATAGGTTTAAACCCGGGAAAAGTAATGGAAGGTGCGACGGGTTTAAAGTGGCGAGGTTTCTTGGGAGATAAATTAATATCTTTGTCATCATGCGAATAACAAGTTAAATAAGAAACAGAGGCAACAATATTGTTATTAAAAGGGTAAATGTTTCTTAAATACCTTGTCATTCGAGTCTTTCTCTTGGAAGCAAAGGATTTTGTTTGCGAACTCTTGGGAATATTAGGGTTTGCAACGGTGAATTTGATGCTAGACTTGTCCTTGCTAAAACAAAAATGGCGGGAAAGTCATTAAAAAAGGGAAATAATGAGAACAAAACTATTTCATTAGGAAAGATCAATCACGAAATGATTAAATTCAGCGATGTCGCAAACCTTGATGCCATGGAAACGATAGCGAGAAGAATTACATGAGAAAGATGATGAAGAAGACGATGAAGGAAAAAATGAGAGAAAAATTGCAGAGACAAGTAAAGAAGATGAAATAAAAGAAAAGAAGAATTTTCATGGGAAATTCTCCCTTAAATAGACATAAAAAGGGTAACTTAGGATAGCATTAAAAACTTTCGGTAAAAGGGAATGTTAGACACGTGTAAGCGGTCATTCCTAAATACACGGGAACCTTCTTTGACAAAAAATTTTGGTGAAAAATGAACGATCGCGATATTTCAAAATATTAATTCTCATGACATAATTATGATTAATAAGACTTCGCGGAGCACTAAAAGAATGACGTAGCAGATGATATCAGCATAATTCATAAGGAAAGTATGAGTAACTTGCGAAGTTATAGAGTGAACTGCGAGTAAGAGCTCATAGCATGAGGCAAAGAACATGGAGCGAAGGTTTCGCATGATGGATTTGCAATACTTCTTACATTTGGAGGACTAAATGTTTCTTATATTTCTTCAAGAATACTTCATATTTCGTATACTTCGGGATGATACTTTTAAAATTACTTTTCAAAGCTTCGGAATCTCGCAAAAGAATAGAGGCAAGTACGTACTTTTCAAGTCCAATATTCTTTCGCTCATTCCTTCATCAACAAAAATCAAAGACTACTACAACAACGGATTTTTTCTTAAAGATCGCTCTTCAAGCAATATTCAAGAAAAAAGAGGCAAGATGTAGGAGCGAGAATATCGCGACATCAATACTTCACAAGATTAATAAACGACTATATTGCGAAGGCGTCGCAGGAAAGAAATATAAATGACGCAATAGATGACGAAAGCCAGAACGTGAGAAAAATGTGAAGACTTGGCGAGATTTAGGAGTGTCGCAAGGAAAAATGTTTATAACACTCGCGACACTTCGCGAGTTATTCCCGAAAATAAAGGATGACTTAGTTTGTCATCCACTGTGTATTACCCTATATAAAGGGTTGAATTAGTCTGTTGTAGAGAGAGTTCTTTTAGAATTGTTAAGCAAGTCATTAGGAGAGAGAAAATCTAGAGTGATTGTAATTTCTTTAGCTCTATTCTATCTATCCTTGTAAACATTTCAAGAAGATTATCAATAAAAATATATAATTACTTATCTTCAAATGGATTAGTAAAGTAAATTCTTGTGAGGGGTGTATTGTGGGATTTCCTGCAACTACATTTTCGATATCAACCTACGAAAAATACACCTTTTGTAATCTATACAGACAATCACTGTCAAGGGGATTACAACAATAAGATGTACACTTGGTATATAGAGTAAGTTCAAGCCGAACCAAACTATGGGATCAAACCAAGTGTCTGATTAACGTACAAGTATATTATTTACTTTAATTATGAAGACAATGAAATATAATATGGAAGTAAAGTAACTCGTACAACACACAAGATTTTGATAGCAAGGAAACAATATAGAAAACCTCAGGATATAGTCCAGTTTTGAATGCTCTCATATTAAGCCGTTATACAAAGACTACTACAACTTCATATATTTTGAGACCAATTAAATTAACTCCAATTTACTCAGTTCCTTAAGTATCCATGTGCCTATAACCAATATGGTATATGCACGTGAATCCTAAGATAGGGTCCACCATCTTAAGTCCCTTCACATGTTGTGAAGACTTCTTGCAGTCAACTCCTTTGGATCGTATTCCGAAATAGTAAAAGACTAATTTATTTTAGTAACACTTAATCAATTCTCAATATATTATTGTTAAGCTACTAAGGGAGTATAAAATCTTAACGTTTAGTCTGCATAAAATCTTTTGTTGGATTAGATCATCTAAGATCAAGATTACTTAAATAGCCAATCTTAGTTCGTAAAATATCAATGTAGATCTCAAGGAGAAATTGTTAGACCACTTCTCGGTTGAACTCGCAAGTTTTGATATCTCAAGTTTGTTGTCAATGTTGGTAGCACAAAACTATAGCTTGATTTTTAGTCTACTTAAGTCAAGTCTCGGATAAGGTTAAAGTTTGGTAGTTGAGTATCAGACATCACTGAATGACCCCCGAGGATTGAAGACTGAAGATCAAACGAAGACATTTGGAAAACTTCATCAACAAAGAGTTATGTGAAGACTGATATACAAGACTATATCGAATGACTTCCAGTAGATATTGCAAATAAGAAATTTCGTGTCAAGCTTGTCTTGTTAAACGTCTCGAAATATGATTGAAGCAATAGTTGTTCATATATTGAAAAACTTAGTTAAGTATAATTTATTGTTCATGAACTATTTTGATCCAATTTAATCATTTGAAATTGCCTAAGCAATGGTGTTCATCATCTATGGCAATTGGGAAAGTTTCAAATCGATTAAACAGGGTTTTCAAAACTACTGAAATTTTGGACATAGGAAGGTACACGTATCATTGTCATTTGAGTTCCTGAATAGGGATAGGTATGCATACCCAGTACGCATACCCCTTAGTTTTGAGTTTGTGTAAAGGGGTGACGTACGCATACCCGATATGCGTACATTGGCCATCTGAATTCACGACCTGGTTAATAGGTACGTGTACCCTTCCGCATACCTACCCAATACGAAATAAAGCAAATGCATTCAGACTATTTTATAAAATACGTTTGACACTTTGTTGACTCTCATATACACCTCTAAGACATCTTTGATCACTGAAACACCTTGTGTATGTGCATCATGATTCAAGTGTTGAGTGTTTAAATGAACATGATATTGCTTATTAGTTCTCAAGGTATATTTGCCATGTACTACCATTGTACATGGTTCTGATACCCGAAACACAGTGTATATTCTTTTATGTAATTTCAAGACAAACTTCTTATATGCTTACATGAACTCCTAACAAGGGTTTCATCTAAATAAAGAGAGTATCTTCTTGAATTTGAAGTTATCTTAGCTTGAATTCTAAGCAACTCTAGTCTTCAAAAACTATAAATAGAGACTTAACAACCAGGAAATTCAATCCCTGATACTTATGTGTCCCAGTTATTTGTTAGAGTCGTCCTCTCTGAACTTAAGTTTCCTTTGAAAAACATAATTAGGTTTACGACTTAAAGACTTCACTTAGGGATTCGTGATGCTATGTCCAAGTATCTTTACTGTTTGTGTATCATAATCTTGTTCATTACATTATCGAGGTTTTAGTAATCTCTTTCAAGAAGTCGATAGATAGAATTCGCAAAATTCTCTTCATCTCAGGCTTTGTGATCCTCAAGATAGATATCTAAAACTCTTCTTAATTGATCATCTCGAGAGGTGGTTAATAATCCAGGCTTCTCAACTATCTGAGTATAAGTGTTCCAGATTAGTGAGGTTTGCCATATTTGTCTATCGCAAACAAATTTCCAAGCCTTGATCTATTGATCTAAAGGGATTAATTAGGCTTATCAGTTAGATACATATTGGGATCAAATGTATTCACTTAGGCTTAAGCAACTCTTAGGTTGTAAATGACATCGGCTAAGGGAATCAACTGCGAGCCTTGCGAGGTTCAATAGACATAAGGATCATGACTGCAGTTGAACTGCTTTTAGGGTAAATTCGGTTTTAACTAAATTCCAGTCTGAATTTTGTTTCGTGTTCAAATATGGACTAGGTCTCGGGAGTTTTCTGCATTTGCGTTTTTCCTCGTTAACAAAATTTCAGGTGTCTTATGTTTTTCCCTTTCCACATTATGTTGTTTTATCATTATAATAGAATAGCACAAGTAGTAAATAATCAATTCTAGTAGATAATTTACGAGACTCGTTCTTGTAGAATTCGTATCTTGAAAGATTGATAACAAGTCTCATACTTGGCAGAATTAAAATTAAATTATTTATATACGACTAGATTGATCTTAGAGATCATCCAAGTACTCTTCTATACAATCAGTTTCACGGACTTTGTTGTCTTGACTTTCTAATTGTGAAGAGAAAGAGATAAAAACTCTATATACATATTGTTCAAGGATCATTAAGTTGGTCTACCTGCAATTGTATTAGGTTTTGTCCATACGGGTTGTCAAATGAAAAATTTGGTGGTGTACTTTGCACCCTCTCCTTTTCAAAAATACTCAATAATAGATTGTCGATCTATACAACATGTTATAAAAAGGTTTATAGGAGATAAACAAGCTTGTCGAGATCCCGAGTCATTCAAGTGTGCACGAAGTATCACATGTATCCGAATACCAAAAGTAAATCCTTAGTCTTCAAAGTACCGCACAAACAACTTGATTCCACTTATGATCG
The DNA here is from genome assembly GCA_023531295.1 of Papaver armeniacum. NCBI lineage: Eukaryota > Viridiplantae > Streptophyta > Magnoliopsida > Ranunculales > Papaveraceae > Papaver > Papaver armeniacum. The sequence goes on from JAJJWW010005561.1 coordinate 187,781, forward strand.
ATTATTCACAAAATAGACTATGTTAACAATAGATGATCACAAGTCCTATCTTGAGATCTAGATGCAATAAAGCGGATCCGAAATCGTAAATCCTTGAACTAGTTTGAATAACCTTATATTAGAAGATAAGGATATCACAGAATAAACATACTAGATCTATCAGATTCAACACACCATTAGTCGATCAAATCAATACTACAAAAATAAATAAAAATGCGATCCAGTTTCCCACCAATGGTACTATTATAAGCTTTTTGATCCCAAAGAAGTGTTTAAACGAATCATACGTAAGAGATTTCACCTAATTAGGATACTCTTCTCTCTATTGAGTATTACAAGAGTACTACTAATGGGTTTCCTCACACAAACATAAGGTTTTACGTGTTCCGGGATAAGTTTGAAAGAAAGACGAACTTCACTATTTGGTTTGAAAACCAAGGAATTACCAAATCCGAAAACACAAAAGATATGCAATAAATGTTTATTTTTGGTTTTGTGAATATTCCAACTAATACACCTAAATTTCTCTTGGATGACAACTCAATATTAGCTACCATATAAAATATACTTTACTAATATAGCAACCGGAGATGTGCTTATCCACTAGGATATGAATGTCACATAAATTCTGAATATCACAAAGATATTTAGAATATTTCGGTTTGGGATCTTTGGGACCCATTAAACAAGGATCTTTATTAGGACCGATCCCAAAGATCTATAGCAGGACCAAAATATATTTCGATATATATATAAACCCTAAAGCAATAGACCAATCAAAAACACGTTTTAATTGCTTAACCTAATAGGGATCGATCCAAACTATTGATTTCCAAACAGTTCTCTATATCCTTAATGTTAGAGCCCAAGTACCAGGTAGGGTAGGAGACAATGTTAACTCCCAAAATATAGCTAGTTTTCCATGAGGCGGCCGCATAACCTGGGAAACCCGCAAAGTCAAAAGATGATCATGTGAAAATCGCATGGTAACATCTTACATGATTTGTGTGAGAAGTCATTTGATGTAGACTTGGAATGTATCGTATTGATCATTCGATCACTTGAAAATTGATTTGAAGCTAATAGTTTGTGTGAGACATCTATTTCGGCCTTTTAAGAATGTTTCAATGATTGAACTGGGAGTTTAGAACGAATAACCATGATTGGATATATCAAGGTATGCGTACTTGTGTGCTAAATGTTGCAAGTTATTCCAAGTTCGGGAACCATAGTATGCATACCTGTATGCGTACTGGTTGGTTTAATGGATGTCCGGGAACTTCGTATGCATACTTGTATGCGTACTGGTTGGTCGAACTCGCAAGCGTTGATATCTCAAGCTTGTTTGTCAATGTTAGTGATCAAAACTATAAGTCTTGATTTCTAGTCTACTTATAGTGATGTCTCGAACTAGGATAGATTGTGTAGTTGAGCATTAGACTTCACGGCGTTCATCAATTGAAGACGAAGAACTACTAAGGAGAGCTTGTGGAACTTCATTAACAAAAGGTATGTGGAGACTAAAACTCATCTATCACTTGGAAAGTCTATTTATACTCTATTTCCTATATTGAGACAAAAGTCGTATTACTATATAGTTGTCGACTATGCACATTTGAGATTTAGAGTTGAGATTAACTCGCTTACACATTTCTCGAAATATATGTTGGTAAGCTTTCGCTTCAACCAAGTTCATCTTATATCCTTGACGAAAGTCAAAAGATGATCATGTGAAAATTGTCGAGTAACATCTTACATGGTTTGTGTGATACAATCATTTGGTGTAGACTTGGAATGTTTCGTTATGATTATTTCAGTAACTTGAAAATTGCTTTGATGCTAATAGTGTGTGAAAATGGCTATTGTCATCCTCTAAGAAAGTTTCAATGATTGAAATAGAGTTTAGAACTATTGGATTATAAACATAGTGTGCATTCTTGCATGTATGTGATCCATGACCAGAACTATAGTATGCATACCCGTATGCGTACTCGAAGTTGTGAAATTCCGTGTACCAAGTACATATACCGGTACGCATACTTGCGTAAGGTATAGGTCCGGGAATTTCTGCTGGGATTAGGAAGTGTACTAAGGCATGCGTACCCGTTCGCATACTTGCGAACAGAAACTCAGACCGACTACTTAAGCATGCATACCCGTTTTCATACTTGAGTGGTTAAAGTTCTAAAATCGGTTGTGACATGAACTAATACATTTATATATTAAGGAATGCATTCTTTACGAACCGTGGCTATAATGTTCATGAATTGATTCGAGTGAATCAAACCGATTTTGCTTCAATTGTATTCTTGTATACTTCTATGAGAATATAGCAATTGAACAACTCTTTAACTAGTTTCATTTGAGTCATTTGAACTAGTTGTGGTTAAGATAAATAAGGTTGATATGAGAGTGTTCATATAGCTAACCTCGGTTAACTACTGTTGAGCCAACATGGTGTACACGTTTAGGTACGGTTACTTAAACCTAAATGAAGGTACATTTCATTTGTGTATAACAAGCTAAGTTAGATCTAACGATTAAAGATATTAGCTTTAATCTAATCAGTTTTTCATCTAACGGTGAATATTGAATGATTTGTTACCAAGGTAACTTAGATTGCAAACCCTAATTTGAAAACTATATAAAGGAGAACTTTAGAAACCGGAAACCTAATCCCCACACCTCTTGTGTGATACTAGTTGCATAAGCTAGAGTCGATTCTCCTTTAACCTTAGGTTTTTCATGAAACCCTGTAGGTTGACGACTTAAAGACTTCATTGGGATTGTGAAGCCAGACCCAACTATTTTCTCTGTAGTTGTGTGTTCTGATCTTACTTCTTCTATCGTGATTGAGTATTATCTTTGCTAATATTTGCTTGAGATTTATCTCCGATAGGTAAGATTAAAAGTAGTCACAAACATTTTCCTCTCATCGTTTGTGATTCCACAATATCTTGTTTCGCTACCATACGATTAAGATTATTGTGAGGTTATTGATAATACTGTTTTTCAGGAATATAAGTCTGGTTTATCAATTGGTTCATGTGCACCTTGATTTATCAAAAGACGGAAAAAAACTCGTAGGTATTTCTGTGGGAGACAGATTTATCTATTCCTATAGACTTTTCTGTGTGAGACAGATTTCTTTATCAAGTCTTCGACTTGGGTCGTAAAAACTCTTGGTTGTGGGTGAGATCATCTAAGGGAATCAAGTGCGTAGTATCTGTTGGGATCAGAGACGTAAGGAGCGCAACTGTACATTGAATCAGTGAGAGATTGATTAGGGTTCAACTATATTCCAGATCAAGTTCATTGGTAGTAGGCTAGTGTTTGTAGCGGCTTAATATGTGTGGTGTTCAAAGTCTGGACTAGGTCCACGGGTTTTTCTGAATTTGCGGTTTTCCTCGTTAACAAAATTCCGGTGTCTGTGTTATTTCTTTTCCGCATTATATTTTGTTATATAATTGAAATATCATAGGTTGTGTGTTGAATCGATCAATTGGTAAATCCAACCTTTGGTTGTTGATTGAAATTGATTGATCCTTGAACATTAGTCTTTGGTACCGTTCAAGTTACTTCTCTTATATTCAATCGGGCTCGCAAATTCATATTTGCTGATTGCAGATTGAATTGAGAGATAGAGATATAAAACTCTTTGATATACTTTTCTCTAGATTGAGTTTGAGTTTGACTGTCTAGTTGATTCTTTTGAAAGTATATTGGAGTTTTTCTATTCATATTGCCAAACGAAATATTGGGTGTGGTTGTTGTACCCCCGCTTTTTCAATTGGTATCAGAACAGGCAAACACATTTAAGACCTCATAAGTCTGTGTTTGTAGCAATCTGATTTTTGTGGACCTACGAAGTATCTCACAAATAACGTACATAGAGATGTCTTTCAAAGTTTCTGATCATGACAAAAATCTTGGGTCTTCCTCAAAGGGTAACTCCTTAGCAGATTCTTCCGAATCCCGGGGAAAAACAAGAAATTTGACATCGTGTCAGAATCATAAATGGAAATCACCAGATCATTAAAAAAATATGTTTGATATCATTGACTTTCAAGATTTTAAAATCAAGACTCTTTAAGAAAAGAATGATCAGCTCATTGATGAATTCAAGAAATCTTTTTAAAGAGAACGTGAACTCTATTGCTTTGTTGAATCTCTCTCTAACAATATCGAAAAATTGGTTCAAGAAACTACTATACAACGTAAAAAGATTAGTATACTTGAAGATACTGTTGGAAAGAACTCAATTAGAGAAGAACGTTTAATCAAGGTTCATTCATCAGAAATAAACAGTCATCATGTTGAAAAAGAGAAACTTGTTACATCTCTTCGATGTGCCCAAGAACAGTGTAACACCTTGAAAAAGGAAAACTCTATTTTGATGAGTAAGTCATCCTCTGCACCTTCTTCTGATACTCACAAGGATTTACCCAGCGTAAAGAAAATTCTCTCCAGGGAATTACCCACTATGAATCACTTGCTAAATTCGCATGTGCCAGAAAAGGTTATGAGTCAAGGTAATTATGTTTCTAATCCACGATGATGTTCCTTCTGTAGGAAAAAGAATCACTATGCCCTTCGTTGTTTTGCTAGAGAAACAAATCTCACATCTTCATAATTTGCTTCTTTCTACTGTCAATGGAGTAAATCGCCCAACGACCACTACAGTGAATTTCTTTCCTACAGAAAACCAAAATTGTTATAAGAATGATCCCTCTTCAAGAAATCGTCACAGGTTGCAAGTTCCTCTGTATGGTATAAACTCTTGTACCACTAATGAACACATTCCCTGTGCTTATAAGAATAAGTCTGGTAAGTCTAAATCAAGAAGATGGAAATCCTTCAACTTCTCTCCTCTGGAACCGATCTCTAGAGGTCCTAGACTTAATTCTCGAAAAATACCTCGATGGACTTTTTAAAAGGGTTTATCACCGATTCCTCCGGGATAAGTTATATCAATGGAAAAAAGGGAATACTCGATACAAACAAACAAAAGAGTTGTACAACTCAACTCCCATAATTCACAGTGAGAATACTTCTCACTTCTTTACCTGATTCCGGGTAATTTCGTCCATGTATCTATCTTGAGAGTTGCAAGGATGATGATGTGGGAGTCTCAAGAATAGTTGTATATTTTTATGCGTCATTATGTTAATTTTATTCGATCATGTTGATCGTATATCGTGCTCTAATTTGAAGAGAAGTTTTCTAAATTATTGAGCCATATTAACAAGTATTGTGTTTTCTCTCGTTCGATTTTTTCTAAATCCTTTCCTCTTATGTGACCGGTTCACGAACGCCCGTGTCCCCTTCATATGAGTTCATAGGGTTTCCATAACAAGAGATTCCTTCTCCTGTTTACAAACATATATATTTCATCCCTAATAAAATTTTTATATGGAAAACTCTTCAAGATCTCAAGATATTGTGAATCTTGACATGGAGGAGGACACTCAAGGACGTGATTCGATTCAAGAACTTGTTCTGAAGAAGATGCTTGCAAGGAAAGAGCACAACTCCTGGATTGATGAATCTGTCAAGGATTTAACTCGTTTTCAGGATGATTCAAAGGTCGAGTTTGCAAATCTTCAACTGCAAATAAATCATCTTTTAGATGGTCAGGCCAGAATCCTTGCTAATCGACAGATCTTGATACGAAATCAAAAGAAAATCATCGTGGATTGTGTTAAGGCTAGGCAACTTGCTCATGTTGTTGATCGTAAAGTTTGTGTTCTAACTCATGATCATGGGGTTTCCACGATCAAGAAAGTAAAGGAAATCAGCGACACCTTTTATGATGGTTTTTTTGAAATGTATGAAGTTATCAAAGAACATTAATCATTGTATAGGAAACTTATTACAAGAATTTATTCTTGTGTTTTTAAGAAGGATAACTAGGGTTTGGGATAGCCATTATTGTGAGTACACATAGCTATTGCCAACGTTTTTCATCTTGCAATGTTTTTAGATTTATTAATTTAAATTCCAAATTTGATTTGGAAGATGATTTTTGCAGTATTAATCTTTATGGTTTTGTATATTACAAATTGTTATGGGATATGTTGTTTACGTCCTTGAACCTTGACTGTCCCATGTTTGTTCAAAAGTTAACTCCATTATATGTCGGTATGAAAGTATTGATAAAAGATAGAATGAACTTTTGATTACAAAAGTTAAGCCTTTTATGTCACTATGCAAATATTGATGGAAGAAAGTATGAACTTTTGTCTACAAAGATTAAAGTCTATTATATTTCATTGTGCAAATAGTGATGAAAAATATAATGAATCTTTGATTATTCCGTAGTATTGGTCTTTCCCTGATCCACATCTTTGTGTATGTATTGTGTTGCTCCGTAAGTTCTCTTATGTTGAGCATGACCAATTGAATTGATCATTTCCCTTGTGGTTAATTCAATTGAGACATTTGGATACAAATTCATGTTTCATGTGATTTGTTAATATCCAAAGAAATACTTTTTTTGTTTTGCAAAAGTAAGGTCGCTCTTGTTGTTCTTTCGGGAATGACATTTTATGGGGGAGAGTTCTTAATTGAACTTGTGCTTAACTGCCAAATCTTTATGGGGAGTGCAGCTGTAGAATATTTTAGGAGTTATATTGTATCTTTATAAACTCCTTGATGAATACACTAAGTTTCGACTATGTGAAATCATCGAAACGAGTTGGTATGTTGTTCTCTTTTGGTCATGAGGATCCCACTAGTTTTCGTACCTTTGCCAATTTATATTGACAAAAAGGGGGAGAATTAATGTATACTTCACGCTACAAATATATATGGTTTACGGATCATTATGTAAGGGGAGTGATTTTCATTGTGAGATGAAGTATATTGACTAAGGGGGAGTGGATACATATCACCATAGTATTGTTGTCAAAGTTGTGATACAATTGAACTTTGATGTTGTGTAATGATACTATGACATTGTATAACAATGCTTGAGAGCAACTGTTTTCTCATTGTTATTGGTACGGATCTTCAACAACTATGATGCTGAGTTGAACACATTTGAAATCACTGGAGTACTTGGAAGTTACGAAGATTTCGAGTAATGTTGAAGAACCAAGGAGATCAAGCATTTGGATGAGAAGCTACAAAGTTTATTTATTTTGTAATCCATATGTATTGATAGTTTTGTCACTAAAATTGACAAAGGGGGAGATTGTTAGAGCACTGCTCGGTCGAACTTGCAAGCGTTGCTATCTCAAGCTTGTTTGTCAATGTTAGTGATCAAAACTATAAGTCTTGATTTCTAGTCTACTTATAGTGATGTCTCGGACTATGATAGATTGTGTACGTGAGCATTAGACTTCACGGCGTTCATCAATTGAAGACGAAGAACTACTAAGGAGAGCTTGTGGAACTTCATCAACAAAAGGTATGTGGAGACTAAAACTTATCTATCGGTTATACACATTTGAGATTTCGAGCCGAGTTTAACTCGCTTACATATTTCTCAGAATATGTGTTGGTAAAATTTCGCTTCAACCAAGTTCATCTTATATCCTTGACAAAAGTCAAAATATGATCATGTGAAAATTTCCGAGTAACATCTTACATGGTTTGTGTGATACGATCATTTGGTGTAGACTTGGAATGTTTCGTTATGATTATTTCAATAACTTGAAAATTGCTTTGATGCTAATAGTGTGTGAAAACGGCAATTGTCATCCTCTAAGAAAGTTTCAATAATTGAAATAGAGTTTAAAACTATTAGATTATAAACATAGTGTGCATTCTTGCATGTATGTGATCCATGACCGGAACTATAGTATGCATACCCGTATGCGTACTTGTAGTTGTGAAATCCCGTGTACCAAGCACATATACGGGTACGCATACTTGCGTAAGGTATAGGTCCGGGAATTTCTGCTGGGATTAGGAAGTGTACTAAGGCATGCGTACGCGTTCGCATACTGGCGAACCCAAACTCAGACCGACTACTTAAGTATGCGTACACGTTTGCATACTTGAGTGGTTAAAGTTCTAAAATCGGTTGTGACATGAACTAATACATTTATATATTAAGGAATAAGGAATGCATTCTTTACAAACCGTGGCTATAATGTTCATGAATTGATTCGAGTGAATCAAACCGATTTTGCTTCAATTGTGTTCTTGTATACTTCTATGAGAATATAGCAATTGAACAACTCTTTAACTAGTTCCATTTGAGTCATTTGAACTAGTTGTGGTTAAGATAAATAAGGTTGATATGAGAGTGTTCATATAGCTAACCTCGGTTAACTACTGTTGAGCCAACATGGTGTACACGTTTAGGTACGGTTACTTAAACCTAAATGAAGGTACATTTCATTTGTGTATAACAAGCTAAGTTAGATCTAATGATTAAAGATATTAGCTTTAATCTAATCAGGTTTTCATCTAACGGTGAATATTGAATGCTTTGTTACCATGGTAACTTAGATTACAAACCCTAATTTGAAAACTATATAAAGGAAACTCTAGAAACCTAGGAAACCTAATCCCCACACCTCTTGTGTGATACTAGTTGCATAAGCTAGAGTCGATTCTCCTTTAACCTTAGGTTTTTCATGAAACCCGGTAGGTTGACGACTTAAAGACTTCATTGGGATTGTGAAGCCAGACCCAACTATTTTCTCTGTAGTTGTGTGTTACGATCTTACTTCTTCTATCGTGATTGAGTATTATCTTTGCTAAGATTTGCTTGAGATTTATCTCCGATAGGTAAGATTAAAAGTAGTCACAAACATCTTCGTCTCATCGTTTGTGATTCCACAATATCTTGTTCGCTACCATAGGATTAAGATTATTGTGAGGTTATTGATAATACTGTTTTTCAGGAATATAAGTCTGGTTTATCAATTGGTTCATGTGCACCTTGATTTATCAAAAGACGGAACAAAACTCGTAGGTATTTCTATTCCTATAGACTTCTCTGTGTGAGACAGATTTCTTTATCAAGTCTTCGACTTTGGGTCGTAAAAACTCTTGGTTGTGGGTGAGATCATCTAAGGGAATCAAGTGCGTAGTATCCTGTTGGGATCAGAGACGTAAGGAGCGCAACTGTACATTGAATCAGTGAGAGATTGATTAGGGTTCAACTATATTCCAGTCTGAAGTTCATTGGTAGTAGGCTAGTGTTTGTAGCGGCTTAATATGTGTGGTGTTCAAAGCTGGACTAGGTCCCTGGGTTTTTCTGAATTTGCGATTTTCCTCGTTAACAAAATTTTGGTGTCTGTATTATTTCTTTCCGCATTATATTTTGTTATATAATTGAAATATCACAGGTTGTGCGTTGAATCGATCAATTGGTAAATCCAACCTTTGGTTGTTGATTGAAATTGATTGATCCTTGAACATTGGTCTTTGGTACCGTTCAAGTTACTTCTCTTATATTCAATCGGGATCGCAAATTCATATTTGCTGATTGCAGATTGAATTGAGAGATAAAGATATAAAACTCTTTGATATACTTTTCTCTAGATTGAGTCTGACTGTCTAGTTGATTCTTTTGAAAGTGTATTGGAGTTTTTCTATTCATATTGCCAAACGAAATATTGGGTGTGGTTGTTGTACCCCCGCATTTTCAATTGGTATCAGAACAGGCAAACACATTTAAGACCTCATAAGTCTATGTTTGTAGCAATCTGATTTTTGTGGACCTACGAAGTATCTCACAAATTACGTACATAGAGATGTCTTTCAAAGTTTCGATCATGCCAAAAATCTCAGGTATTCCTCAAAGGGTAACTCCTTAGCAGATTCTTAGAATCCAGGGAAAAACAAGAAATTTGACATCGTGTCGAATCATAAATGGAACTCACCAGATCATTAAAAAATATCTTGATATCATTGACTATCAAGATTTTAAAATCAAGACTCTTTAAGAAAAGAATGATCAGCTCATTGATGAATTCGAGAAATCTTTTTAAAGAGAACGTGAACTCTATTGCTTTATTGAATCTCTCTCTAACAATATCGAAAAATTGGTTCAAGAAACTACTATACAGCGTAAAAAGATTAGTATACTTGAAGATACTGTTGGAAAGAACTCAATTAGAGAAGAACGTTTAATCAAGGTTCATTCATCAGAAATAAACAGTCATCATGTTGAAAAAGAGAAACTTGTTACATCTCTTCGATGTGCCCAAGAACAGTGTAACACCTTGAAAAAGGAAAACTCTATTTTGATGAGTAAGTCATCCTCTGCACCTTCTTCTGATACTCACAAGGATTTACCCAGCGTAAAGAAAATTCTCTCCAGGGAGTTACCCACTATGAATCACTTGCTAAATTCGCATGTGCCAGAAAAGGTTATGAGTCAAGGTAATTATGTTTCTAATCCACGATGATGTTCCTTCTGTAGGAAAAATAATCACTATGCCCTTCGTTGTTTTGCTAGAAATAAACAAATCGTGATGTTTGGCTTTGGGGCGCAAGTTGCCATGCATCGGTGGCGAACTTGTGTGGTCGAGATCTCGCATCTCAAAGAGAAGGGTAACCGTTGATTATTGCAACCCTTCATTTGTAGCGGCCCGGGCGTTGAGCATGGCTTGGTCATAGAGTAGGGGCGGCCAAAATTAGGGTTTAAGCGCAAACCGTGATGTTTGGCTTTGGGCCGCAAGTTGCCATGCGTCAGGCGGCGAACTTGTGTGGTCGAGATCTGCATCTCAAATAGAAGGGTAGCCGTTGATTATTGCAACCCTTCGTTTGTAGCACCCAGCGTTGAGCATGGCTTGGTCATAGAGTAGGGGCGGCCAAAATTAGGGTTTAGGCGCAAACCGTGATGTTTGGCTTTGGGTCGCAAGTTGCCATGCGTCAGGTGGCGAACTTGTGTGGTCGGGATCTGTATCTCAAAGAGAAGGGTAGCCGTTGATTATTGCAACCCTTCGTTTGGTAGCTGGCGGCATGAAAGTATGGCCGACAAGCTAGGATTTTGGTGTAGTTAGGCGCGACCAAAAGTCGGGGTCTTGGCGTAGTTTGGGCGCGACCACAACTAAGGCTTGGCGTTGGGCCACAAGTTGCCACGCGTTAGTGGGTGACCTTGGACGGTTAAGATCTCGCATCTTAGATGGAAAGGTGGCCGTTGATCGTTGCGACCCTTCGTTTTGGCAGCCAGTGACATGAAGGAAAGGCTTGCATGGTATAGGCGCGGCCAAAACTAGGGTTTAGTGCAAACCGTGGTGTTTGGATTTGGGCCGCAAGTTGCCATGCGTTAGGTGGCGAACTTGGATGGTCGAGATCTGCATCTCAAAGAGAAGAGTAGCCGTTGATTATTGCAACCCTTTGTTTTGGGGTGGAGAAGTGGCTTGGGTGTTTTAGCTTTCACTACTTTAGGAGAGCTTGGTGAAGATATTATTTGTTTTTTCAAGCGTTTGAAGAATTTTTTAGTCAGTAATGATGCTGGTAGTGGTCCAGGTAGATTTATTTTTCATAGGTTAGGTGTTGCTATTCAGAAAGGGGTTGGTGCCCAGCTTGTAGCTCGGTTGCCAACTAAAAGTGTAAAAACTTAATATAATATAAGTAAATTAGTGGATATTCCCTTAAAAAAATTATTAAAAAAATAAAGATAAAAATAAAATGCGAAAAAAAATTGGGGCCACAAAAAGTAATTGGGGGCCTCACCAGTTGGTCTCCCAATAACATTTTGTTGCTACCCCTTATCCAGATTTTTCAAAATGCCTAAACTACCCCCAAAATAATTAGTGTTAATTGAGTTGATTAGTTAAGTTAGATTAGTTATAAATTAGTTAAGTTAGATACAATCAGTTTTCTCCCTCTCTCTCAACTATCTTCGGTTCCATTGACGACACTAAGAAAAAAAAATCAGTTACAGTTAAAGGGTCGTCCACCCAAAAATCCTAAAGCCTAACGATTTTTCATATACATGTAGAGACTATGAAAAATCGTTAGGATATATGAGGAGGGAGATAACGACACTAATTCTGGTTTTTAATTTTTTTTTTTGTGAGTTACAAGTTTTAGAGTTAATAATTGAAAAAGAAAGAAAGGGTTTTTGTGAGTTAAGAAGAAGAAGAGTAGGTTTTAGAGGGAAAAATAGGATTTGTAGAAATGAGTGATTTAAGTGGGGAAATGTTGCTCAAAATAACAGAGTAAACTTCATACTCTTCTAATGGTCTATATGTTGCTCAAAGTGGTCGAATCACGGCTAATTGGTAACCACCCGGTGAAAGAGTCGTCAATATCGGGGTCTAATACCCAAACGACTCTTAAAAGTCGTTATTGTATTGGTCCTAGTATTGACGACTCAAACCCGCAACTTTTCCAAGGTTATGAAAAGTCGTCAACTTTTATTTTATAACCTAACGACCCTAAGGAAGAGTCGTTATAACATAGAAGACTCTACAACCCAAAGACTGTATAATATACCCCTTAGAGTCGTCATTTGGTTATGTATAAACCCAAACGACTCTAACCTGCCATTACAATTTTCCGAGAAGTCGTCATTTGGTTATGCATATTCACTCTTTGGTACTTCACCCCTTAGAGTCGTCATTTGGTTATGCTAGTCGTCATTTGCACGTCCATGCATACCATACCCTGCAATCATCGAATTCCAAGAGATTATGTCTCTACCTTCCATTCGATCAAATACTGAACACCCGTCCATGACATCACCGCACTTTGTATACATATTAACTAGACCATTTCCTACCAATATATTCTTATCCATCAGAGCTTTAATCCAATACCCATGAATTTCCTTCCCTAAACCCAAAGCTACAACCTCTGCACACAACGACAGAAGAATGGCAATTGTGACCGAATTTGGATGACGACTAATAATAACAATACCCCTAACGACCCACAAATTACAGTTGACGACTATATATGGTGACGATTCTATTAATTTTAAGGGGTCGTTAACGACCTTATTAATAAACAAACGACCCTATTAATTTTAAGGAAGGGTAAAATGGTACTTTCAACCTCATTTGGAAGCCCCCTAAAATTTTTGGTGTGGACATAAATTTGGTGAGGTCCCCAATTATTTTTTAGGGCCCCAATTAATCCTTGATAAAATGTTGTACAAAATGTCCTTTAGTTTTTTGTCGAGGTCTTTTTGGGTGAGGTTCTAGGTTCTTCTTGGTTTTGCTACAAACACTTGCAAAGAGTATACAATAAAGCCAAACTGAAAATTTCACGTGCTTTCCCCGGTGAGCCAAGCGGAAAAAGCCAAAACTGCAATTTTAAATACACCAGCAAATTTTCAATTCGTGTTTAAAATTTTAACATAAAAACTTTTTGAATGCCAATTATGTGTGTTAAAAAATCCCGCCAAAATCTTAAGTTGAATCTCGAAACCACATTTTTGGCGGGACAAATATCACGTTCCATGATGAACATGCAAAACCACGATATTGCCCATTCCTCGGCACACACATCTGTGCATTTCTTTTTGCCGTAGACGACCCCAAATGGAGTAATGGCAGTGACAAAGAACAAGGATGTACAAGGAATATTTAGAAAAGAAAGGAACAAAATAGGAATAACAAAAATGTGAGGAAGAAAACGAAAAGAAAGAAGCACACGGATCGATGACATGGCACTAAAATTTCAAATCCCGCCCAAAATCAGATTTCATTTCAAGCGTTGAGATTGAAAATCTTATTCTCTGCCGACTTCTTTTTATATCTCATTTTTCTCTCCCTTCTTTTTCTCACAAACCCAAACACCTACCCCTCTCTCTCTCTCCAAGTTATCTCTGTGAAACCCTAACTCTGAAGGTACGTCTCAAAATATACCGATTCTTACCGATTCAAACATATTCTCTGCTGTTTCTTACCGATTCTTATCAGTTTTTTGCGTTTATTCTTCAGGATTGTCAATGAAAGGTGCTAAATCGAAGTCTGATGCTACCAAAAATGGTGACAAGTAAGTTGTCGTTTAGTTTTTTTTTTGATTGATATGTATATGTGTTTGAGTTAGAACTTTATGGTTATCTGATTAACTCGGTTATGTTCAGATCTGAAAGTTTCAGTGTTTTTTGTTGTGTTTCTGATGATTGTTTCAGGCTTTCTGTGAAGAGAAAAGTTGCTGCTAATGATGCAGGAGGAAGAAAAACTTCCAAGAAAGAGAAGGCTGTCAAGGATCCTAACAAGCCAAAGAGACCTGCCAGTGCTTTCTTCGTATTTATGTAATTTCTTCGTCTTCTTCTTCTTTTTTTCTCGTTTATTTTCAATTTTTTCATGGAATTTTAGTGATGGTTTTGAATCGAACGATTTACTCATAATTTCTGAATTTTATTTCTCTGATTTAAGGGAGGATTTCAGGACACAATTTAAGGAAAAGCATCCTAACAACAAATCTGTCTCAGTTGTAAGATCCCCTTTCTCTTCAGAAGATTTTGTAATTTTATTCACTGAGAATTGAATTTCAATTGACTATTTTGCTGTTTTAAATTTTGAACTAGGTTGGTAAAGCTGGTGGAGATAAGTGGAAATCCTTGTCCGATGCTGTAAGTAAATTAATCAGAATTAAATTTCTTACCTATGACTGATGCCAAATTGTGATTTTGATGTAGTTCTGTTTTTATATTTGTTTAGGAAAAAGCTCCTTATGTAGCCAAGGCAGAGAAAAGGAAGGTTGAATACAACAAAACCATGGACGCATACAACAAGAAATTGGTCAGTTTACTTTATAGAAATCTCTCATTCCTTGTTATTCCAGTGCTTGAACTAACTATCATAAAAAATTGTAACACTATTTTAGGCTGGAGGGTCAAATGCTGATGATGACGAAGAAGAAGAATCTGACAAATCAAAGTCTGAAGTTAATGATGAAGATGAGGAGGAAGAAGGAAGTGACGAGGTTTGTTCATACTTGAATTAAAACCCTATTGTTCATCAATATAAGTTTGGATATGAATTGTTGTGTTAATTTTTGTTCTCTTGAATTCTGTTTGTAGGAGGAAGATGATGACTAGATAGGAAGTACAGTAGAGAGGGAAGAAGAGCCTGGAGATGTGCGTTTCTAACTGTTTTTGGTCTTTCTAGTTTTACAACACTTGTTATGGAAAATATATGCTTCTAGTACTTTGTGGAGGCTTAAAATTACTATTGTACCTACTCACTCTTCTTCCTTTATGTTCAATGGTTAAGTTAAGTTAGTCCTTTTTCTTTCATTATCTTTTTGTTATCTCTTTCAGTTTTTTCTGTGGTGTTGAAATTTTATGATTTGAATCACATCTGCATGATAGATATTGGGTGTTTGTATGCTTAAAAGCTTTGGGTCTAAAGAACAAATCAGTCTAATAAAACTATTAGACTGTTGGTATCCTTGTTTAAGTGTGGTTTTTGTATGGTAGAGTAGCTGTTGTTTGTTTATGAGTATGAAAATTCTGACTCTCTGAACTTTATGGAACAAGGTGAAGAGTGATAGAATTGGAAATCTAATGTAGAATTAGAGTGAATGAAAGTTTATGGTTTATTTAATGTGGTTGTCATAGTTGACGTTCTTGATTTGCCATTAGTTGCCCAAGTATATCAAGGGAAGCACCTAATAATGTTCTGTGGTGTTTTGTTAATAACTGATGTGGTTGAGATGTCTTAATTGTCACATTTAATTTCTAACTTAAATGTGCCATACAAAGAAACTGATGTGCCAGTTTGAAAACCAAGTAAACAGATTTTAGGGTCTGCCTAGCATTTCAATTGTTAATTATAAGGTATTAGGGTTTTAACACTCAATCTTGTCCATAGGCAATTGCCTTTAAATATCAAATCCATGATGGTTTTTCTTTGTGGTACTTTGATCCTTTGTGTTGCGCATATCCCATGTTACTGTGGTGTTAATTTATGCTTTTCAGTGTAGGTTATGTAAAGTTTGCAGTTAAACCAGTCAGACTCCCAGTTTAGTATGTTAATCTGTGGAAGAAATTCTGTTTAGGCTGTTACTTTAGGGTAGTGTTCCTATGCAAAAGTCCTTACTCTGATTTTCTGATTTTTTCTTTTTGTCATCTTTGCTGAATTAGATTGTTTGTGAAAAGCTTTCTTCCAAAACACTCAACAGGTCTCATGATTAAGACAAGAAACATGTTACACAAGTCGTGAAATTCCTTTTCTGTAGTAGATGTTTGAGGTTACTAAACCAACCCTTCCATTTCCATTTCTTTGTTGTGTCAGTTTAAGAGTATGTGTGGATGCAGTTCAGGTAGTGACTATTTGTGCTGTTTTCATTGGCTATTTTGTGGTTTACTTTTGTTGTTCTGGGTTCATGGCATTTGTGTCCATGGCATCCAAAAGTGTTCATTATAGCGAACTCCAGCAGGAGTAAAGTTTGCGGAAGATTCTGGGGATATAAAGTAGGTTTGCAATTTTTTCTTCCCGAAGTGCTTTCTATACATGAAAACTGTATATACCCAACTCTTTCAGTTTTTCTGCGGTGTTGAAGTTTTATGGCTTGAAACACTGCTGCATGATAGATGTCGGGTGATTTGTATGTTTAAAACCTACAGGTTCAAAGAACAAATAGTTTACTAGAACTATTAGACAGTAGCCATTTTTGATTGTGGTTTCGTATGATAGATTAGCTGTTGTTTTGTAGATTGCGGTTTGGTAGGTTAGAAATGAAACAAAGAACACGGTTAAGAGTGATAGGAATGGAAATCAATTGATTAGAGTTTCTAGATTTGTTAAATGAAAGTTTATAGTTAATTAATGTGGTTGTCATAGTTAGTGTTTTTGATTTGCTAATAGCTGCCTAAGAGCTTCTCCAATGGTTATTGTGGTTAGCTTCACACGTGGCATTATGGGAAGACATCCTCTAGCTAATATTGCACCTAGGGCTGTTCATGGTCGGTTTTGGCTCGGTTTCTAGCCAAACCAAAACCGAAACCAATACTATCAGTTTCTAAAAATCTAAACCAAACCAATTCATTAATCATTGGTTCGGTTTCTAAATGGTTTTAGCCGGTTTCGGTTTGTTCCATTGGGTTAATGGAAAACCGACTACGACTATATGTTAGTTTTCTGAAACTAACACTTCAAATCTTTAAATAAAATAACACAGTTGAATTTTTTTAACCTACCTGCAAAATGTAATTAACACACAAGCGTAGTTCATAACTCAAGTTTATAAGCATAGTTCAAAATATAAACATTCTGATTCAAAATACATAAACTCCAAGTTACGCATGCTCCAAATTCCATATTCAAAGTGTGAGATGGAAAGGGTAGATTAAATCTATCGACTTTAATCAATGACCTATACTTATTGGTTTTTCCGTTGGTTTTTTTTTGGAAAAACCAAAATCGAACCCGTTTCGGGGTTTTCAAAAACCAAAATCGAACCAAGAATGTCAGAAACTATGTTTTCAATTTTTTTTAAATATGAGAAATAAAAATAACCAATCCATTAGTAAATGGTTTGGTTCGGTGTCTTCCTTTATCTGTCAGTTGGAAATCCGATAAATTATAATTTGAAAATCGCAAAACCATGTTCAGCCCTAATTGCACCTAATTTTCCTAAATATTTGAGAAATAAAAAGTATTTTTCTTTTTCCAATAAAAAACGTTACTTTTCACCTCTTCATTGCTCATAGTCATATGTTATTTATTTTACGACTTTGTATCCCACTGAAACAAGGCGTTTTGGATGTATTCATCAAAAAACTCTGTACTTGTTGCCATCAGTTTACAAACCGATGAAAGATGATAATAATCATCACAACACTATAATAAGAAACGATGAAAGAAACACAACACTGGATTATCAATAATAATAACTGGTTTTGTCTAATTGTTTTGGTTATTTCTTAAAGTGGACAAAGGTATCGTTTGATGCTTGGACCATTAGTAATCGGGTTGATGCTGCCAGTGCTAATCATACTGTTACCAGATTCATACTTTTTTGTTTTGATTTTTTTTTTCTTTTTAATTTACAGTGTATTACATTAGCTATCTTGAAATGACAAATCCAAAGATTCGCAAAATACTAATATGATGATCAGAATCTTCATCCGGATGTAGGTGTAGTTGGAAGGATTAAGTACGTACTTGTAGATACCTGAAAAATGCCAAGGGAGAAATGACCATGGATTTAAACGAATAGGGCTTAAGAAAAGGCTTAAGAGATAATATGGGCTCAAAGGAGAGGAGTCCTAATTACTCATTAAGGGAAGTCAAGATAATAAGTCCAAGAGGAAAGACTAAAAAGTCAAACTTAGAAAAGAATAAAGGGTATGCTTGTAAATACTTCTAAAAGGATGGACATTAGATAAGGCTAAGGAGAGGGATGGCTATAAAACGGGGTTGATCTCCACAAACAAATCCAGAGCTAATTTCTTTAGCATGGTTATCCATGTACTACTTTCAGTAAGAGGTTTCCATTTCTATTATGATATTTGTCCTATTACATTTTGGCGACCACAGTGGGAGTCTGCTCATAGGATTGGGACAGCGGTTCAACCACTGAAAGCTTACCAAAATATGACGCCACCCACTCCTTGTGAGACGCGTTCTCTTAAGACCACAACGTCACTTTTGCAATTTCATCTTTTGTTTCACCCAGCGCCTCCATCTCTCTCTAGCCAGCGCCTGTTTCTCTCCAACGCCTCCATCTCTCTCTTGTCAGCGCCTGTTTCTCTCCAACGCCTCCATCTCTCTCTTGTCAGCGCCTCTTTACTCTTCCCAGCGTCTTTTTGAACGCATCAAAACAGCATCGCTTTCGTCGTCATCGACGCTTGTATCCTCAACACCACCTTCATCCAGCTGCATCGTCCCTGCCCCGCGTCTACTACTTCATACCATCAGCGTGTCGTTTTTGTCTCTCACTCTCAGCGGCTTCGTTTGTCAACAACAAGCAGCGGCTTTCTCAATTCACTTCTCTTCATCCGCGTCTGCAACCAACACCTACAAAAAGCGGCTACCGCCACTTCCAGCGGTTATCACCTATCGTCTCTGCTCAACGGCTATCGTCTCAAGCTGTCAGCGTTTCCGTACTCTCCCGTTCAATAGTCGACAACCAGTTCTTAAGAACAACCAGCGGCCTTCACCCTTTGCTTCTCTTGATCTCGCGTCTTCATCATTCTCAACTTCTCCACCGGCGGTTATAACATGGCTCATCGATTGAAGTAACATATTTCTTCCTTAAAGCAATTCAAAAGATAAGTTTCACCTCTCCTCGGTGTTTCAATTCGATTAAGTTAATTGATAAAAAATTATATTATGACTGTAGTATTCGATTGACTGTAGTTTCCACTAATCCTAACACCTTTTCGATTCATGATTGGCCAGCATTTAGTCTCAATTCGATAGAGGAGAGTCGAAACAGTGAGGAGTTTGACGCTTGCACGTCAATCGCTTGTCAAAATTCCGAAGAAAAGACCTTTTCTAATTTACCGTTCTCTGACGCTGCCATCAATCATATCTACCACCACCTGCACCCCGCGGCATCATTCGTGATCAGCGTCTATCACCTTATACCATCAGCGTACCTATTTTCTTTCCCTCACATCGGCGCCCTCGTTTCCCAAGAACAACCAGCGGTTACAAGTTTCTCACCGCTGCCACCACCACTTCCAGCGGCTATCTCCTATCGCCTCTGCTCATCGGAGATCGTCTCATGCCATTAGCGTTCCCATATCAGCGGCTGTCTCCTCATGACAACAGCGCGTCCATCAAGAACAAGCAGCGGCTCTCTTTACTTCTCTTCATCCCGCGCCTGCAACTACCATCCATAGACAGCGACTATAACCTGGCTTACCAATTGCAGTGGCGTTCCCATATCGGCGTTCCCATATCAGCGGCTTTCAATTCGAGCTTCCATTGTCGCTTGTATAAAAAAATTGAAGTGGTAAACAAGGATCTAAGCCTGTAGCGGAAAGGGGATTCACCTTCTCACGAGAAAGCTAAGTATGATGTTTACAATTCAATGCTTGACTTTTTAAATTGTATGGTAGAGGCAAGTAATTGTATGCGCTGATACGATGCACCCAATAGCATGTCGGTCACCTAGTTAGGCACTAAGAGCAGACTCGTGAGGTGCGACCATAACCAAAGAGCAAGAGAAAAAAAAACTAAAATTTGGGTTTAGTCCGTGTTGAACGCAGTGGAGGGAGACTAAAATTTGGTCGCGCAACTTTGAATTACGCCCAATCGAGCGCAACTCCAAATCTCGTCCCATTTGTTTTTTTTTTTTTTTTTTTTTTTTTATTATTGTTGGGCGCAACTCAAAGTTGCGCGCCCAATTTGTTTTTATTTTAATTATTGTTGTGGGCGCAACTCAAAGTTGCGCCCAAGTTTTTTGTTTTTTTATTATTGTTGGGCGCAACTCCAAATTGCGCCCCATTGGGCGCAACTCCAAATTGCGCCCTTTTTTTTTTTTTTTTTTTTTTTTAATTGTTGGGCGCAACTTTGAGTTACGCCCATCATCGCGCAACTCAATTTTACGCCGACTAAAGACCGGACTAAAGACTAAATATGGTCCGGGTTTTGGTTATAGTCCTGTCTTTGGTCTTTACTCCGTCTCCACTGCGTCTGTTTTTTACCAAAAAATTTGGTTATACTCCACGACTGTGGATGCTCTAAGAAATGTATATGATGCATTACTTCTAAGGCATGTCCACGTATCTCTTTTGATCATGAGGCAGTTAACTCAGTAAACACCACACCATGACATGAAAATTTAAGTTTCGAACATATTTGATCACTCTTAAAGAATTTTTTTATTTTTATATAGCATGTTTACATGTGACTGCAATGATGAATATTTACATTCCCGGGCAAGCATGTCTTATATACAGATTGCAGTCTCCAACTCGCGGTTCAATAAAATACTTTAATTTAATACATCATAATGTTCCAATACTTTAGGCGTTTCAATTTTATAATGAACATGCATATAAGCTTATAACTAATATAGCTGATGGGGCACTAACTAAGCCACATTTTTGTACCAATATATCCCACATGGGTATTTAGTTCATAAGTCATCTAGGCGCCAAAATGTATCTGCTGCATATTTACTTCTTTTAAAGTATGCCCACCTGTTGCTCTTAATAAGCATTTAATTACTATCCTCATTCTAATATATATTAGTGTATGGAGCTAAGGATAGAAAAGAAATCCAAACGCTTTTAGCAAAATATATATGTGAAAAATGAAAGTCTCATTCGACAAGAGGTGGGAGCAATTTAAGAATAAATCCTCCTGCCCTCGACAACCAAGAGGCTCGAGTGTCTAAGAAATCCTCATGCCCTCGACAATCAAGAGGCTCGAGTGTCAAAATGCTCCCACCCTCGATAAGAGTGGGAGTGTCTAAATCCTCTTGTGCTCACTCTTTGAGACTCGAGTGTCTAAATCCTCTTGTGCTCACTCTTTAAGACTTGAGTGTCTAAATCCTCCCACCCTCGATAAGAGGGGGAGTGTCTAAATCCTCTTGTGCTCACTCTTTGAGACTCGAATGTCTAAATCCTCCCACCCTCGATAAGAGGGGGCGAGTGTCTAAATCCTCTTGTGCTCAAATCCTCTTGTGCTCACTCTTTGAGGCTTGAGTGTCTAAATCCTCATACCCTTGATGAGGGGGGGAAACTCTAAGAAACGACTCTTACGCCATGATATCGACTCTTAAGCCTTTGAAAAAAAAGAGAAAGGGTAGAAACCTTTTGTCTCCAAAGCAGCTCTTAAGCCTTGATGAAAAGAAAAAGAGCCTTAATCTCCAAAAGAAGCTCTTACTCCTTTGACAAAAATACAATAAAATAAGAAGAAAACGACTCTTCAGCCTATGACAAAAAAGAAGAAGAAGAAAGCGGTTCTCCAACACTTGAAAATATATATATATATATAAAGAGGTTAGAAACCCTTCATCTTAAAAAATTGTCTCTAACGCCTTTGACAAAAGAAAGAAAGAAAGAAAGAAAAAGCGGCTCTTAAGCCTTTGATAAAGAAATAAAAAAAAAAAATTTGAGAAACAAAAAACGCCTCTTAAAGCCCTTCAAAGCGGGTCTCCAGCCTTGACAAAAAGCGACCCTTGAAGCCCTTGATAAAAATTAAGAGGGTAGAAACCCTTCATCTCTAAAAATCGTCTCTCAAGCCTTAAAAGCGGCTCTCCAACACTTGATAAAAAAAAAAAAAAAAAAGGGGGAGGAACACTTTTACTCCCATAGAAGCGCCTATAATGCTTCAAGCGGCTCTTACGCCTCGATAAAAAAGAAGAAGCGGTTTTTAAGCCTTTGACAAAAAAAATGAAAGAAAGAAGAAGCCACTCTTAAAGCCCCTCAAAGCGGCTCTTAAAGCCCTTCAAAGCGGCTCTTATGCCGAGAGAAGAAAGCGGCTCTCAAGCCTTTGATAAAAATAAAGGAAGAGAAGAAGCGGCTCTCAAGCCTTTGATAAAAAAAAAGAGAGGGTAGAAACCCTCCAACTCCAAAAGCGCCTCTTAAGCCTTTGATAAAAATAAAAAAAGAGAAGAAGAAGAAGAAGGGAGGAACACTTTTGCTCCCATAGAAGTGCCTATAGCGCCATTTCTTCAGCCTCTCGAGGCTAATTATATATATAAAAAAGGGGGGAACACTTTTACTCCCATAGAAGCGCCTATAGTGCTTCAAAGCGGCTCTTACGCCCTCGATTAAAAAGAAGAAGCGGCTTTTAAGCCTTTGACAAAAATGAAAGAAAGAAGAAGCGGCTCTTCAGCCGAGAAAAGAAGCGGCTCTTATGCCGAGAGAAGAAAGCGGCTCTCAAGCCAAGCGACTCTCAAGATTTGACAAAACGAGAAAGGGTGGAAACCCTTCGTCTCCAAAGCGCCTCTCCAGCATCTGATAAAAAAGAAAGAAAGAAAACAAAGCGTCTCTCAAGCCCTTGATAAAAAAATAAAATAAAAAAATAAATGAGTGAGAACGCCGATCACATGTTTTTGGCACAACCCAATTGCTACCATCTCTTAGACAAGTGCCACCATGCATCTCAATGTAAGTAAATATAGAACTGTCTCACTAAAGACGCGCCATGCTAGACGCCTTAATATAGCTTACGAAGCTCCTTTAATACTTGATCTCTATGGATTAAAGAGCGAGATCACGTCTGCTATAGCCGAAGTTTCGAGAGTGGGAGATTTGATACCACTTCAGCTGACGAAGATGATCAAGGCTACCTAGCTTATAAAATAATGATGACCGCCTGTAACATAGGCATACCGTCTTGAAGATTTACCTACCTGGTCAAGTAATAGCTAGTACATGGGATCACTATATCATACAACCAACAAAATAAAGTCATAAACGACATTGTAATATGATCGGTTGTCACCCGGTCAAAAATAATTTCACTTTCTTGCTTCACTAAAATAAAGTAGTATGCAATAAGAAAGAGTTCGTATCCACAGAGAGAGGCTTATGTTGTTATGCAAATTTTCAGTTTCTTAGTAACCAAGGGGGATGTTGATGTTTCAAAGCAATAAAAATAATTGAAAGCAAAGTAATAATAAAATTTATCAATAAGGAGAAAGTATTGGTCACGGGATAGTTTCATTCACAAACTTGAATTATCAACAATGACTAGAATTGAAATTTTAATCTCTCATTTACTAAAAGTCCTAGAATACCTTGATCGCAAGAGTATCCCGCAAATTCCCCGATTTCATCACAACCACATTAAAAGATGCATATGTGAATTCTTTCTAGAAAGCAACCTAAAGTGTAAAAGCACAATTAAGTTTAACTCCCTAAAAGCAATAAGTTTTTCGGAATAAGACTAATCAAGGCAACCAAAATGTGTAAAAGCACTAATTCGATTTAACCCAAGTTACGATTCATATGTGACTAGTAGGATATATCACTACAAGCACTACCCACATTTATGCTACTCAAAATCGAGGATAGACAACGTTTTCGTATTGAAAGCCCTAATATAGCTCTAGATATGAAAGTAGATCGGATTGATTAGGACTCAACCAAACAAACTATCAAATCATATATCAATATTAACAATGAATCATAAACAATAAACTTGAGACAAAACTAATTCATTGAATCAAAACTTATTTGTGAAATCCACTTATTATCCCATAACCAATAATAGGTATTTAGTTACTCATAGTATTTTGATTCAACATAATTATTATCAAAAATAAGATGAAGAACATCAAAATAAATGAAAGCAAACCCTAGGCGTAGTTCTCTGCAAAAAGCTCCCGTAGAAAATACGTGATTCCCAAAAGAATAGAAACTTTTTCTTTTTATAGCCTTCCAACTTTCCAAAATTAGGTCTTCAAAGCCCAAAGTCCAATACTAAGAAGTCCACCAAGCCCATGAACCATGTGTGAGAAACCCATGTGAAAATATGACCGAAAGTGGACGATATAGGAAGTCCGGGGATTGTGGTAGGAAATTGTCGGAAAGTTGCTTCTGGAAATCGCTCGGTGGCCAAGCAAAGTCCGCCGGCCACCGGTCAACGAGTTGGATCGGTCAACGGGTGAATCGGGTTGGATCGGGTCGGCGGGTCGGATACGGGTTGGATCGGGTCATGGTCACCGAGTCGGGTTGAGTCGCCAGAGTTATACCCAAGTCACCGTGGTCGGGTGTAATGGGTCTGATCGAACTCCGACATAGCTCGAGCTATTTGAGCTCCGACCATGTGTAGCACAATCCTTGTGCATTACTACCGACCCCGATGGCTACACCTCGATGCACCATCATTGTCTTCTCTTACCAGAACACACGGCCATCTCAACGGCTTCGCTGCGACTCATCCAACCAAACACAAGGCCAAGTTCATAAAGCACTATTCTCGTATCAAAGCAGCAGATACAATCCCAACAAATCCCGCAATATCGGCTCTGCAGTCCATATACCCGAGAAAAACTCCCGAGGCCAAAGAACTACCACCTGCAGCCATCAACAATTCCGATCCACGGCTCAACTCACTGACCTTTGCTCCCGTGGCTTAACCACATCAGATGCAAGACTCAGAACAAAGACAAGATGTCGATGCTTCTTCACGTTTGCAACTCAATTCCTCAAATCACCAACAACCCTAGCTCGAGCTCTATCTGTATTTCAATCACCTTCACTGAAACAACATTACCCTCACCTGCATTTCCATCTGAGCAACTCCTTGTAATCATCAGCTTTTGTCACAGCTCACTACCAGTCAATGCCATACATCCAATTGCCACCACCACTGTCATGAACCCACAATTCAAGCCATGCCATTCCATTTGCATCTGTTATACCTCCTTCTCAGTCCACCTTCACCCATTACAATGACCACCATTCTGTTTCTTCTTGACGACAATTGCGGCTCGACACTGCAATTCCAGTGAACCAAAGAAACAAAGGCTAGTGACCACCACCACTGTGTTAGCCTCGCAATTGGCTTCACCACCAACGAGACCAACATGACCCCGCTACTCACGACTTCATATACACCAGCTCCATCTTGCAACTGCAAGCCTCTCGCTATCTCCTTAACATTCCCTCTGTTTGTAGGGTTTTACGCTCACAAAGAAAGCAACCAATATAGCTTCACCACCGAGCATTACTCCACAAAAACACCACCACCAAAAGCCGCCACAATCCCCGCAGAAGTCCTAATCATACATCTATAGCACAACTCACTCACAACCCATTCTCTAGCCACAAAACCCATTTAATCACCACCACAACCCGATTCCAGCTTCTTCTCAACTCAACACAAACGACTCGGCCAAGCACCTCCATTTCTCCTCCAGAACAAACCCTTGATTTGAACTCTATAATGGCAAACTATCTCAGATGCTTCCACTTTGCTTCTTCTCGATCTGTCACCACATACTCTCTATTCTAAGCTTCATGGCTTCACAAACCCCAAAGATCATCTCTTTGTTGAATCCAAACTTCAAAGATTCTCAAATCCCGGTTCTCGAGTTGAATCCCTGTCTCCTGCAATTCATGGACACCACCAATTTCTCTCGATCTCGATCTCAATTTCTCCATTAAACTCTACTGACCCACAAGTTCGTCTAATTCATCACCCATTTGCCTCAATTTCAAAAGCATCGAAACCTTACCTCTCTTTACCGATCTCGAGATCGATATCAACATTTCCTTGCTTAACAGTTGCAGAAACAAAACCTCATCTCGATTTCTCATCCTCTGTCGATTTTAACAATGAAACTCTTCCAATTTCAGGTGTTTCCCTCACGATCGAACATTGATGAAGAAGAGGAAATAAATTCCTTCTCTCGACTTCTAGGTATTATGTAAGAACATGGATGTATCCACCCCGGCCTGGTAGGATAAGGGTAGCCAGGAATGACTATAAACACCCACTCATTGTTAAGGGCCACCTCCAATTGCTTTGGCATGTCGGTTCCAGTGTAACCGATGACCTATTTCTCTTCCGCTCCCTTGCCGCGTTTCGACCTGCTCCACATATAGCTCGCCTGTGAGATGACAATTTCGCCCTTTGGCCCAATTTGGATAATTTCTTCTTCTTTTCCTCCGTGCGACTCCATTGCACCTGATAACTCAAAAGCAAACATAAGATACATAATTCACACGAAAAATAGCAAAGAAAGCATAAACTCTATATAGTAAATACTTGTATTCTACACCTATCGATCCCCCACACTTAGACTTTGCTTGTCCTCGAGCAAATCAAACAAAATAATAAAATACAACAACCCGTGTGTCGTCGAGGCTACGGTCACTTTTAGCGTAAATAACAAGCCTTTAAACCACTAAGTGTCCCTAGTGGACGAGTTATAGTCTCGTGAGGGTTTACTAGAGATATACCCACAAAACCTAAATTACCAACTTACTAGTTCTTCGTAATGATAGTATCCAACGCGCTAAGAAGACATAGAGATTCCGCACACTAGTCATAAGAAGTTAGACACATAAATGAACATAATCTCATTCTTAAAAGTTGAGAGAGATATAACCATCCCTTGTCGACTAAAATTCGGGTTCGGAGTGATCAAAAGTCTCGACGCCTGCCTCACAAGAAAGGGTTTTATGATATTGCTCTCAATAATAAATGACTCTTTATGGGTCACACATGTGTCCAGGTTGGAATGAAGAGAGAATCCTGCGACACGTTGAATGGTAGGAAGGCAAAACCCTCCGAATGTTTTGAAAACCCACATCTTTTATATATTTTTGAAAACCCATTTTCTGACGATCTCTTCGAAAGGAAATCAACCATTTAACGAAGGTGGGAATATGCTTACTTACCTCGTTATCCGTTCAACGTGCAGCTAGCACCACTCTCACAGCATCCATAGAAACGTCTTCGGTCTTCTATCGGTGTCTTCATCTTCGTCTTCGGTCTTCACTCTTGATGATAACTCTCGAACTTCGTAGAATCTCGACAATATGATTATTTCCCTCAAATTCCTTGTCGCTTGAAACTTCATTATAGATATTCCTTCTTTCCATAGGCTTTATTGAAAGAATACAAAAATAAAAACAACTCAATTTTTCTCTTTTTTTTTTTTTTTTCTTCTTTTTTTTTTTTTTTTCTTTTTCTGTTTTTTTTTTTTTTAATTTTCTTTTTTCTTTTCTTTTTTTTTTTGAATAACAAATAAAAATAAAACAAAATAAAAACATTTTTCTCTTGTCTCTTTTTTTTTTTTTTTTTTTTTTTTTTTTTTAGTTTTTTTTTTTTTTTTTTTTTTTTTGAGACAAGAGAAAGCAAAATACAAATAAAATAAATAAATAAATAAAAATGTAAGTACAATGCCATGGTGTAAGTACTTTACCGCTTGAATCTTCACAACTTATATGTCTTGATATTATAAACTTCTCGAACTTTCATCCTTCTAATTTCCGCTCTTGTATTATAGTCTTCAACTTATAAAAATTGCCCTTGTTTTGTTGCTTTACTCAAATCGAAATCGCCCATTCTTGTAGTGTTGCTTGTAAACCTCGAACATGTTCAACTTTCCTTCGAATTTGTGATGCTCCTCTTGTTGATGATGATGGTGTTTCTATGGACTCGTTGGTGTAGAGAGATAAGGTGGATGGTGCTAAGCGAACAAGATCACAAGTGGAATGTAAGTTAGCAATTCGATGTCACCAACATGGTTGATAAAAATAGCACTCAAGAGATCAAAATAGTGCTTCTATGGTGGGAAATTGACAGCTCACCATTCTGCCCGGAATTTACGTACGGTGACACACACTCAAAAAGCACAAATTTAGACAGTACAAAGAATTGAAGGTCGGTGCCTCACATTATGTAACTTGGGTAGTCTCCACTATAGGGATCACCTTTGTTCTAATACCGAATTCAGCCTGCACCTTATTTGCCTTGGCATGGTTAAATCCAACTTTAACTCTCATACAATTAAGAAACCCGATCATGTTCTCTGTCATCTCTAAGTTCAGTCACTAGTGTGAGATTCTCGATGTAATCTTAGCGACATGTATACTATGTGATTCTAAAGAACTACAAGTTGGAGTTTTCTTATTCACTAGTTCACAAAAAAGTTGAAAAATTGCAAAAACTTACAACATAAACCACTCCCCACACTTAAACTTTACATTGTCCTCAATGTAAATTGAATCGTCCAAAGTAAGTCAAGGTGGGAAATCCTAATAAGAAATCAGCAAAAACAAAGTAAAAACAAAACAAGAAAAACTAAAAAAAAAACAAGAAAAAAAATAAATACAAGACAAGAAATACTCATCCTTTGGGTTGCCTCCCAATTAGCGCTTGGTTTAAAGTCGTCAGCCCGACTATCTCCTTGCTTGCAAAGCCTTAGCTAGGGTCCCATACGCTATGGACACCCGAATGAACATCACTTGGATACCGCATGACTTCAAACATGTTGAAGCGAATTATCTCCTCATCAAACTTCATAGTGAGTATTCCCGCGTCCACATCAATGACGGTTTTTAGCGTCTTCATGAAAGGTCTCCCAAGCGAGGGGTATGGATACATCCGAACCATCATCCATTTCTAGAACACAAAAATCATTTGGAAAAACTAGTTGGTTCACCCGCACAAGGACATCCTCAATAATACCCCTAGGTAGACATTAGAACGATCCGCAAGTTCAAGCACAATATTAGTTGGTTTCAAGGGACCCAACTTTAAAGACTTATAAATAGATCTTTGGCATGATATTCACGGATGCTCCTAAGTCAAGCATAGCCTTACCAATCTTTGTGTTACCAATCTCTACGGGTATAGTGAAACTACCCGGATCCTTGCATTTGGGTGGGAGTTTCTTTTGCAAGACCGCCAAGCGTTTTCCCCCACACTCATAACCTCATTACTAGGTTAGCTTTTTCTTCTTGGTACACAAGTCCTTCAAAACCTTCGCATATTTGGGAACTTGCTTGATAACATCAATGAGTGGAATGTTTACATGAAGCTTCTTGAAGATATCTAAAATCTCCTTTTCTAATTCCTCCTTCTTAGAACTTGCAAATCATGAGGAAAAGGCATAGGAGGAACATAAGTAGAAATAGGAGTTTTAGAGTTGGAATTAGGTACCTCGAAGTTTGGGGAAAATCAGCATTCTTTTCCTCCAAAACAGGTTCCTTTTGGGTCTCCATATCACCCACATCAACAATTTCAGGTTGCACAAGTTGTGTACCGCTTCTCAATGTAATAGCACTAACATTCTCTCTTGGGTTGATAGGTTGAGACGGAAGTCTCCCACTATTTTGTGCCTTCAAATTGTTGATATCAATCGCCATGGAAGCCACTTGAGTCTGCAAATCCTTGATAGCACTCTTAGTTTCTTGTTGGCTCTCTTTGAACATGGTAGAAATACCTTGCATCATTGCTTTAAGCTTTTCATCAATGTCGAACCTTGGTTTTGCATTGGTTGTTGTTGTTCTTTGAAATGGTTGTTGTTGTGGTTGAAACCCGCTTGGACGGTTGAAAGTAGGTTGTGAAACCGCACCTTGATTGTTGGCATAGCTAAAGTTGGGATGATCTCTCCATCCTGGATTGTACGTGTTTGAGTACGGATCATACCGTCTTTGCCGATTTGGAAAGACCGCATTAGCTTGCTCCAACCCTTCACCATGTGAAGGTAAAATAACCGCAGCCATCCTTTGCATCATGTGCTCCATGTTATCCATCCTTTGCTCACGGTGTGATGCTAATGAATCATTAACTTCATGCACTTGCCTAACCATTGGTTCACCTCTTGTGTAGAATTGCTGCGAGTTTGCAGCCCATGCTTTCAATCAAATCTCGTAGCTTGGGCCACCGTCTTGTTCACGAGAGCACCACCACCAGCTTGAGCGTCTAGAAGATATCTATCACTTGATTGAAGACCTTCGTAGAAGTATTGGATTATCATAGCATCACTAACTTGATGGTGTGGACACTTGCAACCAATCTCTTGTACCTCTCCCAACATTCATACAATGATTCTCCAACATGTTGCTTTATTCCACAAATCTCTTTGCGAATTTGAGTGGCCTTAGACGCAGGAAAATACCTCTCTAGAAAGAGTTTCTTCAAACCGTTCCATGTAGTGACACTCCCGGTGGCAAACAATACAACCAATCCTTAGCGCTGTCCACCATAGAAAATGGAAAAACTTTCATCATTGCACCATTAACTTGGTCTCCACTGGAAGCATAGCCTTGACAATGGTATAGAACTCCATGAGATGCTTGTTAGGGTCCTCATTCGCCATACCATGAAACTTTGGCAACTCCCTAAGCAACCCCGGCTTGATCTCGAAAGTTGAGTTTGTTTGGATACACCATTGTTGTGCATCAAGCCTATGTGAAGCCAAATCCTTGAGTGTACGGTTCGCATTGTCACCCATTGCTTCTTCCTCTTCAATTAGTGGTTCTCCTACGAATGGAACCTCTTCTTCCTCTTCTTGATGAAGAGCTTCGTGTTCTACTTCCAAGACTTGTTCTTCCGTTGTGTCTTGCCTTGGTTGGAGTATTGTGCCTCTTCGAGTAGCTATCCCGCACCTTTGATAATTCCAATCTTTGGAAGCCAGGGATTAGTACATTGAAAAACAATTCTCGCAAAAACAAGTGAGAAACAAGACAATAAACGAAAAGCAAGTATAAAAGCAAAAATTGTAAAAAGAAACTAAAAACTTAATAACAAGCCGTATGCCTCCCGCAATGGCGCTAAAATTTGATCGGTTGTCACCTGGTCAAAAATAATTTCACTTTCTTGCTTCACTAAAATAAAGTAGTATGCAATAAGAAAGAGTTCGTATCCTGAGAGAGGCTTATGTTGTTATGCAAATTTTCGATTTCTTAGTAACCAAGGGGGGATGTTGATGTTTCAAAGCAATAAAAATAATTGAAAGCAAAGTAATAATAAAATTTATCAATAAGGAGAAAGTATTGGTCACGGGATAGTTTCATTCACAAACTTGAATTATCAACAATGACTAGAATTGAAATTTTAATCTCATTTACTAAAAGTCCTAGAATACCTTGATCGCAAGAGTATCCCGCAAATTCCCTGATTTCATCACAACCACATTAAAAGATGCATATGTGAATTCTTTCTAGAAAGCAACCTAAAGTGTAAAAGCACAATTAAGTTTAACTCCCTAAAAGCAATAAGTTTTCTGGAATAAGACTAATCAAGGCAACCAAAATGTGTAAAAGCACTAATTCGATTTAACCCAAGTTACGATTCATATGTGACTAGTAGGATATATCACTACAAGCACTACCCACATTTATGCTACTCAAAATCGAGGATAGACAACGTTTTTCGTATTGAAAGCCCTAATATAGCTCTAGATATGAAAGTAGATCGGATTGATTAGGACTCAACCAAACAAACTATCAAATCATATATCAATATTAACAATGAATCATAAACAATAAACTTGAGACAAAACTAATTCATTGAATCAAAACTTATTTGTGAAATCCACTTATTATCCCATAACCAATAATAGGTATTTAGTTACTCATAGTATTTTGATTCAACATAATTATTATCAAAAATAAGATGAAGAACATCAAAATAAATGAAAGCAAACCCTAGGCGTAGTTCTCTCGCAAAAAAGCTCCAGTAGAAAATACGTGATTTCCAAAAGAATAGAAACTTTTTCTTTTTATAGCCTTCCAACTTTCCAAAATTAGGTCTTCAAAGCCCAAAGTCCAATACTAAGAAGTCCACCAAGCCCATGAACCATGTGTGAGAAACCCATGTGAAAATATGACCCGAAAGTGGACGCCGGAAGTCTGGGATTGTGGCCGGAAATTGGCCGGAAAGTTGCCGGAAATCGGCTCCGGTGACCGGCAAAGTCCGCCTTTGGCCATAGGGTCAACGAGTTGGATCGGTCAACGGGTCGGCCGGGTTGGATCGGGTCGTGCGGGTCGGATGCGGGTTGGATCGGGTCATGGTCATTTGAGTCGGGTTGAGTCGGCTCAGGAGTTATACTCAAGTCATTTGTGTCAGTGTAGTTGTCCGACTGAACGACATAGCTCAGCTATTGACTGGCGACCATGTGTAGCACAATCCTTGTGCATTACTACCCACCCCGATGGCTACACCTCCGATGCACCATCATTGTCTTCTCTTGCAGACTCTGTAACACACGGCCATCTCAGCGGCCGCTGCGACTCATCCGACCAAACACAGGCCAAGTTCATAGCACCATTCTCGTATCGTCGAAGCAGATACAATCCCAACAAATCCCGCAATATCGGCTCGCCAGTCCATATACCCAGAAAAACTCCCGGCCAAGAACCAATACCAGTGCAGCCATCAACAATTCCGATCCACGGCTTCAACTCCGGCTGACTTCACCGCTCCCGTGGCTTAACCACATCGGATGCAAGACAGAATAAGACAAACATCTTTGATGCTTCTTCGCTTGCAACTCGATTCCTCAAATCACCAACAACCCTAGCCTGAGCTCTATCTCGTATTTCAATCACCTTCTTTGAAACAACATTACCCTCACCCGCATTTCCATCCGAGCAACTCCTTGTAATCATCGCCTTTTGTCACACTCACTACCCGTCAATGCCATACATCCAATTGCCACCACAACCTTTGTCATGAACCCACAATTCAAGCCATGCCATTCCATTTGCATCCGTTATACCTCCTTCTCGAGTCCACCTTCACCCATTACAATGACCACCATTCCGTTTTCTTCTTCGATCGGCAGTGCAGCTCGGACACTGCAATTCCAGGTGAACCAACGGCAACAAAGGCTAGTGACCACCACCACCTTTGTTAGCCTCGCAATTGGCTTCACCACCAACGAGAGACCAACATGACCCCTTTACTCACAGCTTCATATACACCAGCTCCATCTTGCAATCTGGTAAGCCTCTGCTATCTCCTTAACATTCCCTCTGCTGTAGGGTTTACGCTCACAGCAGCAACCAATATAGCTTCACCACCTGAGCATTACTCCACAAAAACACCACCACCAAAAGCTGCCACAATCCCTGCAGAAGTCCTAATCATACATCTATAGCACAACTCACTCACAACCCATTCTCTAGCCACAAAACCCATTTAATCACCACCACAACCTGATTCCAGTTCTTCTCAACTCAACACAGCCCTGACTCAGCCGCACCTCCATTTCTCCCTCAGAACAAACCCTTGATTTGAACTCTATAATGGCAAACTATCTCAGATGCTTCCACTTTGCTTCTTCTCGATCTGTCACCACATACTCTCTATTCTAAGCTTCATGGCTTCACAAACCCCCAGCATCATCTCTTTGTTGAATCCAAACTTCTGGCATTCTCAAATCCCAGTTCTCGAGTTGAATCCTCGTCTCTCGCAATTCATGGACACCACCAATTTCTCTCGATCTCGATCTCAATTTCTCCATTAAACTCTACTGACCACAAGTTCGTCTAATTCATCACCCATTTGCCTCAATTTCAAAAGCATCGAAACCTTACCTCTCTTTACCGATCTACCGAGATCGATATCAACATTTCCTTGCTTAATTTAAAACAAAACCTCATCTCGATTTCTCATCCTCTCGTCGATTTTAACAAAGAAATGGTAGACTCTTCCAATTTTCGGTGTTTCCCTCACTGATCGAACATTGATGAAGAAGAGGAAATAAATTCCTTCTCGACTTCTAGGTATTATGTAAGAACATGGATGTATCCACCCCGTTTGGTAGGATAAGGGGTAGCCAGGGAATGACTATAAACACCCACTCATTGTTAAGGGCCACCTCCAATTGCTTTGGCATGTCAGTTCCAGTGTAAACCGACAGCCTATTTCTCTTCCGCTCCTTCTTGGCGTTTATTGCTCCACATATAGCTCGCCTGTGAGATGACAATTTCGCCCTTTGGCCCAATTTGGATAATTTCTTCTTCTTTTCCTCCGTGCGACTCCATTGCACCTGATAACTCAAAAGCAAACATAAGATACATAATTCACACGAAAAATAGCAAAGAAAGCATAAACTCTATATAGTAAATACGGTGTATTCTACACCTATCATAATATGCTTGGGATAATAAGAAAAGATGTCTGGAGTAAGAGCATACATGTTAGAAACAACAACGATGAAAAGTCATAAGGACAACACGGATATCATAAACTTCAAAGGCGCAAAAGCGCTCCGAATACCATATAGGGGCCGGACTTGCGGTAAACCGCAAGTCAAATGAAAATGAGTTGTCTAAGGAACTGGCTAGGGGACTTGGAACAAACCACAAGTCAGTGGAGGAGAAGTTGCCTCAGCCACCGCCTGGGGACTTGCATTAAAGCGCAAGTCAATGGAGGAAAATATTTATATCAATGCAAGGCGTGTAGAAAATTCCACGCTTGTACAGCTGATTCTTGTAAAAAGTGTGATAGAAAGCTTCAAGTGCATAACCACCTGCATCGTCGAGCATAAGCTCTAACTAAATATATAAAGTAACATTCAAAGGGGTAACATCGAAGGTTATTCAAAGGAGTCTACACACCACTGGCGTAAGCTTGAGAAGTTCATCCGACAATACCAAGGGGCTTACTAGCCCTAAGAAACATTCGAGAGAAGATTTCTAAAGTAATATAAGCGTCGCACGATCAAGACTTGGTCCGCAGTAATAGAAGAGCTAAATAGGCCCAAGGTTGA
This sequence comes from Papaver armeniacum, assembly GCA_023531295.1. Classification (NCBI taxonomy): domain Eukaryota; kingdom Viridiplantae; phylum Streptophyta; class Magnoliopsida; order Ranunculales; family Papaveraceae; genus Papaver; species Papaver armeniacum. The sequence goes on from JAJJWW010005561.1 coordinate 222,800, forward strand.
AGAAGAATTTTGAGCCAAGAAACAATATTGAACCAGTGAACTTGCAAGAAGAGAGCAAACCAAAGAGACGCCGAGAAGAGAGCGAGTCGAATAGACACTGCACAAGGGGACTTGCAGGAAGAGAGCAATCCAAAGAGACGTCGAGAAGAGGGCGAGTAAAAGATACACTATACAAAGGAACTTGCAGGAAGAGAGCAAGCCCAAGAGACGCCGAGAAGAGAGCGAGTCGAAGAGACACCGCAAAATGGGACTTGCAGGAAGAGAGCAATCCTAAGAGACGCCGAGAAGAGGGCGAGTCAAAGATACACTACACAAAGGGACTTGTAGGAAGAGAGCAAGCCGAAGAGACTCCGATTAGAGGGTGAGTTGAAGATACACCACACAAGGGGACTTGCAGGAAGAGAGCAATCCCAAGAGACGCCGAGAAGAGAGCGAGTCGAAGAGACACCGCACTAGGGGACTTACAGGAAGAGTGCAAGCCTAAGAAGACACCGAGAAGAGAGCGAGTCGAAGAGACACCACAGAGGGGACTTGCAGGAAGAGTGCAAGTCCAAGCGGTTCTGAATCAAGACTATGGGACTTGTAGCGAGCGCACAAGTCAGAAATCACCAATAGTCAAGGGGACTTGCAGCAAGCGTACAAGTCAGAAATAATCAATACACAAGGGGACTTGCGAGAAACGCGCAAGGCCCTGGTAAGAGGCGCATAAGACTGACTAGGGGACTTGCAGCAAGCGTGCAAGTCGAAACCATCCGAGCTTGAAAACAAGGGAACTTGCGGGAATATGCAAGTCTCAAGGTGAAGGCGTCAGAAGAAGCTCGCAGCGACAGAAGACCCGAGGAAGCGGATGATAGACTATTGAGAAGACTAACGCCTTGCCAAACAGCCAGGGGACTTAATGTAGATACTTGGAAAATGCCAAGGGAGAAATGACCATGGATTTAAACCCAAATCTGATAATAATAGGGCTTAAGGAAAGGCTTAAGAGATAATATGGGCTCAAAGGAGAGGAGTCCTAATGGCCCATTAAGGGAAGTCAAAATAATAAGTCCAAGAGGAAAGACTAAAGAGTCAAACTTAGAAAGGAAGAAAGGGTATGCTTGTAAATACTTCTAAAAGGATGGGCATTAGATAAGGCCAAGGAGAGGGATGACTATAAAAGGGGGTTGATCTCCACAAACAAATCCAGAGCTAATTTCTTATGGTTAACCATGTACTACTTTCTAGAGTAGGCTTACGACTCTACTATGATATTTGTACCTATTACAGTACTAAAACCCCGTAATAGTTCTGGTTCAAGAGATTGGAATCTCGCTTAGACGAAAAAAAGAAGATTCTACACCCCCAGTTTCTAAAAAATAGGTTTATTTGGTTTGCACAAATATTAAGAGAACTAATCATTATATCCAGTTTTTCATACTTTTTCCTAATTTATCCATGGTCTCATTGATTTGATATTAAAAATAAAATGAAGAGAGAAATGGTCTTTTTTTTTTTGTATTAAGAGAGAAAAAAAAGAAAGAGAAGTGGTCCCTCTATGGGTAAATTAGTAAACTAATAACATTTGACTTTCCAAATAAGAAAACAAACCTATTTTTTTTTTTGACATATCCAATTAAAGAATCAAACCTAGTTTTTAGATTGGAGGGCGTACAATTTTTTTTATTTGGAGTTAAAAATTAGTTTTAGTAAAGTAATTTTATTGGAAATCTAAAAAAAAAACAACTAGGTTGGATACACAACTTCTTGGTGAACTTCTAAAACAAGAGGTTGATAAAGAGGATGTCTATCTAAAAACATGCCTTGTCATCTGCATGTTAATTAAAGAGATTACGATTGGAGATAGATTTTTAGAAAACAAAAATGATAGATGCACCGAGCTGGGCACCGTGTGAGAGGGATGTGGGACCCACTCAAGCCCCACTCCCTATCCCAATGTTGAGGGTCATACCAGGACTTTCCGATCCTTTTTCGGTGTCCACCGTTTCGGTGGATGTAGCAAAGTTGTTAAGAAAAATGGTAGTGAGTCCTACGTGGACGAAATTTTTTTCTTCACACACGTTCCATTGGAAAGGCTCCAAGTATAGCAAGAGTAGCATTAGAAGTGGTCTGTGATGTTTAGTTAATTACTAATATGGTTAAGATATCTTAAACATGTCTTAATTTCAAACTTTAAGGTAGGTATTGGAACTTTAACACTCGATCAAGGCGGTTGCCTTTAAATATTAACTCGATGGTGGTTTTTATTATTGGTTCGCAGCATTTTGATCCTTTTTGTTGTATATCGCATGTTTTCATGGTGTAATTACTAAAATTTGATCTTTTGGGCGTATGGCTCTTAAGAAATAAAGTGTTATATACAAAGACTTTTTTTTTTTTTTTTGATGGAAAATATAATTTATTAATTAGCAAATATAGTACATGAGATTTACGATATCATTTTATCGAAAATATTAGAATCTATGCTAGTTGAAAGAATTTTTTGATGCATGTTATCTGACATGTGTTGAAGCTTTTTAATCCTTGCCTCTTTCGCAATGTAGTCCGCTGCTGAGTTATTATTCCTCTTGATACATTTAACTTTTGCTTGGGGAAGGTCGCCCAATATTTTCCTAATCTCTTGCAAGGTATTCTCCGCTGGCCACGAAACGTCTGTGCTTACCTTATTTAAGTTGTCCCCCAAATCTTTACAGTCAGTAACTATGAAGACGCTGGATAATATGTTTTCCTTTAACCACGTGATCGCCTTTAATACTCCCTCCGTTCCACTTTAGATGATGTTTTAGGGTTTTTTTTTGTGTTCCAAAATAGATGAAAGTTTAGCTATTTTCTCCACATTCTCACAGATTTACTCCTGCTTTGGAATCACAACATAACATTCATTCTCTTTGTAATCAGTGAGAGATAATTAATTTAATTTAAAATTTAAATCTATTCTCTATCATCTTGGGATATTTGGTGATCCCAAGTACAATTATATGGAGATTCATAATTTATACTACTTGAATCTGGAAACTAAAAATTATGAGGTTTAAATTTTTAAAAGGGTATTAATATGGGTAGATATGGAAAAAATTTTATTATATTTGATGTTTCTTAATCTGCGTGAAAAACTCTACAACATCATCTAAATTGGAACGGAGGGAGTAATTATTTTGCTTCTGCATGGAATGCTGATGTCGCCCACTCTGATCCTGATGATAGGTGCATGAAGGTTTTCTCGTCAACTGAATATAGAATGAAAGCATATCCCATCGACAAGTCCTCTTTCTTGAAAGAAGCATCAATGAAGATTATCCAATCCGAATTTAGGTTGGACCAAGAGCTGTTGGTAGAAATTTTATGTTGAGTATTTGCTTTACTTTGGATGCTATTTGCCGGGCAAGTTTGAAGGAAATTATTGATTTGCCCTATTAGGTTGATCGGATCTGGGTTAATTTTCTCGAAAACTATCGAGCATCTGTATTTCCAGAGGAACCAAAGGGTGGTAGAAATTTTTACTTGAAATTGGTTCAGATTAGCATCCGATATCCACCATTTAACCCAGGAAATAAATGAGTTGGGACTGAAATTGGAGAGGATATTATTTAGGGATAGTCCAAACCAGACTGCTCTAGCAAACGGACACTCACAGAAAAGATGGGATTCTGTTTCCTGCGCTAGATTATTGCATAACCTGCAAATTGGGTCAATGTCCTTGTTATGTGCTCCTAGTCTAGCAGATGTTGGTAGAACTTTTTGATACAGTTTCCAGATGAAAAGTCTGATTCTAGGAATAACCTGTATTTTCCAAATCTTATTCCATGGGAAATCTCGGCAATTATTAATGTCTTGATCCTGATTGGCTAGAAAGTTATAAACATTTTTGTCCGAGAATTTACCCGAGTGATGATGGCGCCATCTGATGGTGTCTTGTTCTTGATTCCTTGGATTTAGAGCTTGAATTTTAATCCTATCTTCTGGGAAAAAGAATTGATTTAGCTTTTCTTGGTCCCACTTATTTTGATCCGTCATTAACTCTTGAACTCTTGTTGGTGCATGCTCTTGCGCGCTTGGGACTATTTGGATTATATCGTGTTTGGAACCCATCTGTCTTCCCAAATTTTCACCGAAGCTCGTTTTTGACTTGCCAAACGTAATTATTTATTATTAGCTCTAAACCTTTTTGAATACTGGTCCAAATCCAAGATAAATTCGAAGTTCTGGATTTTTCTAGAGGGTGCGAGTTTGGAAAATATTTTGCTTTTAACAGTTTGACCCATAATTGATCGTGTTCACCACTCTACTTGCCAGTTTAGTGAGGAGAGCTAAGTTGAAATGATGAGGGTTTTTAATTCATAGCCCACCTTGGGAAATGGGCTTGCAAATACCCTTCCAAGCTTTTATAAATCCTCCTTTTGTCCATCTTTTTTCCACCAGAAGTTTCTCTGAATTCTGTCGAGTTGGTCAAGGGTTTCTTTTGGCGAGAGCTGAACTTGCATTTGGTAGGTTGGATAAGATTGAAGGATAGATTTTATCAATACGGTCCTACCCGCTTGAGACAAGAGTTTAGATTTCCAACCTTGAAGAGTAGCATAATATCCATTTGTAGAAGAGGTTCAAAGTTGGATTTTCGATTTTTATCAAAACGAGAGGGGTTCCTGTGTATCTATCATTTTTGGTCATCATCGGAACTTTTAGGATTTTAGCTAAAATCTTCCCATGTTTCTGATGTATTTTTGGGCTGAAGTAGACACTGGAATTTTGAAGATTAACCATTTGGCCAGTGATGTTCCCAAAAAGTTGTAAGATTTCTAACATGATTTTCGCGCCACCCAGGTTCGCTTTTGTAAATAAAAAACAGTCGTCGACGAAGAAAAGGTGCGATATATTGGGAGCTTTATTATTGCTTTGAAATCCAGAAATTCTCTTGTCTGCATTGGCTTTTTCTAGGAGTCTAGATAGAATTTCCATGCAGATTAGAAAAAGGTACGGATATAAAGGATCTCCTTGTCTTAAACCTCTCGAAGTATTGAAAGTAGGACCCGAGGAACAATTTAGAAGGAGGTAGTTGATATGCATTGTAGGATGAGTTTTGTCCAGACTTCCGAGAACCCAAATGCTAGGAGGACCTTCTCAATAAAAGTCCATTCAACCCTATCAAAAGCTTTTGAAAGATCTAGTTTCAATGCCAGAAAGCCCCTTTTCTTCTTGGAGGTTTTCATTGAGTGGATAAGTTCATGTGCAATTATGATGTTATCAGTGATTTGTCGACCAGGTAAAACGGCCGATTGATTGGGAGAGATTAATTTGCCTAGAATGGGTTTTAGCATATTAGCTAATATTTTGGAAATGATTTTATAGATAGTATTACTTAGGCTAATAGGTCTGAAATCTCCTGGCGTTTGAGGGGTAGAAATTTTTGGGATGAGAGTTATTAAGGAATGATTAGAATCTTTGTCAAGGATACCCGACCAAAAAAATTCTTGATCTGTGCATATGATATCTTTTCCCAGGATGTCCCAGTTGGCTTTAGAGAAACCCGGCTGGAATCCATCAGGCCTTGGGGCTCCCCATAGATTCAAGTTAGATAGGGTGTGCCAGATTTCTTCTTTAGAGGGAATAAGAGTCAGGGAATTATTCTCTTCAAGAGAGATGCAAGGATTTATGATACTAGAAAGATCAAAGTCGAAGTTACTATTCTGGGACGATCCTATTTGTTGGAAGTGATTGATCAGAAGTGAGTTGATTTGATCTCTATCTGAAAGCCAAAGCCCTGAAGGTTCTCTAAGAGAGTTGATTGCATTAATCCTTTTTCTATTTGAGGCGGTGGCATGGAAGTATTCCGTGTTCTGATCATATTCCTTAAAAAACTTATCCCTAGAAAGCCGATGATAATAATCATTTTTTATCTTGTACCATTTTCCTAGCTCCGCTTGAAGATTTTTTAATTTTTCCATTTCTTTCGAAATGTTTCCGGATCTATGAATACAATCGATTTTATTGTTTAGGAACTTTATCTGTTTGTGAATGTTCCCAAAAGTATTAGAGTTCCAATGGGATAAATCGGAGGATAACAATTTTAGGAGCCCAGAAAAAGTTATTTCTCTAGAATTTTCCGAGTGCAAATTCCAAGAGGCTTCAACCACTGTGGATAAGGTGGAGTGAGTTAACCAAGATCTAAGACATCTAAATGGTTTCTGAAGCCTAATTTTCTCAGGATTTGATTCTAATAAAATCGGCGTATGATCAAAGCCTACCCTCGGGAGGTGAGTTACCTTAGTGTCCGGAAATTTCTGAGTCCACAAGAATGAGGTTAGCACTCTGTCGATTCTTTCGCAGATGTTTGCTTCCCCTTTCGATTGTTTGACCACGTGAAAGGCGATCCATCATAGCCCGCATATTGTAGTCCTAAAGAGTCGATAGTGTTGATGATGAAGGATTTGCTCCTGGAACTTGTTTTATTTCCGCCTGCGCAATATCTAAAATATATGTCCATTGTTCAATTTTATCATCTGCTTCAACTGCTCCATAGACACAAGTGATGATTATCTCTGTATCTCCTATCTTAGATTCAAAATGACGAACATTGAACTTAGAAGATATTAATTTCATTTCAATATTGTTGTACCAGGCTATTGATAAACCCTTGGCTATGCCCACGGATGGAACAATGAACCAGTCATAGAAAGTGGAATTTTTGAAAAAGGAGTCCATGCGAGACAATGGGGCTTTTGACTCAGCTAAAAAGACTATATCTGGTTTGTAATATTGGAACAAATGGTTAAAATGGTTCTTAGTGATGTGTGTTCCAAAGCCCTGGACGTTCCAGGATAATAGCTTCATGGCTCAAGAGCTAAAGGTTCTACCAAAAAACAGTAGACAAGAATGGGGAGCTTTAAACTGAAGGGAAAGAAAAGAGAACCCCAGCAAAAATGGTAAACAAGAGGATGAGATCTAAAAATAACTGACAAAACAGAATAGAGAATGAATGGAAAGATTTAACACAAACGGGAAGAAAGCCGAAAGGGGAAAACTAAGAGCAATGGCCTAAATATATTTATCAAAACCAGGAAGAGCTATAGTCTCTAATGGCATTATATACACAACAAGTTCATAAAATAATAATATCTATTGCAATATTTGGGTGGGGGTAGAAGATTAACTCAGTGTGGTTTGTACCACTACAATTTCCTGGAAGATATTGACATGTCCAGCAGCACTTGAAATGGTATCTATGTTCTTGAACCAAAGTGTGCAAGAAACTGTTTGATGTTGTTTGCTCAAAAACTGAATAACCTCTGAAATCTGATACATCTGAATTTTGATACTCCGACCACTTAACGAAATCACTTACTTCAGCTTGATGGGCTTTAGCTTGCTGAAAAGCAGCATCATATCGACAACAGTCTTCTAAAATATGTTAAAGCAAACCAGGGTAGCCATCAAAATGGAAAGGATAGTCATGAAGCTTAAAAATTCACCCCAAAAATGAAACCCAATAAAGAATTAATAAAACCAGAAAAATGATTAGTTGCCAAAGAATTTATTTTAGAGTTAACTGTGAATGATAAAAACCAAATTGATATCTAAAGATGATAAAAATCTCCTATTAAAATTAAGAGTCTACACAATTCTTTACTAGAGGGATCATGAACATATGTTAAAAACAAGAAAACACCATTTTTTTCCCATTTCTAAATGATGAAAAACCCTAATAAAATCTCCAAAACCAGAGGAAAACCAACCTATGCTTCTCAAGTAAAAACAGGAAAAAGAATACTGACGGGAAAAAAACCCACTGAACTTTCCATGAAAATATGATGAAACAAGGGACAAAAGAGAAATTTTACAACACAGTTTGACAAACTGTCTACAACCTCAAGTTCAGTGATATGAAATAAGGAATGATGTTTTTGATTCATCCCCATGCCCATCATCAGACATGGTGATACAAAAGCACAACAAAAGCTACCACAGGCAAATGTTTTGAGAAATTTTTTTATCTTGGAGATAGAAGGCGTGAACCAGAGAAGCGTAACTCACAACAAGAGAAACCAAAATCTCAGAGATTAAAAGGGTAGAAATTAGGGATTGAGTGTCTTCAGTCTTCACAGAAATTAAAAGGTGGATAAAACAATAAAAACAGATTTGAGACTATGGTATACATAATGCCGATGAGACAAATTATTAGGAAATAAGATATTGTTTGAGGAAAAACAGAGAGAAAACCAAAGGACAAGAGAGTTTCTATTGATGGGGCAGCAACCGTATTACATAACATAGTATGCTTTATATACAAGTAGTAAGAGAACCCTAGATACTATATTGGGCCGCACATACATGGGCTACAAGCCCTACAACACTCCCCCTTGTGCGGTTCAATGACAAAACTTTATACATAGTGCTTCACATATGGTGCTTTGAATGTAGTTCTTCAAATGTCGTTCTCTCCTTGATGACTTGTGCCGAAATCAATTTCCTAACTAAAACTTTGACAAGGAAAAACCCAGTGGGATAAAACCTTGGTACAACGTTTCACGTGTAGTACTTCACATGTTGACTCGTACATTACATGTAGTTCATCACATGCAATACGATCTTCAAAGATCGATGAGTCTAAGTTAATTTCCTCGTTAAAACTTCGTCGGGGAAACCCAAAGGGACAAAACCTGAACTAAAGAAAAAGAGTACAATATTACGTAAACGTAGAACATAGTTAGACTTGAATATATTGCCTCATTAAAACCTTGACAAGGAAAACCGGTGGGATAAAACCTTGACGAAGGGAAAAGAGTACAACCAGACAGATGCAAGTAAAGGTGATCCGTTGAGATGATCACTTTGCTTCGTTGAAGTTGACTAGTTGTTTCACAACTTCTAAAGTGAGAAAATCCTCGTGGGAAAGACAATAGCCTTAGCTGGGAAATTACATTTCCGGTGTTTGTTGTTGTCTCATTAAAAACCTTGCCGAGCAACAAAACCCTATGGGAAAAAGTAACCTCGGTGAAGGAAAAGAGTTCAACACACCATTAGATGCTCCCACTGATGTTAGAAAATTTTCATTAGTCTAATGCGAGTCAAAAGGAGTTTATCACATTACTTTGGTGACTTGAATGTTTATAAGACCTTGTTGTTGATTTTGGAAGTTACGTTGCTTAACCGACTATCGCGTTTCATTTCTTTGATTCCGATATTTTCAGTAATATGAACACGATCTTTATGTCTTCAGCGTTTAACATGCTTGACGTTTTTAGTGTTGTCTCGCTAAAAACCTTGTCGAGTAACAAAACCCTTTGGGAAAAACTATTCTCGATCGAAGAGAAAAATAGTACAATACAACTTCAATTTCGAAGTAAAATATGTCGACATCATATCCTTGGATCCTCCCCCTGATGTCGGCATCTCCTCCTGATTACTTTCAGAGTTGTTCCACACAGTTCCTTTAGTCATGTACTTTTTGAAACTGAATATCGGTAATGACTTAGAAAATAGTCTACCATATCTCCTATGATTACTTTCGTTGGAGAAGATATTATTGTTCTTTCATAATCAACAACCTTTGGATTGCACTTTCGTTAGCATTCCTTTTTATGTCTTTGCAGGGATAATACAAGTTTATGTCAATGGTTACCTTTAAGTACATGATTACATTCACTATACCATTCCAATGACGTTGCGTTGGCGCTGAGCTATATCTAGCTAACAAGTTCACTGAGGATGTAACATTTGGTCGAGTATATTATGCTAAGTACAATAATGCATCTATTATACTCAGATAAGGAAAGTTCATCTTCCGACACAACTTCGTCATCTTCCTTTAGACGAATTGGTCATTTATGTACATTTGAAACTCGACTAATCATGGGAGTGCTAGCAGGATGCATATCCTTGTTAAATTGCCTGACAATAGAATATGCAAACTGGTGGAATAATATACCACAAGCTCGGTCTCATAGTACAGAACATAGATAAGATCGAGATTTTCCAGGATTTTCATCTCAAATTCAGATTTTAAATAGCTTGTAAGATCTCTTATTCCATTAAGAGTACTTATCATGTCCATAATGTCGACACAGATAGCTATAATTCTGAATCAAGAACTTATTTAATATGCATGGCACAAAAAAAACCTTACATGTTTATCCCTTCCCAATCAGATAGTCACTTAAACGGGTATACCACATCCGCCTGATTGTTTAAATCAATAAGTGAGTGTTCCAGTGTAACTGAAAACACACTCCGTGGTTTAGAGTTATTCGACTTGGGAAGCAAAAGGCCATCATGCACTTTTGCAAATATCTTCTATCTCTTGATTCTTTCAGAGATACGTAACAACCACATACATATGCTGCATTTCAAGTCTTTTTGAAATTACCAAGCTAACTAACTAGCGGAACACTATAAAGTTCATTACAAGAGAACAATTCCAGGGCTTTGTGAGAAACCTCGCGCCACAAGGCGAGTCTTTATACTTTAAGGCTGCTTTCTTCTCATTATGCTTTGTGACAAATTAATCATGTATGTCCCACAGGATTTATACTAGGTTGGTTAGCACTACCACACCAAATACCTGTATATTTGTCAAAGAACTAAGTTCTACCTGGATTGCATAGGCCAAATACGATATTTATTTGAAATTAATCAAAATAAATCGTGGTTCGATCTCATTGTGCTCTACTTCTTGAGCAACTATTTATGGATTATATCATCACTGTGCACGCATGATCCTTCCATTGACCCATGTGCATTCTCATAATCCGTTAGGATTTCATTTTTCTCTAGAATCATTTAAAACTTCGGAGCGTCCTCCAGTTTGATTCATGGACATAGTCAGAGACAATCTTATGAGATGATTTATGATGACATAAACAAAATCTGCCTTACTCACCTATTTACTTTCTAGGTGAGGATTGATCGAACTTGGTGGTCTCTCCATCTTCCTTTATGAAACCACGGCCTCAACTACACTCCCACCAAGTGTATTTCCAACACCTAAGTTTATGGTGTACCCCATACTGACGATTTCTAACCTTGCAGGAATATTTTCAGCTAGTATGTGTGATCTTGTCACTTTAGCGACATCAGTGTACATTCAGAAAATCGATTATGTTTTGTCACTTCACATTTACATTTGTGTAGTACAAGAATCAATATGAGACACAATGGGAACACACCACGACAATTGTTGTCGTTCCCTTAGAAAATACGTTTTCTTATCTCCCCCTAACGAAGGGAAGACTGTCTTATTAAAATGACAACCCGCAAATCTAGTGGTAAGAGATCTCTTGCCAAAGGTTTTAAAAATGTGGATAATTGTTGGGAACTCGTTTCCAACATAACTACTTAACAGTTTTGAAGACCCATCATAGTACGATGTGGAATCGTAATGGCACATGTGTAGTGCAACCAAAAATGCGTAAGAACACAAATGTCGGGCTTAAATCCAGTTACCAACCTGGTACGCAAAAAAAGGTTGACTAATATTGGGGTCTAAAAACTATTTAAGTAAAGACGCGCGTAATATTGCATATCCCCAAAGCAATAAAAGGTAGGTTAGTACGCATAACCTATTCCTTAGACATCATCGCGTAACATTTGATGGTAGTCATGTGCGAGACCAATGGGTATAAGGTGCTTTACATTGATCCTATTAAACATGCAATATTCATCAAATCCTTTTGATGTACACTCGCTAGCATTTACAATGGGTGGTGAGCCCTTACATGTATTTTAAGTGCTAGTAGTTTTCCATACGCAAAATTTCTTGAAAACTATAACTAGTCCAAAATGTCAAAACATCCACGTGAACCTTAAGTCACTTTAATGGTCCGCATTTTGTATGGATATTTTTCTAAATATCAAATTATTTTCTTTGTAATATGGATTGTTTACCATTTGCATCTTAGGATGGTCTCGATCCTGTTTTACTGAAGGCTTTATAAAATGAGTGATATGCTTTCTTATTTAAAAGCGTGTTGTGGGGGGGGGGGGGGCATCTAGTACTTTAGAAAACACTTATTGAGAGATATGCCGTCACTTTGCATTCTGTCAATCTGTTTCCCATTTTCATTCACTCAAATAAAGTGATATTTGTATGAGTTCTTTCAAAACAATCATCATGTCACAACCAAAGTTGCTTTATGAGTCAGTTCCTAACATTTCATCGTCGGAGTCAATATGGATTCAATAATCCAAATATTATAGTGAATTACATTTCACTAGGTTAACTCATTAGTTTCTCTAAAATATATTTCCTTCCAAATATATTAGAGACTATGAAAGATGCAATCAATTACATTCTCATCATTGTGATGTTCCACATGATATCCATTTGCACGGGTTACTTGAGAATTTAACAAGGTGTGATTATCTCTTGGTACATATAGAGATTTTGCGACGTCTTTGTTCTATCTTGAAAACAAATTTTTGAGCAATCTTTGCGCTCGATGATCCAATCCTCGTAGTCACATTATAAGGAGATAGTTCAACAACTAGTTTAAATTCCTTAAATTAGTGGAAGAAAAACAACTATCATGTAGACATTTGGGTCTTGAGAGTTTTAATAAGTTGTGTCGCCTTATTACGTAATAAAAGTGGGATTCAACTCAATGTACTTTAGAGTGAATATATATTACGTTTCACCCAAAATATATCAAGTGCTTTAGAGAATTTATGTCTCGTGTTTTCATTCCATAAGTGCACACATTAGATCTAGTTCAACTCAATAAGATAGTTAATTGGCCCGGCAAAGTTCTTATTGCCATTAAAGTTGAGGTGAAAATTGGTTGTTACTATGATACACACATTACATTGTATATACCAGTACCTATGACCAGGTGCATTTCCAACTCTTTCATTTATGATGGGAGCTACAATTACATTTTAGTTAATCCCATACTCGGTTGATACTTGTGTATTGGTGTTATTACTACCAAAGACAAAAGTAAATCTTTGTCTCATGATATATATGTCCCTTTTCACATGCTTTATATGAGTCGATAGTCTAACCCTCATTACTTCGGGGTTCTTTCCATTTTTAATTTTGCCATTTAGCTTAATTTGAGAAATTTCTTTATCTCAACAGGCCAAGAGAATCTCATTTTGAATGTCAACCATTTACTTTAGGTTGAATAGCTTACTAAATATAGTGAATCTCTTGTTGATACTTTAACATATACTGGTTCATTAGTTTTGATGAAATAGAAAAAAATGGAAGAAGGGGAAAAAAATCTGACTCATATCACTTTTTGTGAGTTCTTCCACAAAAATTGGGATGCATGTGTAGACATAAAGTTGTATGAAGGAATAAATTCCTTTTTATTTTTGAAAGAAATGATTTCCACCTCAAATACACAATAATGATGCTCAAGTACTTCTGAGTCCAAAATGTCATTTTTGAGTCGAGTTGGGTCCAACTGGAAAAGACCTTACTAAACCATAACCCGATTCGGCCAAATTACGATGATCCAGTTAGTAGTGTTAACTCGTTAAGGTCATAACGTGTTCAAGGCCCATGAAGAGTTACATGCCCATTTAAAAAAAAGGTAGTAGTGCAGTTTAATGTTTTGGTTTCACAGGAAATAAAACAAACAATTAAATGACACCATTTTTAAATAAGTGTGTGATGCAGTGGAAATGTAGGGAAAGCAAAGAGGCACATAGTAATTTCCATTCATCAAGATAATAGGGTTACATGGAACAATATATATAAAGGGGAAACACTAGGTAACTAGATGGACCGCACATCCATGGGCCGTAGGCCCTGTAACACTCCCCCTTGTGCGGTTCAATAACAAAACTTTATACATAGTGCTTCACATATAGTGCTTCGATTGTAGTTCTTCAAATGTCGTCCTCTCCTTGATGACTTGTGCCGAAATCAATTGCCTCATTAAAACTTTGATAAGGAAAAACCCAGTGGGATAAAATCTTGGTATAACTCTTCACATGTAGTACTTCACATGTTGTCTCGTACTTTACATGTAGTTCATCACATGCAATACCATATCTTCAAAGACCGACGAGTCTAAGTTAATTGCCTCGTTAAAACTTCGTCAGGAAAACCCATAGGGACAAAACCTGAGCTAAAGAAAAAGAGTACAATATTAAGCAAACTTAGAACATAGTTGGACTCGAATATGTTGCCTCATTAAAACCTTGATAAGGAAACCCAGTGGGACAAAACCTTGACGAAGGGGAAAGAGTACAACGTGACAGATGCAAGTAAAGGTGATCCTTTGCAGATGATCACTTTGTTTCGTTGAAGTTGATTAGTTTCCTCACAACTTCTTAGGCATAAAATCCTTCTGGAAAAGACAATAACCTTACTAGGGAAGTTAATTCCCGGTGTTTGTTGTTGTCTAATTAAAAACCTTGTCGAGCACCAAAACCCTGTGGGAAAAAGTAACCTCGGTGAAGGAAAATATTTCAACACACCATTTGATGCCCCCCCTGATGTCAGACAATTTTCATTAGTCTAATACAGTCAAAAGGAGTTTATCACACTTTACTTTGGTGACATGAATGTTTATAAGACCATGTTGTTGATTTTGAAATTTACGTTGCTTAACAGAATATCACGTTTCATTTATTTGATCTAGATATTTTCAGTAATATCAACGGCGATCTTTATGTCTTGAACGTTCAACATACTTGATGTTTTTTTAGTGTTGTCTCGCTAAAAACCTTGTCGAGTAACAAAACCCTTTGGGAAAAACTATTCTCGATCGAAGGGAAAAAGAGTACAACACAGCTTCAATTTCGAAGTAAAATATGTCGACATCATATCCTTGGATCCCCCCCCCTGATGTCTGCATCTCCCCCTGATTACTTTCAGAGTTGTTCCAGATAGTTCCTTTAGTCATGTATTTTTCGAAATTGAATATTGGTAATAACTTAGAAATAATCTACCATATCTCCCTCTGATTACTTTCGTTGGAGAAGAGATTATTGTTCCTTCATAATCAACAACTTTTGGATTGCACTTTCATTAGCATTCCTTTTAATGTCTTTGTAGGGATAAAACAAATTTATGTCAATGGTTACTTTTAAGTACATGATTACATTCACTATACCATTCCAATGACGTTGCGTTGGCGCGGAGCTATATCTAGCTAACAAGTTCCCTGAGGATGTAAAATTTAATAGAGTACATTATTATACTAAGTACAGCAATGCGTCTATTGTACTTATATGGGAACTTCATCTCCCAACACATCTTCGTCATATTCCTTTGGACGAAATGGTTACTTACTTACATTTGAACCTCGACTAATCATGGGAGTGCTATCAGGATGCATGTCTTTGTTAAATTGCCTGACAACTTTAGACATATGCAAACTGGTGGAATAATATAACACAAGCTCAGTATTCGATCGAGCTTTCCCTAGATTTTTCATCTCAAATTCGGATTTTAAATAGCTTTTAAGGTCTCTTATTACATCAAGAGTACATATCATGTCTGTACCATCAACATAAATAGCTACAATTCCAAATCAAGAACTTTCTTATGAATACGCAAGGAAAAATAACTTACTTGTATATCCCTTCCAAATAAAATAGTCACTTAGACGGGTATACCACGTCCGCCTGATTGCTTGAATCTATAAGTGAGCGTTCTATCTCTTGATTCTTTCAGAGATACGTAACAACCACATACATATGCTGCATTTCAAGTCCTTTTGAAATTACCAAGATAACTAAGTAGCGGAGCTCTATAACGTTCATTACAAGAGAACAATTCCAGGGATTTGTGAGAAACCTCGCGCCACAAGGCGAGTCTTTGTACTTTAAGACTACTTTCTTCTGATTATGCTTCATGACAAATTAATTATGTATGTCCAATAGGCTTTACACTTGGTTGGTTAGCACTACCACACCAAATACCAGTATATTTGCCAAAGAACTAAGTTCTACCTGGATTGTGTAGGCCAAATATGCTATTTATTTGAAATTAATCAAAATAAAGCATGGTTCGATCTCATTTTGCTCTACTTACGGAGCAACTATTTATAGTTTATATCATCATTATGCACGCATGATCCTTCCATTGACTCAAATGCATTCTCATAATCCGTTAGGATTTCATTGTTCTCTAGAATCATTTAAAACTTCGGAGCATCCTCCAGTTTGATTCATGGACATATTCAGAGACAATCTTATGAGATGATTTCTGATGATATAATAAGTTGTGCCTTACTCACCTACTTCCTTTCTAGGTGAGGATTGATCGAACCAAGTGGTCTCTCCAACTTCCTTTATAGAGCCACGGCCTCAACCAAACTTCCACTGAGTGTAGTTGCAACACCTTAGTCTATGGTGTATATCCCGTATTGAGAATTTGTAACTTTGCAGGTAGGTATGCAGCTGGTATGTGTGATCTCATCACTTTAGCAACATCAGTGTACATTCTGAAAATCGAATATTTATCACTTCACATTTACATTTGTGGAGTACAAGAATCAATATGAGACATAGTGGGAACACACCACGACAATTCCTGTCGTTCCCCTAGAAAATACTTTTTCTTATCTCCCCCTAACGACGGGAAGACTGTCTCATTTAAGTGATAACTCGCAAATCTTGCGGTTAGAGATCTCCTGCCAAAGGTTTTAAAATGCGGATAATTGTTGAGAGTAAATATCCAACAAAATTACTTAATCATTTTCGTGACCCATCATAGTACGATGTGGACTCGTAATGGCACATATATAGTGCAACGAAAATGCGTAAGAACACGAATGTCAGGCTTAAAATCCAGTTACCAACTGGTACGCATAAAAGGTTTACTAATATTGGGTTCTAAAACGAATTAAGTAAAGATGCGTCAATATTGCATATTCCCCAAGCAGTTAAAGGTAGGTTTGTACGCATAACCATGCCTAAGGCAACATATGTAACCTTTGATAATAGCCTTTGCGAGACCTTGGGGTATAGGATACTCTGCATTGATCCTATTAAACATGCAATAACCATCAAGTCCTTTTGATGTACACTCGCTAGCATTTACAAGGGGTGGTGAGCCCTTACATGTAAAATATGTGCTAGTAGTTTTCCAAACGCAAATTTCTTGGGAACTATAACTAGTCCAAATGTCAAAACATTTATGAGCCATAAGCCATGTTAATGGTCCGCATTCTGCATGAATATTTTTCTAAATTTTACCTCGTTTTCTTTGTAATATGGAATTTGTACCATTTGCATCTTAAGATGGTCTCGATCCAGTTTTACTGAAGACTTTGTAAAAATGAGTGATATGCTTTCTTACCTAAAAGCATAATGGTAATGGGGTTGTGCATCTAGTACTTTAGATAACACTTATTGAGAGATATACCGTCACTTCGCATTCTGTCAATCTTTTTCCCATTGTCTCATCCACTCAAATAAAGTGATGTATGTATGATTCCTTTCAATACAAAACAAATTGGTTGCTATTATGGTACCCGCATTACATTGCTTGTACCAATACCAGTAAGAAGATTCATTCCCAACTCTTTGGTGAGAGCTAGAATTACATCTTAGCTTCATCCCATGTTCAATTGATACCTGTACTTTGATGTCATTACCTTTGGGAGAAAAGTACATATTTGTCCCATGATACATGTCCCTTTTCACATGCTTTAAATGAGTCGATACGTCTAACTCTCATTACTTGAGGTTCTTTCCATTTTCAATTTTGCTATATTTAGCTTAATTTGAGAAATTTCTTTATCTTAACAGGCCAAGAGAATCTCACTACACACGACAACCACTTACTTTAGGTTGAATAGATTACTAAAGATAGTTCTCTCGTTGTTATACTTCACATATACTGGTTCGTTAGTATCATGGATGAAGTAGAGTAATGGAAATTTTCTGATTCATATTACCTTTTGTGAGTTCTTCCACAAAAAATTAGAATACATGTGATTTTATTTTGCAACGTATCATTTGAAACTACCAACTCTTTAATAGTCGAGCAAGTGAATTTCATCCCATAGAAAATTCAAACTTGGGGAGACAATATCAAGTACGCAATAATGGTCCAAGTACTTCTAAACCTCAAATAAATACACTGGAATCGAGTTGGTACAACCAATTGAACAAAAGACATCATTCAACCATAACCAATATTATATTGAACATTGAAATTGACCCTTTATATAATATGGACTTATCTAAAATAAAAGAATGTTCTAAAAACAAATAAATAAGCCCAATAGATGTTCAATGTAAAGACCCACGTTATTTATAGTTACATACCTCAGGCATTAGTTATCGCAGTGCATAGCCGAAACCAGAATAGACTTGGTCGCGCACGATTCGAAACCAGAACAGGACACATCTGCAGTGGGTCTGGACAGACAGAGCTCGAACCTGAACCAACCGGTTTGGTTTGGACCGGATGGCTTTAATTCTCCTCTTTTCCCATAAGATTTCCTCGTAATCGGATCACATCACAAAACCACAGACGCATTATAAAATGTAATCACTCCTAACCGTATATTATGGTACAAGAGAGGAACACATAGAAGATGTCAAGTTGATTTTAAATCGCACATAACAAATGATGATCTCTCCAATACAAAAGCATGGAGAAAAAACATAACAACCAAAAACGTATATACACGGTCAAACAGTACAAAAGCAGGGAGAAATATATATATATATATATATATATATATAACAGACAAAAACGTACGTATCGTCATAAATCATACATCACATATAATCTCTTCAATCATGCATTGAGAAAAAAATATATTTAAACAATCAAATCAGTAAATCAGGCAGACATGTTTACAAAGATGAATAAAATGATGGCATATGGCAAAAACGAATGATGATTTATTAATTAACAAAGATGAATATACAAACAGCAGCCATCTCAATCAATTATGGACTAAAATAAAATGACAATATAAAAAAAATATAGAGAAACTCTAATCCATGGACAGAAGATGGAGACAAGACAAAACACACATGGGAACAAATTAAATATGGCAGACAAAGAGTTTTTTTTATGTATATAGGAGATCAGAGAATCTTTACATATAAACAAATACTCCGTATAAACAAACATGATATGATACACTTATCTTCAATCAAATCACAAGGGACAAACAATCAAACAGGGAAGAAAAGAAAAAAAATAATCATAATAAAGAGAAGTTTAGGGATACCGTGAGTTGGAACGGCTGTACGGCTTAAAACCAGAACGGTCAGGTTATGACTCGGATGGAACAACTCTGAGAAACTCGGAACGGTCGGGTTTCTGACTCGGTTGGAATGACTCTGAGAAGAACTGGGCTGGAACGGCGCTGACTTTGTTGGATTGGACATTTTCGGATTTTCCTTCCACGGATTTCCTTCTCCTCGGAATGCAAACGGACAGGGTTGGATTTCTTACCACAGCGAACAGGAGGACCCCAGATTTCCTTTGATTTTCTTCATTTTGAGCGGAAAGATTTTTCCTTTTTACTTTTTTTTTTCAAGAACAGAAGCACAAATCCAATCCATTGATTACAGTGATTTGCGAAACTGGCGAAGAGAAAAAAAATAAATCGGCTGCTCGGTTAGAGGATCGTGACTGATAACGTGATGCAGTGGAAATGTAGGGAAAGCAAAGAGGCACATAGTAATTTCCATTCATCAAGATAATAGGGTTACATGGAACAATATATATAAAGGGGAAACACTAGGTAACTAGATGGACCGCACATCCATGGGCCGTAGGCCCTGTAACAGTGTGATATTTATACGATATAATTATAATTATTATTCTAATTGTATTTGTGGAAACTAAATTGACTTGCATGAATATATTTTAATTATTATTGTTTTAATTGTATTTGCATGTGCATGAATGTATTTGTGGAAACTAAAAGTTATCTCTATATTTAACTTTGCATGAATGCATGAAAATATTTTAATTATTATGTTAATTATATTTGCATGTGCATGAATGTATTTAACTAAATATTTATATCTATATTTGACTTTGCATGAATGCCTGAAAATATTTTATTACTCTTATTTATGAGTGGAAGGTAATTATGGTTATTATATATTAGTTACCATTAATTAATTCATTTATTTATTTTTTTCATTTTTAATTAACATGTATATTTTTAACTTTTATACTCAATTTTTAATTTTAATAAACTTACACGGAAGAGGTTTTAGTTGGTAGCCGAGCGACAAGCTGGGCACCAACCCCCTTTTGAATAGCAACACCCAATCTATGAAAAATAAAAGCACCTAGACCACTACTGACATCATTATTAACTAAACAGTTTTTCGAGACGCTTAAAAAAAACAAATAGTGTCTTCGCTAAGCTCTCCTAAAGTAGTGAAAGCTAAAACACCCAAACCATAACCATGTGAAACACATTCATCCAAGTATTTAGTGCGTTTACGCGAAATTGCTTTCGAAATAGCCTGGCCTGGAATGAAAGCCCGAACTCCCCCTCCAGTGAAGGGCGAGACCCCTGTGACATCCATACACACGTCCTGGCCATTTTCCCAATTAAGAACAAGGATGTCCGCTGGACGCAAGTCCTTGTTAGTAGTTGACGACAAACCCAAAGCAACTTCTTTACGCCGGGAACACACAGTTGTAGCAAATATCTATAATCACATCACGAACTAAGTCATGACGGAAACTTACTCCCAACATCATTGGCACAATGAAGCGCGTGATCCCCATAAATATCCATAGGCTTATTACAACAAGAACATAGCCCTTCTTCAACAAACATAGGAATACCAAGGCGATAACAAACAACTGCTCTGAACTGTCTAGGCCTGAGGCATTGGTCTAACCCACTGATAGGGACTGCAAAAAGGTAATCTTGCGCATGCTTGATTTGGTTACATTGCCACGAGAATGGAGTCTCTTGCGAGATAGTGTAAGCGGACGAGGGATTTGCTTCTTAAGCGCATCAAAATAAGCGGCGCCGGGGGAGTGCATAGAAGGGGCAGTGTCATCGGACGCAATAGGTGGAAGGCAAACCACATACCTGAATGAAATTCTGAAGAGCCAACTGATAGGCAGCACCATTATCGGATGAGAATAAGCTACCCAGTATCATCTTCCGCACCGAAGTAGTCTGACTCTGGGAGGCAAGATAACAGTAGGTGCGGGTGTCCGCCATGGTGTAGATACCAAGCCCACCATCTTTGATAGGTAGGGTAGCCAATCTCTGTTGCAAGGGCCCAAAACCAGCTCCATCTCCGGTGATTAAAAGTCTCAAATACTTGAGCAAATGGTCGTCAAAGAGGTCGGAGGCCTGTTGTAAAGGCTGCAGATTGGTGGTACGCATAGCGAAATATAATCTGGACACACCTGTTTGATTGCTATGGAGTAACAACATCTCACTTTGAGGATCCTTGAGTTTTTTGATGGCGTCCATGAGATGAATAGTCTTGTTCACCTGCTCGCGCCATGTCGCTCATAAAGTCCAAATCTAAACTCACCGGACCACCTAAAAGTTTAACTCCCTTGCTAGGTCTGCCAATATCCTTAGGGAAAACACCATCAGCAATGCTACGAGGATCAAAAGAAGGCCAAAAGATCTCAGTTTTCTTGATATTGAGATGTAAGCCCCTACTTGGACCTTCTGCTTCTATGATTCTCAAGGCTTTGGCGACCTCCAGCGTGTCACCAATAATAGTGCCATCATCCAGATACCAGGCATGCAAATCAAGCTTACAACGAGATGCGATAGACTTCACTAGAGGATGAAGTGTCAGAGCAAACAACAGGGGACCGAGGGGATCACCTTGTTGCACACCAAGTGCGAGAAGACAAGATATACCGATCATAGTAAAGTCTAGCGGTGTCTAGCATAATTTAATTCTACCCAACGAGAAATACCAGGACAATGAAGCCGGACTTCACTAATGAGATGAGATCTGCACACCATATTGAAAGCATTCGAGAAGTCAATAAGCAGCATTGACATCTTGTTCGAGTGCCCTTTCAATTCCAGCAGACTATTAACAACATGAAGTATACTCTCACCTCCAACTGGTACCCCCACACCAAATTGATGATCTCCTAAATAAGATGACATGGCCTTGCCGACGGAAAAGGCGGCCACCTTAGAAACCAATCGACGCCAAATAGTTCCAACCGCAATAGGCCTAAGCCCACCTCTGGTTTTGATAAGAGGTGTGAGGGGTGCACTGGCGACGAACTCTCCTAAGGCCATGGGGCATTTGACTGCCAACCAAAGGTTAACAACCCCGCAATCGAAGCCAATAAATCATCCATAGCAACCGCTGCGTTTGCACCACTTAGAGCATCGATAAGATGCTGTGCTCGTAAACCATCCCGACCACACGAAGTACCCTTGGAAAACTCTTGATTGCGCCGAAAACCGCCTTAGAATCAACCGTAACTTGGTCACAATTGACATCTTCATCCGGAATAGTGGTAGGCCTTTAAAGATGTATAAAATGAAGCCTACTTGTGATAACCGCAAGTGCACGGCGTCTATTGGAGACGCGGCAAGTACGGGTCGATCCCACAAGGACTTGTGGTGCTCTAAGGTGATCTAAGGCTTTCTTCGATGTGAATTCTAAGTGACAATGTGACAACGGGGGGTTTTATGTGTGAAAGCAGGCTGAGTAGTAGTGTGGTGACTCTAAACTAAGGAAAGCAGTGATAGAATGGTGGTACTAGGGTCTCAATTCCACCACTAACTCCTATTCTGTGCTCAACTGAGTTGAGACTTTCTTGCCCTGTGACTGATAAGGGCAGGGTGTCAAACCAACCACTTATCTAAGGGGTTTCTCCATGTTATGCTTCAGTTATCAGCTAAATTACTAACCTAGAGTACTTGGTTGTCTAATGAAGCACAACCGATCAAGAGAATTAGCTATTGTGCCTAAAGTGTGAGTGTGGCAATCTCAAAACAATTTAACCCGACTACAATGGATACAAGGCATCCATTGTGAAAGAAAAGTGTTGGATGCTCTACTGAAAACATAATTATAATTTTGAACAATCAAGATAGTTCAACAGAGTTTAAGAACATAATATGGAGTTAGGGTTTCAGTGAAACCCTAACAAAACTAATTAAAACATAAAAATGAAATAAAACTGCAAATTAAACTACAATGAAGCACTGGCTAGCCCAGGCGTAACTCTAAAACATCTTCTTCACTTCTATTTATACATGCAGAGAACCTCCAATACCAAACCCTAAAATAAAAATTAAAAACAACTTACTCCCACCCATGCTCTGAATCTGCTCTCTCTTCTTCTCATACGGCTCTGTGAAGTCCATGCTGGGGTTGGTGAAAACCCTAAACTCTATTTATCTTTAACCTAGCTTCTAGGTTTGTAAAGAAGCTGTGAAAGAGATAAACAGAGAGAGAGTGCTGGCGGTAATGATGGAGTGGTTGATAGGGGAGGTGAGGTGGTGTTGTTGTGTCAGGGAGAGGGAGGAGAAAAGCAGAGCTTTGCTCTGTCGGGGGAAGGAGATGGTGGTTGAGGTGAGGGATAGGTTCTGCAGAGATGAAAGAGAAAAGGAAGAAGAGAATGGGTATGGTCGACTGAGGGTATAGGGTAGGTAATTTTCTTTGTGAGGCACGAACATCAACGGACGATGCGACAGCCGAGCGGCGTTGGATTGGCCGGAGAAGATCTTAACGGCGAGAGAGGTAGCCGGTTTTGATGTGATCTGGTGTAGCACGGAACAGCGATCTTCGATGCACGTGGAAGCAGCGACCGTTGGATGAGGGAGAAAGAAATCTCAACGTCTCAGAAGAGACGGGCTCGGATCCGAGTCACGGGTTGCTCTAGCCCATGTCTTCCTTGTTGGGTTGCAACTGATTCGCGCGCGGGCTTTGGCCATCTACTCCATAGATGCTCGACTCCAATTCTTTGCTCTTTTGCTCCTCAGATTCTCCGGACTTTATTTAGTACCTAAAAATACAAAATTAATTAATACAAATATTTATTCTTGAAAACAAAGAAAACACGAGAATGCGGGATAATATCGATTCTTGAGCACAAAAGATGAGTAAAATGCCAATAAAAGGTGTATAAATATGCACTATTTGGCACTCATCAAATACCCCCAAACCGAATTTTACTTGTCCTCAAGTGAAACGAGAAATTAGGAAATCCTAACTATACCCCTGTCGCAGTCTCTCGAATGCATTTAGCGTATGCACTAAGCCTTTAAACCCCCTAGGTGTCCCTAGTGGACGAGTTGTAGTCTCGTGAGGGTTTACAGAGGTGTACCCACAAAACCTTCTCCAACTTCCAGAGTGTAAAAGAGTCTCAAGCCTCCAAGAAGCTATGAGGACATAGAGTTTTCGCATGCTAGTAACAGAAGTTAGAACTACCAAAGAACGCATTCTCATCCTTAAGTCTTTGAGCGAGAAGTAACCATACCATATGAAAGAATTCGGATTCGATTGTGATCATAAGTCTCAACCACGCCTCACCATTAAGGTTTTATGATAATTGCACTCAAAAAGATCGCTTTTTTAGTCTCTCATGTGTGCGGCGAGGAATAAAGAGAGAAATCCCGCACACGTTGTAGGTAAGAAGGATAACCTTCCGAAATAAAATCTGGAGACTCCACAAATGTGTGGACAAAAAGAATCTTTTTCTAATGATCTCTAAGAAGGGAAAATCAACCATTAGCAAGGGTGGGAGTACTCACTCACTTCTCACCCGATCGGCAATTAGCATCACTCTCTCATAAGAAACCATAGAAACGTCTTCAATCTTCGGTCTTCGGTCTTCAGTCTTCAACTATTGATGACGAACTTCTGAACTTTACAAAAACTTGACTAAAATTATTATTATTATTATTTTTTTTTTTTTTTTTTTAATCTAGCATAGTACATGAAACGAAAATAAACACACAATTTTTTTTTTTTTTTTTTTTTTTTTTTTTTTTTACATTTTTTTTTTTTTTTTTTAAGTTACAATAAAACGATAAACTCAATTTTTCACAAACTTCATTAATTCTCATCCTATTTTCTTTCTTTTCTTTGTTGCATAAAAACCTTGGACTATCTCAACTTTTCTTTCAATATTCCGATTCCGCTCAGGTTCGACGATGATGTGTTTCTATGGGTCTTGTCGATTGAGAGAGAGAATGATGCTAACTACAAATCGGTATTTAGAAGGAGTTTTCATCTTTAGACGTCACCCTCATGATTGACAAAATTAGCACTCAAAAGATCAAAAGTAGTCTTTGAAAGTGGTGCGAAGTTGGGTAGCTCACCATTCCTACCGGAATTGACGTACGGTGACACACACTCTAAAAGCTTTTCTAGAAAGTCACAAAGAGTGAAGGTCGGTACCTCGCTTGATGTAAAATGGGTAGTCTCCACTATGGGTGATCACAATTCTACTACCGAATATCTAAACAAACACCTAATTCGCCCTCTAGGTATGGTTAAATCCAACTTTAACGCTCTAATCAACTAAGAAACCCGATTGTGTTCACGGTACTTCCAAGTTCTGTTATTTCGGTCAGAATCTCTATGTAAACATAGCTAAAAGCATGCTAGTGACTCTAAAATCTCTAAAGTTGGAGGTTTTTACAAAAAGAGTTATGATTTTTTTATTTTTTTTATTTTTTTTTTGAAAATAAAAGGTGAAATAAAAGACTAAAAACTCTAAATGCAAATCACACCCCCAAACCTAAATCAAACATTGTCCTCAATGTGTCAACAGATAGGAAAAATTAAACAGTCACATACCATGAGAACTATCTTTGAAAAGATAAAAGGGAAGAGATTACCAGGTATGTCGGCGGGAGCAAGGTTGAGCTTCATTCGTCAAGGCAAAATCCAACATTCTCAGCGGAGATCATATCGGATTAGCATAATATATGTGCAAGAAGACTCAACCGAATCAAGAAAAGAAAAATTTAACACGTCCTCTTTTGGATATATACAATGAAAATTCACCATAAACTAACGAGTCTAAAGAGTTGAGGATCAACCCAATAGACGATATGTACAAACATCAACGAGTCTTACACAAATATAAAATGAGAGTGCAAGTAAGACTGCAAATGGGAATGAGTTTCCCCAAACCTAAACTTGTGAACGGGTGTGTTTGTGAGAACAAAATCTTGCAATTTTAAAGGTACATCATGCAAAAGGTCTAACTCAAAATGAGTTTTGCTAATTACAGCAGACATACATATTCCAGTTTGTGGCTCCTTAAGAGTGTTATACTTTGATGCAAAATAGTCCAAGAGGACTTGGGAAGCACAAAGTTCTAGGCCTAAGTTAGGCATTTTCGGAAAAGTTGGTTTTGCAATTTTGTGACAAACTACACCTAGGTTGGGTGAAGGAGTTTCAATTTGTGACTCGGGGAGAGAGGTTAGGTACATCTAAGTTATTTTCATGTATAAAATCATTTGCACCGTCACACTCTTTCCTAAGGTCGGGAGTGGGTAAATCATGGTCTTTTCACGGGACAATGGCACGGGTTCCACATCAACATCACATGCATGAATATCGGAAGAAGCATCATTCATAGGGTTCACGGGAGAGACACTTAATGTCGCTGAACCTAAAAATTCTATTACATTTTCAAAATACACATGCTCTTCATATTCATCATCATCATCATCATCATAGCAAAAATTCATCTCTCCATTCAAAATTGTAGCATTTTTAGTGTACTCATCTACCTCTAGATTAGGTTCATATTCAATGTTAGTTGCATGAGTAAGACTAGAAACACTATTTTCAATCCTATCATTTTGTAACTCAATCAGGTTCCTTTGAAGAATCATCTTGAGTTGTTCCATTGAAGGAGAGTCTTCACTAGTGGGTATGCATTCCTCATATGGATATTCATTGTATGGTTGTGCATGAGGTTCACTAGAGAAGGGAAATTTAGACATGTTGCTATATGGATGGTCATGCATTGCATTCATTTCAAGCCTAGCATTTAGCTCCATGAGTGTATCCATTGTTGATTGCAAACTAGGAGTTGGGGGAGTATAAAATTGTTCATCTCCCCACTGTGGTGAATGATGCATGTGTGCAGGTTGATTATGGTCCCAATAGTCACTTCTAGACACTTCGTTCATTGGATGGTTTTCTCTAGACTGTCTATAAGCATGCAAAATATAACAATAATCATCAGGGTGGTCTAAACCACCACATAAGGTGCAAGCATAAATATATTGCCTAGAGGAATTAGATTCGACAGATTGCCTTTCTAAGGCGATTGTGCGACTAAAGCGAGATAGTCGAACTCTAATTGATCTAGAAGTGATGATCAGGTATAAGAAAAGTGTTCATTTTCAACTTTGTGGTGGATGATGTATGTGATCATAGTGATTAGGGTATGTAAGGTCAGGGCCCTGAGAGGGCGCATAAAATTCTCTAAAGTCACTATGGTATGTGGGGGGTTCATCCTGTGAAGCGTGCCCGTAAGCACGCTCTCTAAGGGATTTGTTTGAATCCCCAGATGCGGACCAAAATCCTGACATGGTCTAGCTCTCAAATTGAACTCACAATCTAATTTGGTTTTGGTGGGATTTGGTTTCAATGGGATTCATTTGGTTTTGTTGGGAGCTTTGGTTTATGTGGGAAAGTTTGGTTTTGTTGGGTAAGTTTGGTTTTGTTGGGTTTTGGTTTATTTGGGAATGTTCAGCCCAGTTGCTATTTGAAATGGTTAAGCCCAGAGGTGGATTGATTGTGAGCAGCCCAGCAAATGAATGAGTATAGCCTAGAGTCAGTTGAAATGGGCTGAGTTTTGTTGTGCAGCCCAGCAGTGAACAGAGCCCAGCAGAGAGGCTCAGTTTGGTTTTGATGGTGGGTTAGCCCAGGTTGGGTTCAGTTAGGTATAGCCCAGTTTAGGTTGAAGTGGGCTTGGTTCGGTGAGCTGAAAGTTGGTTATGTGGGCTGTGTGTACAGCCCAA
Source organism: Papaver armeniacum (assembly GCA_023531295.1). Taxonomy (NCBI): domain Eukaryota; kingdom Viridiplantae; phylum Streptophyta; class Magnoliopsida; order Ranunculales; family Papaveraceae; genus Papaver; species Papaver armeniacum. The sequence goes on from JAJJWW010005561.1 coordinate 250,681, forward strand.
CAGATGTTCAGCCCAACAGATGTGGGTTTAGCTAGATGGTTTGGCCCAGATGTGTATCCCAGGTTATGTGCCAAGGCTCAACTCAGAAGTACTGTGGGCTCAGATTTTGTGAAACTTGCTCAGCCCAGTTTCACAGTTGGGTTCAAAAGGCTCAGCTCAGTTGTGTGCACAGCCCAGGTTGCTTGTGCAGCCCAGTTAGAAAGCTCAGCCCAGCAGTTGGGCTTCAGTTGAAAGTGCAGGTTATGTGGGCTGTTGTTTGCAGCCTAGGTTGAGTTTCAGTTTGAGCACACACCTCACAGAATTTTCACAAAAATTGACACAGCCTGGTGGTTGTGCAGGGTGGTCCGTGCTCAACTCATATCTTTGGTTAGGTTGTTAATTTGGTCGGTCTCTATGTAGGATTTAAGCAAAATTTGAGTTGCACAGAGCCGGGAAAACACAAGGAAATTCAACTTGGGTAAGCACGCATTTGCCTGACAAGGAGATCACAACCTTAACAAGGGAAGCAAATTGCACCGAGTTGGCAACTCAATCGGTTGCAACACAGATTGGCACTGAGACAAGGGGTTCAAGCATGCATAAGGTCACAAGCGAGATGGAGCATAAGGATTTGAGCCAGCGAGGCTTGTTATTGGCAATTCACAAAGCGAGTATCTCCACAATTGCATCTCCGGGGGCTTGCAAGTTGTGTGGGGTTAAATTTTCTGCGGCTACGGGGGCTTGCAAGGTGACGGGGTATGCACGGGGTCCGCCAAGGATATGCAACTTTGACTTTAGCAGATTGGCTATGAGCTACTCGGGCAAGATACACAGCAGTCTTGACATGAAGCGAGATGTACAATTGGTGTCAATGAGGTCGGTTGACCTTAATTATCACAGTGTTATGCAGCGATAGCTCAACAAGGTCACGAGGGAACTAAGGGTTATGGTTCAAGGCTAACACACAAGCATACATGCTACCGGGCATTCATTCAAGTAAGCAAAATTAGGATACAATACCTCCAGTATACACTTGGGTGTAGGCAATCCACCGATTCTGTTTGTTTGCTCCCTTTTGTTCTCCTCCTTGGGTTATATCTCGGCTTCTCAAGGTACCGTTAACTCAACACTCAACTTCAGTTCTCAATCTTACACATGCTAAAGCAATATATGGGATTTGTGCACAATTTGGTGGAAACTAGCTATGGTGATTCACGGAAGCACAGTCATAAAGATGTTTATGGTATGATTAGGTGAGTCACAACTCAATGAGACAATTGGTAATGCAAAGATGCAACTACACGGGAGTTTATACGGAGTCACAACTCGAGGAGTCACAACTCGGCGAGACAATTGGTAAGCTAAGTTATACTAACAAAGAACTAAAAACAGCAAAAACAGGCCAAAGAAAAACAAAATGAGTATATACAGGGGTGAAAATCAGTAAAGCAAGCCAATGAACTACAGGGCACGCGCCAAGTCCCCGGCAACGGCGCCAAAAACTTGGTAGGCCTTTAAAGATGTATAAAATGAAGCCTACTTGTGATAACCGCAAGTGCACGGCGTCTATTGGAGACGCGGCAAGTACGGGTCGATCCCACAAGGACTTGTGGTGCTCTAAGGTGATCTAAGGCTTTCTTCGACTGAATTCTAAGTGACAATGTGACAACAGGGGGTTTTATGTGCCGAAACGGCTGAGTAGTAGTGTGGTGACTCTAAACTAAGGAAAGCAGTGATAGAATGGTGGTACTAGGGTCTCAATTCCACCACTAACTCCTATTCTGTGCTCAACTGAGTTGAGACTTTCTTTACTGTGATCGATAAGGCGGTGTCAAACCCACCACTTATCTAAGGGGTTTCTCCATGTTATGCTTGATTATCGGCTAAATTACTAACCTAGAAATGCGGTTGTCTAATGAAGCACAACCGGTCAAGAGAATTAGCTATTGTGCCTAAAGTGTGAGCTGTGGCAATCTCAAAACAGATTTAACTCGACTACAATGGATACAAGGCATCCATTGTGAAAGAAAAGTGTTGGATGCTCTTCTTGAAAACATAATTATAATTTTGAACAATCAAGATAGTTCAACGAGTTTAAGAACATAATATGGAGTTAGGGTTTCGGTGAAACCCTAACAAAACTAATTAAAACATAAAAATGAAATAAACGCAAATTAAACTACAATGAAGCACTTTGGCTAGCCTGAGCGTAACTCTAAAACATCTTCTTCACTTCTATTTATACATGCGAGAGAACCTCCAATACCAAACCCTAAAATAAAAATTAAAAACAACTTACTCCCACCCATGCTCGAATCTGCTCTCTCTTCTTCTCATACGGCTCGTGAAGTCCATCTTTGGGGTTGGTGAAAACCTAAACTCTATTTATCTTTAACCTAGCTTCTAGGTTTGTAAAGAAAGCTGTGAAAGAGATAAAAGAGAGAGAGAAGTCTTGGCGGTAATGATGGAGTGGTTGATAGGGGAGGTGAGGTGGTGTTGTTGTGTCGGGAGGAGGAGAAAAGCGAGCTTTGCTCTGTCGGGGAAGGAGATGGTGGTTGAGGTGAGGGATAGGTTCTGCAGAGATGAAAGAGAAAAGGAAGAAGAGAATGGGTATGGTCGACTGAGGGTATAGGGTAGGTAATTTTGCTGTGAGGCACGAACATCAACGGACGATGCGACGAGCCGAGCGAGCGTTGGATTGGTGGAGAAGATCTTAACGGTGAGAGAGGTAGCCGGTTTTGATGTGATCTGGTGTAGCACGGGAACAGCGATCTTCGATGCACGTGGAAGCGGCGACCGTTGGATGAGGGAGAAAGAAATCTCAACGTCTCGAAGAGACGGGCTCGGATCCGAGTCACGGGTTGCTCTAGCCCATGTCTTCCTTGTTGGGTTGCAACTGATTCGCGCGCGGGCTTTGGCCATCTACTCCATAGATGCTCGACTCCAATTCTTTGCTCTTTTGCTCCTCAGTTTCTCCGGACTTTATTTAGTACCTAAAAATACAAAATTAATTAATACAAATATTTATTCTTGAAAACAAAGAAAACACAGAATCTGGGATAATATCTGATTCTTGAGCACAAAAGATGAGTAAAATGCCAATAAAAAGGTGTATAAATATGCACTATTTGGCACTCATCAAATAGTGGGTGGAGAAGCTGCTGGGTGCTTAGCTTGTAGTTCAGACAAGGTATTCTCGCAACGTGGAGCAACACCATTCGACGACAAAACTCGTATCGCAGCAGCGTAATGTCCGTACCCGAATTTCTTCCTACGGGCGTTTAAATTAGCAACCTCGGGCTTCTTTTTCTTTGGCTTTGTTTGGCGTTTTGCTTTGTTGGGCTGGACGTTGTAACAATTTGGATATTAAATTGTAACAACCCATAGGTTCCTTCCAAGCCATCAGAGCTTGCTGTATAGAAGCAACCTGCAAACGCTTCCTGTTACGCGACTTTTCATCAGCTGATCGAGTAGGCACAACGCGCGTCAAAATACAGATAGGAAACAAGAGGAGGCGAACCCATGCAGCCAAATCAGATGGTTTACGTATCACACGATCCGAGGCATGTCTTTAAAGCTCGAGAAAAGCTTAACTGCAAGGATATGGAATCTTTGGAAACCGTAGTGAACCGCCGTTGAAAAGCTGTGTTAAGAAGATCTAGAGAAAGAGAAAAGGACTCATCTGTCGTTACCACCAAACAAACTCCATCTCCCCGCTGTAACACCCTCCCTTGCAAGCGCAACATTTGACACATTCGAAACAAGTGAATCTGCAGCGTTAAGAACAGGCAAGCTTGCCACTGGCCTGTCGACTCCATGAAGAAGAAAATCAGCAGAATCACCGTTGGAAGGACCAGCAATTGTATTGCAATGAACACCCACCGAACCCTTGCAAGGAGTCCTCCAAGCGTGAATATCCATACACTGGCAGCACAACCACATTCTCAGTCGAAGTAGAATTTCCTCCCAAGCACAGAAAACATGCAAGTCATTGGAGATAATGGCTCTACAGTTGTTCTTATTTTCCTCTGAGAAAAGATGTTTGTTATGCAAGTGACTAATAATGGAACCCCTAGCATATCCTCTACCATTCACCCCGTCACGGCATCCATCAAAGTTCTTAAATGGGCAGTGAACATACCTATTCACCGCATCTGTGAGGGATGGGGACTGAGTTGGGTGTTGAGATAGCTGTGGTGTTGGAGAGGGTAACAGAGAAGATCGAGTAGCATAGGATCGTGAAGAAACAGCCATGCTAGGATAAACACCAAAAACCCTAAAAAAAAAATAAAACCCAAGGACGAGAAAAAAGAGGAAAAAGTCGAAAGGAAAAACCAAAAATTCTTTGGAAAACAAATGCTAATCAAATGAAGAAAAAGATTAATCAAAACAGGAAAACAATGGAGAAGAGACCAATCCATTGGGAAGCCTGACTTTCATTCGCCAGAACTCAACGCCGGAGCTCATCGCCGGAGAGAGAGAAAAAAATCAAAAAGGAAAAACCAATTACTTGAAAAATCTTTTAATTGCCATGTATATTATTAATTAACACTAATTCATTAATTAGTTCAAATTGTATAAATATTGTTTCATTTTTATGAAGCTAAAAAAAAACGTTTCATTATAATATTCATTTTTATAAGAATACAGACGTTACAAAATTAATAGAACAAAATTTATGAGAAAAATGTACCAACACATAATAATTATAGTAAATAAATATCACAAAATCATAACTATACATGATTAAATGAAATCTAACCTATTTGCCGTTACACAAAACGGTTTTGAACAAATCAATTAAAACATTCCATGGCAATAGCATACAAATACAAACAAATCATCCCTCATATTAATGAAGATGGACATCGACCAAATTTATAAACAAATAATACGTACATAATATGAATATGGCATATACATGACTAGATAAAATTTAACCTACTTCATTGACACACAGACAAAAGATTTTCATATACTGATAAAAAAAAATTAAAAAAAATGTTAAAAAAAAAATGAGTCTTTTTTGCTATTATTATTATTATTTTAAAATAATAATGGAATGAAAACAGATGATATTATTTATATACACCAAACAACATTATTAAGTATGGATTATATATATATATATATATAAACATATCAATCAATATCAAACAGGACAAAGATCTGATGACGCATCTAAAAAAAAATTGAAACAAAGAACAGACAAAGTCTTATGATTACACCATATATATAATATAATAGTCATAGTATGTCAATCAATCATAGCATGGTTTTATATCTCATAGCATGGAAGACAACATCTAGTGTATCATATCTTACTAACAAATATAAAATAATAAACAAAAATAATAATGATAAAACTATTCAATCAATCACTACACAAACAGACAAATATATTATAAAATATATAATCTCCCACTCAATAAAATCAGTACAATCAGATTAATCACGTGCAAGTTCATCACACAAACATAGCAAACAGAGGTGGGATGGGAGAAAATGTAAAAACGGGTTTAGGTATACCTTATGAGTACGATTGAGAGAGAATAAAACAAGAACATAAGTACCGAGTATGATGAAAAAAAATAAATTCTTAGCAGCAGGGTTAGAGCTCGTTGCTAATGACGTGTTTGAGGAAAAATAGAGAGAAAACCAAAGGGCAAGAGAGATTCTATTGATGGGGCAGCAACTGTATTACATAACATAGTATGCTTTATATACAAGTAGTAAGAGAACCCTAGATACTGTATTGGGCCGCACATACATGGGCTACAAGCCCTACACCATATATGGGTTTTTATATGAAACTCACAAGATAGACAAAGATGTAAAATTAGGGCGAACAATCACAAAAATTCAAATAGAATTGGCAACTAATCAATTAATCAGATTCAATTAAGGGGTGAATTTAAAAATAAGAACTTAAACCCAAGTCCAAAGATACCTGGATTCTACATCAAGAGACTTTCCTTTCCGAAACAGAAGATGATCATGAGAACAAATTTGGGGATGACACAGAGATCCAATAAAAATCCACCTTTACCAACCTTGAAATAAAACCCCCACCCATCTGCAATAGATCTAAGAACTTGTGTGTACTTTAGCCATTAGAGACCATGAACGGGGTTAGCCACTCATGGTTGGAGAAAAAATTTCGATTTAGGTTGAAAAAGTATATAAGAACTGATTTTTCAAGGATTAATGAAGAGATTGACAAAGAATACAGGGTTTGTTTTCTCTAATTCATAGAAGAAACATGAGATTTAGGGTTGTACAGATGAATCGGAAAAGAAAGAGTTGACCCGTCGGTCGCCCGATTCACAGAGCTCTGAAAAAAAAAAAGTATTTTTTTTTTTATATACAAAGACTTATCCAACGAAATTCCACACCATGACTTACATATTGTTTGGATATATGGCTTTTACACAGGACCGCTATTACGTCCGACTCATTCATCATCTCTAGATTTAAAGTTTCTGAATACATTGAGCATAAGAAAACACTTCCGGGAAGAAAAGACAAATATCCAACTTTACTTTTATCCCCAAAAGTGTTCAAAATTTTAATCTCATTGCATATAACGTTACCGATTAATAAATCAATTTGGACAACACGGACCCTTATCATGAACCTCTAAAAGAGCTGCACTGGTATTAGTTGCAGTAATCGCCGACTACTATACCTATACCAGCTGATCAGAATATTAATTGAACCTAAACCACAAATTAACAGTTAAAAACAACACAAGTAGTCGCTACTTGAACTATTTCCATATACCCTCCTAAACCGACATACAAAATGGAAACAAAGGGGTTGGTGTAGTAACCTCAAACATCTACTAACATAACAGAAATTTCGCGACTATGTGCGAGACGTGGAAGATTTTGGAAAAAAGTTTTTCATAAACAATTTATTTCAGCAACCTTCAGCAAAGGTTGGTAACAAGAAGAATAAATGAGAGAAAGACTTTTTTTTTTTTAAAGTACTTTTTATTGAAACCAACAACTTACACCGAAAAGATACAGAGCTCGTACAAAACTAAAACAAACAGGACTTCCCCAAACACTAAAACATGACCAAAGCTAAAACACAAACAGGACTTTCCCAAATTAAAACGCAAACAACAGGACTCCCCAAACACTAAAAACAATACCAAACTTAAATCTAGAATAACAACATCAAACAACTATTCGACACCAGCTAAGACATTAATCCTCCTCATGAACAACTTCCTGTTGAAGAAAAGGTAAGAGAACTTATGGTGGATTGTTCTCCCAGCTGTTATTGCAGTTATTTATACGAGCAAACTTAGCCAAAGCATCCGCTACTCTGTTGGAAACCCTGTTAACAAACCTAAATTGTACATCTGCTAAAGATTGAGAAATACTTATAGATTCAGACATCACTAATTTATCCTCACATCTAACAGAATCTTGTTGATGCTTTTTAATTGCCTCCATAACTGATTTATTATCACCTTCTACCAGAATTCGCAAACACCTTTACCCTTAATCCATTGTAAGACTATCAGCACAACCATAACTTCTGCCTGATCAATATCTCTTACATTTCTTGTCTAGGCCACGACTTCCATGAATTCTCGTAGATAGTTCCGTAACACAAGAGAGAAACCAGCAAAGTTAGAATCTGGGAGTATAGAAACATCAAAATTTAATTTAAACCAATCATATGGAGGCGGATTCCAAAAAATTCTAGGATTTATGGCTATATGTGTTCTAGCATAACTATGTGCAGTGTAACTATTATGGATGCATATGTGATGAGAATAACAAAATTGAAAAATTTGTTGAATATTAATGCTAGCAGGATACTGAATTTTGCCTTCAAACAGCTTCAAGCATCGACTTTTCCATAAGAACCACATGGTTATGACAGCTAGATTCCTGAGATTTTTTTTTTTTGTTGTTGAAAGTAATGATCTTTTATCCATCCATGATTGAATCCATTGAGTGATATCTTTATAGTTGTTAGCATCTTGCAAAATGACAATAGAAACAGCAGACCAAACCTCTACATCCAAAGAACATTGAAAGAAAAGATGCTTGATGGATTCAGTTCCATTAGAACATTGAACACACATAGAATCTTCAAGATGAATGATTCTATGAGCTATCAATTTATCTGCCACATGTAATATATTCTTAGCAAGCTTCCATAGAAACATCTGGCACTTATATAGAATTTATATATGCCAGATCATTAACCACATCTGTTGTTGTTGGTTTGTAGTTATCTGGTTATTTTGTTGCATTAGAATGGCCCTGTAAGTTGAAGCAACAGTGAATTGACCATTTCGAGTAAGAGACCATCTAAGCTGATCTGAAGCTGGTTGTTGAGGCAAAATGATATGTTGAATTTTTTGAAGTTGATCCAGAAAACATATTTGATGAAGCTTATCAATTCTCCACCTTCTTGCTGAATGATCAATATACTCAGCAACTGTAGCTTGAGGATTGTAAACATCTAGAGGCTGATGTCGAAAATCCTGATGAGAAAATCTGCCAAACCACTGACCTTGGATATTAAATTTTGACCCATCTCCTATTTGCCAAATATGATATCTTCTAATCCATTTTAATCCTCTTTGAATACCAGTCCATATCCAAGTTCCTTGTTGCTTAATCTTGCCATACAGAGGATCAATATTATGAAAATACCTTGCTTCAAGAAATTGCACCCATTTAGCTTCTTTTTCAATCAACATTCGCCAGGCCAGCTTAGCAAGAAGAACTTCATTAAAGATTCACAGATTTTTAAAACCTAGTCCTCCCATTCTTTTTGGTGTACTTAAGTCATTCCAACCAACAAAGTATCCTCCACACTTAGAATGCTTATTCCGACAATAATTACGCTGTAAAGACTCCATTTTTTTGACTGATTTCTCTGGAATATGCATGCAACTCATCTGGTACTGTGCCATTGTTCCCGTGACAACTTGAATCTGAGTGCTTCTACCGCTTGATTGACAAGTTTACCCTGCCATGATTGCAACTGTGTCTGCAAAGCAAGCATTTTTGTTACGGCCTACAAATAAAGGAATACCCAAATATTTTTCTACTAATGCCATTATGGGCATCTGAACCATGTCTGAAATATTTTCCTTGGCTAGATCACTCATATTATTACTAAAATGACTACTTGATTTATTGAGACTAACTATCTGTCCTGAAACCTGACAAAATTGAGAAATAATCTGCAGCAAATTATGAATTGAGCTACTTGAAGCCACTGAAAATAAAATGTAGTCGTCTACGAAAAATAGATGAGAAATACTTGGACCTTTTATGGCTGGTTTTAATGGCTTAATTAACCCCTTCATTTCAGCTGCCTGCAACATTTTACTAAAAGCTTCCATGCACATGATAAAAAAATAGGGAGAAAGAGCATCACCTTGACGAATTCCTCTTGTTGGTATAAAATGAGGAGTAGGAGAACCATTAATGAACACCATTTATCATTTATTAACAACATGAATTTGAACCAAAGTCTATCAAATTGAAATAGAAGCAGTTCATTATTAATGAAAACCATTTATCATTGAATCTGAGACATTGCATAATTTTGATGATAAATCCCCATTCCATACGATCAAAGGCCTTCGCCATATCCAATTTAATTGCTTCTGCTCTTAGAAAAATCTTAGTTCTCTTCATATAATGAATAACTTCATGTGCTATTATTGTATTATCTAGAATGTTACGACCTGGTACATAAGCTACCTGCCATGGTGAAATAATCTTTGGAAGTAACTTCTTTAACCGATTAGCCAATAACTTTGAAATGATTTTATAAGAAATATTGCATAGTCTAATTGGTCGAAAATCTGATGGAGTTTCTACACATAATTTCTTTGGTATTAAAACTTGATAAGTAAAATTGATTTGTGGAAGCAGTTCACCAGATTGAAAAAAATCTTGGAAGAGAGGCAGGAAGCTGTGGTGAAAAAATAAAATCAAAATACGAAGGGTCAGGATTGTGTACCCGTGGCTGTGCAAACACAGGAGATGAGGAGTTTAGGTCATGAAATGGGAATACAGTTTCATGAAATACCACTTCTCTGGAAGTATAAGTCTTTTTGGACTCTAAGTCGTAAACAATATAACCTTTCTGTCCATAAGGATAGCCAACGAACACAGCAGGCTTTGCTCTCTGATCAAATTTATGAGAAATCTTTGTGTTTCTGCCAAAACACAAGCAACCAAAAACCCGTAGGATAGAATAATCTGGCTGTGTGCGTAACAACATTTCATGTGGTGTTTTATGAGATAAAACTGGAGTTGGAATTTTATTGATTAAGAATGTAGCAGCAAGAATGCATTCTCCCCAAAATTGAAGGGGTAAGTTGGATTGAAACCGCAAGGCTCGTGCTACATTGAGAAGATGACGATGTTTTCTCTCGACAACGCCATTCTGTTGTGGAGTGTAAACACAACTAGTTTGATGCAAAATTCCACGTTCATGAAACCATGATTGCAAAGCATTGGATTTAAACTCAGAGCCATTGTCAGAACGAAAAGTTTGTAGTTGAGGTAGGAGCAAAGTATTGATTCCAGAGGAGATGCTGGAATTTTGTGACCATATTGATTGATGACAAAAGAAAAAAAATATTGAAGAAACTTCAAAGTTTCTGATTTCAATTTCATGAGATACACCCAAGTACATCGAGTATAATCGTCAAGAATTGTAAGGAAATATTTTGCACCAGTAATTGATTCAATTGCAAAAGGACCCCATATATCAGCATGGATTAATTGAAAAGGAAGAATAGAGAAAAATGTACTTTTATTAAACGAAAGACGAGTTTGCTTAGCCCTAAAGTGAGACAATACATGAATGACTAAACCGAAAACTAATGTAATCAAATTTGCTATCTAAAAAACGAAAACAATCCCCACTGGGGTGGCCGAGACGGCGATGCCATGTATCAACATGGTTATTTGCAACAAGAGATAAAGCAAATGACTGAAAGGTAAAATGGTAGAGGCCATCGATACGCCTACTCCATCCAATCGTCTTGTTCGTGTGATGGTCCTGAAAGAGACAATACTCTTGTGAGAATTTGAGACAACAATTCGAATTGCTAGTAAGTTGAATGACTGAGATAAGATTAAATTTGAAACTCGGAATATGGAAAACATCGAGCAATTTAAGAGTGAGAGATAAATCCAAAGTTCCAATGTGTGTCACAGATGTGTGATTTCCATCTGGAAGTTGTACACTCATTGCCTTAGTAACCAGAGAGTATGTAGTAAAAAAAGATAGAGAAGAACATATGTGATGAGTTGCACCACTGTCAACTATCCATACATGAGTAGAGCAAGACAAGGAATTACCTGCAAAGTTTGCGGATGGCATTGAGTATTGTCCTTCATGCTCCGTATCGAGAAGAGAAAGCAAGCAAGCATATTGGGCAGCACTAATTGCAGGTGCAGCAGGTGCAGGGGCTGGTGCGTTAACAGCAGCGAGAGCATGAGGATCTGATTCCCGTGACCTTGGTAGATATTTTGGGTAGCCATTCAACTCCCAGCAAGTTTGCTTTGTGTGTCCATGCTTGTTGTAATGTTCGCAAAAAGGACGTGGACGCTTATTGGTTCCATTTTTGATATACGACCAATGATTGCGTTGGTCACTGCGAACAACATTCACGGTTGCAGATTAAACATAAGTGATAGAAGAAGAGTTTATACCTTGTTCCTCCTCCTCATGTCTAACATGATTGTAAATCTTGGCAGGTGAAGGCATAGGCTCCATGAGTAAGATTTGACTGCGCAATAGTGAAACCGATCGTGTAACCCTTGCGAAAATTCCATGGATCTGTCCTGATCGTGATTATCCACATAGTTCTTGCCGGCTCCACGGATACAAGGTTCAATTGGCCGAAAAGCATCCAACTGATCCCATAGTGATTTGAGATGAGTATAATACATTGCCACACTCAAGTTATCTTGTTTCAAGGTTGCAATGGACTGCTTCAATGCATATAGTTTAGAGGCATTACGATGAGAGAAACGTGACTTGATGTCTAGCCAATGTTCGCGAGCGGAAGGAAAATTCATGGTGCTGGAGCGTATTTCTGGATCAACGGAGTTGGAGATCCAGCTTCCCACTAAGTCATCGCATCTTGTCCAGTGCAGGAGATCTACTGGATCGGTGGGTTTATTTACAGTGCCATCAATATAGCCTGTTTTTCCTTTGGCACTCAACGCTTTTGTCATACCTCTACCCCAGGTACAGTAGTTGACGCTGTTGAGAAGTGGCGTGAAGATAACTGATATTGGGTTATCTGCAGGGTGTACGTAATAAGGGCTTGAAGGAGAAAGGGCTGAATCCTTATCAGAGGTACTGATATTTTCCATTGAGGAGTTTGATTGATCATCGTCAATAGCCATTTGAGTTTGCAGAGATAAAAAAAAAAAAAAAATCTCTCTTTTTTTAAATTGACCTAGCTCGAAGATACCATAAAGCAAATATAGCTAATGGGTTTATTCTCTCATAACTGTGTAGAGTTTTCTTTCATTGATTGAAGAATATATAGTGAATACAAGTTATAAGTAGTTACAGAAGATCCAAATACATAGCAGGAAATCAAAAGAATCGGAAGACTAATAAGCAGATAGTTATCAAGCTAAAAGAAAGGAGGACTGAAACTTCCTACTGACTTTGTTACAACAACCGAAACTATTAACAGAAAGTGATAATGTACAACAACTTAATACTTTTATCCTGCGGTAGCAGCAGACCACGATTACCACAAATACTACTATCCCGACTACCAGAATAACAACGTAATTCCATCCTCTAGCCAGAGCAGACAAAAATGGCGATGAAACTACTATGCCATCTGATGAAGAATTGTCTCTTGGCGGTGCTACTCTCACCATGGTTAATGCAAGTTGGAAGAGAAATAGAGAAAAACTCAAGAAGATTGATGTGATTGGGTTGTGTAATTGATTTCACGGAAACTTTCTACTCCTCCCATGAAAGAGAGGATGGGGTGGGTATTTATAACAATTCGTAGGTTTTTTCCTCTCAACTTAAGGATAAAGTGTAATTATTGAAGGATATTGTTTAATTTAATTAAGTGAATATGGATTAGATGACATTAGATTTTTGTCTGTGCTTTGCACCGGGCATTTTTTTTTAACTTGGTGTGCACCGGGCTTCGCCCCGCCCCGTGACGATGTATCTCTGACACGGGTGAATATATTAGATTGTGGAGAAAAGATAAGAAATATATCTGGATTTTATTAAATTTTTTCTTTTATTTTCGCAAATATTTATTTTTTTCCTTTTATTTTCGCATATAATATGTGTGAAACATGTGGGTTTTTTTTTTCTTGTATGTATTAATTTTGAAAAAAGAGCCATAATATGGTAGGTATTCGACTTTCAAATCGAATTTGGACTTCCATAAAATTCCAAACACGTTAAGTTAAGTTTTCCTTTTGAGTTTGTAACTTTTAAACCAATTATATATTGCCAAATGTCTTCACCAAAATGCTCATTTCACAAAACTCGAAAAAGGCTTATTTTGGCCAATAGGAAGTGAGGGTTTTCCCATCGTTCAACGTGGGAGCTTTATTTTTCTAGGCCTTTAAGTCTTTAGATGCAAAATGATGTTGTTTTACTTTTCATACTTTGATTAGTTTTTTGTGCACTCCATCTTTGAAAGCGTGAAATGCCAGGTCTAAAAGCTTGATTAGTAAATCAAATAAATTACGCCAGAAACTATAACTGAAACAAGGTTTGCTTGAATTCTTTGAAAACTAGTTAGATTCCTCCTTCGTTTTGATTGATCTGTCTATGAATGTGTGTGCAACAATGTGTAAATGTTTGAGATAAAGAAGCTACCTATTCATCGTGTAACAATTTTTGGTTTCGTATAATAAATAGTCTCCACTCTCGTGTGGTTTATGAGTTTTGCGCCTTAACCTTTTCAGTTTTTTTTTCTTCAAATTTTCTCATACCAATGAGTTTACCTATCTTGAAAAATCTTCTAGAATTCATTCAAGTGACTAAAAAGCTCTCTAGTTTCCCATAAGATGCAAACTACGGTACATGATGCGGAAAAACTGATATCTTCCATGTTGTGACACCAATGTACGAAAACTAGTCATTACTTGGTTAAACAGTGAAAACGTGGGGTACCAAAATACACCACCAACTTTTTCTTAGGAAACTTGTATTGACTAAACTCAATTACAATCACGAGAGTTACAAGTTAATGAATCTCAATTAGGAATTATAAGAAGATCTTATATCTCTTTTTCTCACTATCAGAATGTAAAAAGAGACAAGTCCATGAACCTGATTATTCTTTGAGAGTACATGGATGATTCCAAAGATCAATATCCAAGATCAATCAAGTCGTATCCAATAAACACGGATGGATATATCTACTTTGATTGATTTATGTACAACCAATGATATTTCAATTATAAAGATAAACAATATAATGCGGAAAAAGAAATAACATAAACACCAGAAATTTTGTTTACTAGGAAACCGCAAATGCAGAAAACCCCCGGGACCTAGTCCGCATTTTAACACCAAAATGTATTAAGCCGTTACAAACTCTAGCCTACTATCAGAACTTCAGATTGGAATGTAGTTGAGTTCGAATTAAACCGTCACAACGATTCAATTACATTCGTGCTCCTTATGCCTCTTGAATCCCAGCAGGACTCTACGCAATTGATTCCCCTAGCTGACATCCTTTACAACCTAAGAGTTGCTTCGACTCAATTGGAGACTTTAAACCAATCCCCCCCAGATAAGCCTATATGTGATTTCCATTTTGATCAAAGATCAAGGTGAGGTAGGAAATCGATTTCAATAAACAAAGTCTAGCAAACCTCAAAATCCGGTCTGATGGCTCCCAAAGAGCAGCCTGGCCCTGGATTATTATGCACTTCACAAGTATAAACTTGTGGAATCACAAAGTCCAAGACAAAGAAACTTTGTGATTTCTATATATCTTGCCTGTTGGAGCAAAGCTCAACAATTAAAGCAATATCAGGATACACGAACTATCAAGATAAAGATAGTTGGACCTGGATTCACGAATCCCTAGGTGGAGTCTTTTTAGTCGATAAACCCTAAAAGGATTTGAAGGAGACGACGACTCTAGTTTACAACTAGGACACACAATAATAGTGTCAGGGATTCAAAGATCCCAGTTGTTAGAGGTTGTCCTTATATAGACTTTTAAGGTCAAGGTTCTTTGGATTTAAGCTAAGGTAGCTTTGGAATCAAGCAATCAATAATCGCCGTTAGATAAAAAACTTGAATTGAGATTAACATAGAAGAGTATATACTCTGGTTAGGATGAACCATAACCGAACCATGTACAATGATTTTTTTATGAAAGTTTAGCCGAAACTAGCCAGTCGAACTATAAGCTTAACTATTTTCATATAACACTTAAAAACTTTTAATCTTGAGTCACATATGTGATTAAATATGTCTAGATAGTGTTTTTAGAGTTGTTCAAATGCTGATTATCTCATAGCAATAATTCTGATGCATCTGAAAATATTCGACATGGTAAGTACGTGTACCTGGTACGTGTGCTATATCTAGATTTACAATAGTTTTATATCTCTCTAATAATCAATTCGAAACATCCCCGAATAACATCAATGGCACATCACTGTTCCAGGCTATTTTCAAATGATTAAATCTTCAATCATAATTTAAGTCATGAATAATAAATTATTTTTAACCAAATTCATCAAGTATGTACAAATCTTGTTAAGCTTAGTCAGTCATATTTTGAGAACGATACTCAAGATAAACTTGACTTGAAATTTCTATTATGTATGTAACGTCTAATTTAGTCATGCGACAATGTCTTATAGATATAAAGGTGAAAACTTGAGAAATATGTGGTTCAGTCTTCACTTACCTTTTTATGATGAAGTTCTCCAGAGCTTCGGTTGATCTTCGCCTTCAAACGGTAGAACGCAAATTATGACTGGCTCGTTTCTCAACTACCTCTATCCTAGACCGAGACTTAACTAATTGTAGACTAGAAATGAAGATATTATTTTGACAACAAGCTTGATACAGAAGCACTTGTGAGTTCGACCGAGCAATGCTTTAAAAATCTCCCCCTTTGACAATTTTAGTGACAAAACTATCAATACATATGGTTTAAAAAAAAAAGGCTTCAAAACTCCAGAATCCATCATGCTTGATTTGCTTGGTTCTTCACCCCTTGAATTCTTTGTTACTTCAAGTTGCAGTGATTCTGAACGTGTTCAACTCATTATCGTTGTTGTTGAAGATCCGTAGAGATAACAACTTTGAAAACAAATATTCTCAATCGTCGTTATACATAAACATACTATTATTATCTTGTAGGCCCCCCTAAGCTAGCAGCTGACTAATCCAAGAGATTAACTAAAAACGGAGGCACTAAGAATCTAAATCATATACTAAAGCATTCAATTAAGAAATCAGTTACAAAATTTAACCCAAAAACTAGCCACGCTCAGAAATATATATACAAGAATTTCTCTCAGATGATACGTATACAATAGTCATTTATTTTGCAAATATAAACAACATAATAAACATATCATAAGAAAACTAATTAACGGAGTCAACTCCTCGAAGCTTTCGCTGCGCAACTCTGATCTGTCTCTGAAACTGAAAGTGGGAATGGGTGAGCACATCATCCCTAAAAGGGGTGCCCAGTAGGAATAACATTTAACTTTCATGCAATCATTGGAAATGATTCGAAAACAATTCATGTTTTCGCTAAAACTAAACACAACCAATTCACATAAGTAAACAATCATGTATATGGAACTAACTCCTTCTAAATAATATGGTGACTCATCCCGCACCTAGATAATAATATGATGAACTCATCCCGCACCTAGATAATGATATGGTGACTCATCCCGCACCAGTAAATGAAGAAGCAGTACCCTATATACCACAAATGGAAATTCTCATTTTCCAAACAATCAAATGGAAATTCTTATTTCCCAAACATTTCATAAAGACACACAAGGCATTACGATTCCTTTCCAAACAATGGAAAGATTAACAACGGTACTTTCGGAAATTTAAATAAAACAATGCATGGAATACAATCAGGCAATGCATGAATTTGTTAAACATAAACTTTTGTAAAAGAAAGCAACAATAATCACATAAGAGCTAAATATAAATTCCCACCTCTTTTGATGACAAGCCTCGCCTACCTCGAGATACACGATCCACCGGTTTATCCTTTGAATCGATCGTTGTTAATATAGACTAACTGTTAATCACACAAGAAGTCTAAGAATCTAGCCAAAATGGCTCATACAAGAAACATACACATCTATCTAACGGTTCAAGCCCATTAATGGTTCTATACATCTTCATTATCCATCTCTTGCATAACTAAGAGTTTACTAATCCCATTAGATTTATTCCATAGTTCATAGCTAAGTCTGAAGAATATCTACAACTTTGTAGAAGAAACCAAAGGCTAATTCAGACCATAAGTGGTCCAAACACTAATTAAGATTGTTGGCCCTAAGCCCAAGCCTGTAGTAGCAGGATTTCCCACACTACACCCCTTACTCGATTTTGCTTAATTAATCCATTGAAAGATGTAAGATCAAGGATATTTATTGATTGAATTCATGAAGTGTTTTACACAGGAGAATAAAATTACACTTAGAAGTTAAAACACTCTCAAACTTTCTCCCTCCTAATGACTTGCCCAACAATTCCAAAGAGATCTCTCCTACAGACTCATTTAGCCCCCCTTTATATAGGGTAATACATAGTGGATGATGACTAAGCTACCCTTTATTTTCGGGAATGTCCCGCTTGAAGTGTCGTGAGATGCACAAACATTCACTCTCGCGACACTTCTTAACCTTCGCCAGTTCTCACGTCTTCTTTATGTTTTGCCTGTCGTTATCCATTGCGTCGTTTATTTTAGCTCTCTGCGACTCCCTCGCGACGCCGTCGTTTATTAATCCCGCGAACCTTGTACATTGCGATATTATGATCCTACATCTTGCCTCTTTTTCCTTGAATATCGCTTGAAGAGTGATCGGTTGTCACCCGGTCAAAAATAATTTCACTTTCTTGCTTCACTAAAATAAAGTAGTATGCAATAAGAAAGAGTTCGTATCCACAGAGAGGCTTATGTTGTTATGCAAATTTTCAGTTTCTTAGTAACCAAGGGGGGATGTTGATGTTTCAAAGCAATAAAAATAAATTGAAAGCAAAGTAATAATAAAATTTATCAAAAAGGAAAAGATATTGGTCACGGGATAGTTTCATTCACAAACTCGAATTATCAACAATGACTAGAATTGAAATTTTAATCTCTCATTTACTAAAAGTCCTAGGATACCTTGATCGCAAGAGTATCCCGCTAATTCCTTGATTTCATCACAACCACATTAAAAGATGCATATGTGAATTCTTCCTAGAAAGCAACCTAAAGTGTAAAAGCACAATTAGATTTAACTCCCTAAAAGCAATGAGTTCTATGGAATAAGACTAATCAAGGCAACCAAAATGTGTAAAAGCACTAATTCGATTTAACCCAAGTTATGATTCATATGTGACTAGTAGGATATATCACTACAAGCACTACCCACATTTATACTACTCAAAATCAGGGATAGACAACGTTTTCGTATTGAAAACCTAATATAGCTCTAGATATGAAAGTAGATCGGATTGATTAGGACTCAACCAAACAAACTATCAAATCATATATCAATATAAACCATGAATCATAAACAATAAACTACTGAGACAAAACTAATACATTGAATCAAATCTTATTTGTGAAATCCACTTATTGTCCCATAACAAATAATAGGTATTTAGTTACTCATAGTATTTTGATTTAACATAATTATTATCAAAAATAAGATGAAGAACATGTAAAATAAAATGGAAGCAAACCCTAGTAGAATCGCTCTCCTCCAAAACTTCAGTAGAAAATACGTCATAATCCCAAAAAGAATAGAAACTTTTCTTTTTATAGCCTTCCAACTTTCCATATTAGGTCTTCAAAGCCCACGGTCCAATAAGTAGAAGTCCACTAAAACTCATGTGTGTGAAGAACCCATGTGAGAATATGACTCAAAAACTGTTCGCGAAAATCGGGATTGTGGCCGGAAATCGGCCGGAGAAGTCGCCGGAAATCGGCTCCGGTGACCGGCTAAGTCCGCCCGGTCACCGGTCAACGAGTTGGATCGGCGGGTCAACTCGGTCAAGCCGAGTCAAACCGGGTCAGATAATGTGTCAGATGAGTCAGGTTTAGTCAGGCTGATCAGGGTCAGCTGAGTGGTTAGTTGCCAAGCAGAACCAGTCAGGTCTGAGCTAACTTGGCAAGGCTAATTGCTCTGGCCAAACTAACATCTGTGTTGCACCATTGTGGTGCATCACAACTCACTTCAGCCATCTTGGCTACACAGCAACCTGCAACTTTATCTCAGTTTCAGCTTGCTTAGGAGCTCCAGCTGCAACTCCATCTTCTAACTCCACTGCCACCTGCACTGCATCCACCAGGCCTACCATTCTCGCTCACAACTTGAGCTGCAATCCCTCATCTATCCAAACACAGCGACACAACAACAACTCGCAACTTAAGCTCAATATCCCGCAATTCGATTGCACTTCCAATTTCGCAATTGTAGCTTCTCCTTGTTTCTATTTCATTTCTCCAACCATCACCACCACCCGACACCACCATACATCATTCATTCTACAAGAAGATCACATCTCCCATCTTCTTGACCGTGACTCTTGTAAGCATTCAAGGCAAGCAGCACCAACATCGTAGTTCAACTTTAAGCACCAACTCGGCACAGACCATATCACCACAGTCCAGTTCAAGCTCCATTTGCTCTCCAGCTAAACAGCTGCGATGCATCCTCGCATTAGCACAATCACTTCCTCGCCTTCGCATCGTATCGCCTTAAGCTTCTCATCCGCTACTTGACACCATTAATTACCACTGCAATTTCCTACCACACAAAACCGCACTCAACACCACTCTACAAGTCCATCATCTTCTCACTCTTCCAACCAAACCCAAAGTCGGGCCAACCCATTTCTACAACCCCGCCAATTCACCATCTCCCATTCTCGCAGCCTTCTTGTAAGCACCAAAGACCATCTTCATCTCAGGCCCTTCAAACATATACCACACCTTCAACTCTCTCGGGATTTAACTCAACTCCATCATCACTTCAGTCGAATGTGAACCGAATCGATTACATTGCACATCAGAGAGTTAGCCAACTCTCCAGCAAACTCTTGTGCACCCATAGCAAATTACCATCTCAGCTCAGGCCATTAACATCACCTTATACCCATCTGTTAATCACCTTTGGAATCTTAATCAAAACCTTGGATCTGTACTCTATTGAAACCCTAATTGAAAATCCATTCCTTCCAACATTAACAGTGGTCTTCTCAATTCACATCACCCATCGAGACCAACCATTATTTCTCGAGCTCGTTCTCGCCTCGGGGAACCCATGAATTCTGCTCCAAAATCAACTCGATCCAGCGCAAATCACCATCAACATCTTCACCACGAGCTCGTCAATCATCGATCTGGTCTCTCGGAACCAACCGCAGCAGTGGCTACTTTCTCTTCTTCTCAATTTCTGATCAAAACAAACCCTAGTTTCACCATATCACATTCAATGCAGTCTTCATCTATTCATCTCTATCGATTGCAGTTCCATGTATTCTCTTTGATTTGACATACCCATCTCATCCAGAAACTCGATTTCCTTTCACTCATCAAATTTGTAAAAACTCAAATCCGTCTCGACATGGAGTCGTCCTCACACAGAGAATCGGTGATGAAGAAGAAATAAACTTC